>SNQJ01S0007645.1:81373-121221 GCA_010110895.2 Picea sitchensis
AATTGAATATTACTTTTGAGGATACAGGTTGGAGGTTTGAGGCAGTGAGGGGAATTTCAGTGTGGAAAATTTTCAAAGGGAAATGTTCTCTAAAATCTTATTGAAAGCTTCTACTGTCCCATTTTCCTGAGGATGATATGTTGTGCTCTTCTAGCGATATACTTCAAACTCCTTAGTCATAGCCTTGATGGTGCTATTAATAAAATGGGTTCCTTGGTCACTCATCAAAATCCCGGGGCATCCAAATCTTGTGATCATCTTCTCAAACAAGAAGTGTGTTGTTGTCTCTACACTGCAATCCTTGACTAGTGTTTCTTCTACCCATATGGTTAAGTATTTTGTTGAAATAATGATATATTTATCTCTTGACCTTCTTGCTAGTGGATTAAGAGGTTCGACACAATCTATTTCCCATTTGTCAAATACTTGAAGAGTTACTTGTGATATTAGGGGAATCTCATCCCTCCTGTTGAGTTTTCCAACCCTCTGATAGGCATCACAATTCTCGCAATATTATTTGGAATCGTTATGAACTGTTTTTCACAATAAACCTATGCACATTACATTCTGCGCAGTATCTTTTCCTACATACTGTCCTCCAGCTATACCTTCATGAGCTTCTGCTAAAACCCTGGGTCGTTCATGTTCCAATACAAACCTTCTCAAGATGTTGTATATGCCCTTCTTGTATAAATGACCTTCAATGAGTTGATATTCAGAAGCTATGACTACCATATTTTTATTCTACGCAGTACTAAACTCCTTTGGTGCAACTCTTGTACTTAAGAATTCAATGACATCAACGAAGTATTCATCAACTACCTGTACTGAAAATAATTGTGCATCAGGGAAGTTGTATTCCAAGTTAGTAGGCTCTTCTCCATTGGTTACCCTTGACAAGTGATCAGTCCATGCATTCAAACTCCATGGTTTGACTATTACTTCAAAATCAAATTCCTGGAATAATAACAACCATTTACAGATCCTCCCCTCCAACAATGGCTTGTTGACTAGATATTTGAGGGAAAAATGATCTGTGAACATTTTAAAATGATTTCACAATAAGTAATTTATGAATTTATGAAGTGCATATACCATGGTCAGGCCTTCTCTTTCTATAGTGTTGTAATTCTACTCAGATTCAGATAGCTTCCTACTTGCAAAGTCTATAGGATGATCTAAGTCCCCTACTCCTGGTTGCGCCAAAATTGCTCCAAGTGATATTGTTGATGCATCTACATGCACATGAAATGCATTTTCCCAATATGGAAACACTAATATAGGTTTTGTCACAATATTCTCCTTTAAAGTATCCAATCCATGCTCACGATCCTCATTCCACTAAAATCTGGTGTCCTTCTTCAATATATTTTCCATCGGTGCAGTAATATGTGCATATCCCTTGATAAACTTTATGTAGTACCTTGTATGTCCCAGTGTGGCACTTAACTGACGCACTAACTTTGGTGGCGGTAAGTTCCCAATGACAATGATCTTATCAGGTTCAACCAATAAACCCTTTCTACATACTATTTGTCCCAACAATATCCCAAAAGGTGTGTTGAAAATGCATTTCTTGATGTCTAGTGAGATCTAACATTGCCTGCATCTTTCCAACATTAGTCTTAAAAATTATACATGATCTTTCAAAAGACTAAACACAGTCCAGGCATCCAGATATACTTCTAAAAATGGATGTATGAACTTCTTAAAAGTAGCTATCACCACCCTTGAAAATATAGTTGGTGCATTATTCAGTCCAAAGGGAATGATTGTTTATTGGTAGGATCCCCATTCTATAGCAAAGGTAGTCTTATGCACGTCCTCTGGATCTATTTTTACATGATGGTAACCTAAGAATCCATCTATGAATGAATATGATTTATGGTCCCCCACATTCTCCAAGACCTCATCTGTAAAAGGGGTAGGGAAAGGATCATGTAAGCAAGAATAATTTCATTTCCTCAAATCAACACAAATTTTCATGGACTACCATGGGACTGATCCATTCAGATTCCTCCACTAGTTCTATGATATCAGCTTCCAACATTTGGTCAATTTATGCTTTCACTTTCTGCTTATACATTGGATTGAGCCTGTAAGGTATCTGTCTAATAGGTATAGCATATGGTTTTAGGGGTATCTTCATCTCACCTAGCTCACCTACTCTTCATTTCATATCTGTAAATATTGCTAGAAATAAGTCATTGCATTCACACAGTAACTCTGTTATCCTTTCTAGTGTCTGCTCATCCCAGTACTCTCCAATGCTTTCCATTTTAAGATTTTCTTCTGTCCCAATGTTGACTTTCTTGACTCTGATTGGAGAAGAAAATTTATCTAAATCCAGAGATGGACCTTCCGCCTATCTCTCTCCTTCAATTTCTTTGATATGAATTTTGCGTGGATCATATTCATCTAGTGCTTCCTATTCGACATGATAACATGAGAGTAAGTCTTTGACTATCTGTTTGTTCTGCTATTGATATTCTATTATAATTTTGACCTCTGGTTCATAAAAAAATATCACTCCCCTACCATCTTTAGAGGTGAATCAATGTTGGGGTTCTCATGCTCAAATGAGAAGGTTACCACAAAATTTTATTGTAATATTGTCCATTTTGTAGTGCCTCTGTGCATCTCTTGATGTATGTACCAGTTCCCTGGGATCCCTTCCAATGTATGAATGAAGTGATGAGACATTCCTATGGTGGTGTCATCCTCCATTGTGTTCTGCATTTATCTAGGTGCTCAACTTGTCTTCCTTGCCCATCATACTTCTACATTGTATTTCTTCCCAGATCTGTGCCAAATGTAATGTGCAATAGTCGTTTCTTTATGCACACCCCACCATCTTGCAGGTGTTTCCTTGAGTGAAATACCTAGGGATAACAATATCTGATTTTCCAAAAATTCCTCCTCATATGTTTTCAAGAATTCCTCTAAGTCGTTCAACCCATAAAAACTGGGAGGTTACCTTATCTATGTACCAACTCACCTTACTACACAGTCTATTCTTGCGCACCTCCTTATGGAGACTTCATGTAGTCTCTACTTCCAATTCTCTAGACCTGTTTCTGAGTCTGAAGCACAAGATGTAATGCTTCTCCATCTGAGTACCCCATCTATAGTTGGGTTGTCATAATACTCTTCTCGTGCAGTGGTTCTGTATAATTGATTTATTTCTTCCAAATCCAAACAGGTTGCCTCTACAAACCTTTCTCCTTCTGAAGGATCAAATGGTGCAATAACTCTATATTATCCTGATTCAAAAGTCATTTTCCTTGTCTTTAGGTTGATTAAATCCTAGTTATCAAATTCCCAATCCAATCCAAGTAATGTTGGGTAGGGTGTTGTACCATATACTGTCTCTATCAATTCAAAATCTACTACAGCGCGCACTCCATCCAAGTCTACTTTCACACCTTTAAGTCTTCCAATTGGTAACACTCTATGATGATTGACTAATTTCAACTAGATAGGTGAATATCCTAATGTGATTTCCCCCATACATTTCCATGTCTTATTAGGAAATATGTTTACTTAAGAGCCTAAATTAAGTATGATATCTCCCATGTTGAAATCCCCAATGTTGTCATTTAGCCTGAATTCCCTGCTTGTTCTTCTTCTTGTATGGATATGATTGACAATTTTCTACTCTAACTTCCCTTCTACCTCTTTGTTGCATATTTCTAGAAAATTTTGTAAGACCTTAACGAATGATGGATCATTCAATAACTTAACATAGGATTGCAGAAAAGTATTTATGGTACTTACCTTCTATAAAGGTTGTCCTTTGTTGGTGTGATTTATTGAATATGGCATATCGTACATTGGTGGATCCTAGGTTTTTTGTGAAATTGATGTAGATGCAATGTTATCTTTGATAATCTCTTGTCTGGCCTCCTTAAATGTCTCCTTCCCTTTCTGTGCGTCAAAATGCTTATGTGGCTCAGTATTCTTCTTTACCCATTGGTGTTGAGATGGATATTATTTTGCTGCATTAGATTCATTCTTTCATCCTCCTCGAGTAACTATATTGTTGTTTTTTCCATCATCTCTAGATTATGAATAAATCCACTGGACATTCTGATTTTTCTGGTTCCTTTTTTCCTGAATTTTTCCCAAGAGTGTTGAGCAGTATTCTATTTCATGGTTTGTTGTGCGACAATACATGCATGTCATAGGTGGAAGTGGAAACTCCCTTGCATAATGTCCTAGTTGTTGGAAGTTGTGGCATACTACTAGCCATATGCCTCGTCAAAATCCTCCTCTGGCTCATCCTCCACCTCTATCACCTTGCGGTGCATTGTATTGGGGTACCTGGTTATATTGTGTGGGGTTATACTGTGGTTGTGCATTATTTTACTGCGGCTACGTGATGTTGAATGGTGGTGGTACATTCTTGAATTGCGGTGCAACTTTCCCTGTCATCATCTTTGCTTGCACCCTGTAAGTGTCTAAAGTTATTTCTTTCATTGGTTTCAACATTCTACAGTCCTTATCATCATGACCCACTGATTTACAAAAAATGCAATTGATATGGATTTTATGAGTAGAACGAAATGAATACAGATTATTATCAAAATATACTTAACACGGAATAACAAATACATAGTAAAAATGGTTTATATTCAATAAGGAAATAAGATGAAACTGTAAAATGCAGTGGAAAACAAGCTTGTTAGAATGGTGACGACTTATCTGTAAGAAGAGATGTGACGAATATGGTCATTCATAAGAAGAAGGTTACAATGAGGCTATGAAGGCATTTTTTCAATAAACAAGAATGTAAAAAACCCTAGACATCCAAAACCTAACTCTAGGAGATGAAGCACCAAAAGTCATGTGGGCTCCATTTGGGTAAGTTAGTACATCAACTTCTCGGGGTCGTAACTTTTGCATACGATATCCATTTTAGGCGCATGATAGCCCGTTGGAAAGGTCTATCCGAGAACTACACATGTTTCCATAAAACTCTAAATATGTCTAAAATCTAACTATGGTGAGCCCTAAAAAGGTTTTTAGGGCCTCAAAATGGCCCCAGAAGTCAGGGACCTGAAAACTAGGAAAAAACTGCAAATTGGAAAACTACCAAAATGAGCCAGATGGAATAGGTGGGAGGTCAATGACATCCATATGGATCAACCCCCTCCCCCCCTTAGGAATCAATGGTCTCCATTTTCATTGAGTGCCCTCATCAGATGAGGAAATTTCTGTTGAATTTGACAACTCGATAAAGATGGATTCTTTGTTGGTGAGTGCCCTTGACTTGTTTGTCCACAATTTGATCATTGGATGCCTATTGTATGCAGTCAGGGTTGAGCTATATTGGTGTCTATTTTTTAGAATAAGGTTGAAGGAGATCCATGTTGAACACTAGGTGTAGACTAAGGAAAGGAGGAATGTTAAGCTCAAAAGCATTATCACCCACAACCTTGGTGATGGTGTATGACCCATAATGGAGTGGGAGAAGCTTCTGATGGGGTCCTGTAAAGCATTATTTCTGCAAGTGCAACCAAAAATGTTTTCCAACCTGAAACTTATGCGGCACCCGATGTTGATCATGGCACTTCTTGTACTTGTCATTGAACTTATGTAGTATATCCTGAACCTGTTAGCGGATGTGTTGGATCTTCTCAATGAACCAGGTGGCTTTGTCAACTTTAGTTGGAGTAGGAGGTGAGTCGTCCAAGATGACCGCAAGGGGTAGTGAAACATCTATTGTACCCAATGGTTGGAATCCCAACCCCACTTGAAAGGGGTTGTGGTCGGTTGAGCTATGCAGGGTTCGGTTGTAGCTATGCTAAACATAGGGAAGACTCTCATCCCATGTGCGAGGGTGCTTGAAATTATACATGTGCAGGATATGCACAATCATTCGATTTATGACCTTGGTTTGGCCATCTGTCTATGGGTGGAAGGCCGTGGATTTGGTGAGCTTGGTGTCCAGTAGTGAGCAGAGGCTCGACCAGAATGTGTTGAGAAATCGACTGTCTCGATCTGAGATAATGGTTTATGGTATTCCAAAATGTACGCAGACCCGTTCAAAAAATATCTTGGAAGTGGCCTCTACTATGATTCTCTTCTTGTAGGTGGCCATAATCACCATCTTAGAAAAATGATCAACAAACACAAAAACACAATAATTTCCTCACTTGGTGGACGAGAGGCCCGACATGTATTCCATTGAGATGGATTCCCATGGCCTTTTAGGAGTAGGAAGAGGGGTGTACATGCCATGTTTCTTAGTGGTCGGTTTGTCAATAGCGCAGGAAGTGCATGACCTAATATGATTTTTGACCTCTTGTCGAAGTTTCGACCAGTAGAAATGTTTCTACAACATTTCCACTATCTTTTCGATGCCCAAGTTTCCTGCCACTCGACTGTAGTGGGCTTCCCAGATCAACTTCACTCACTCACTTGATGGAAAACATATATGGCCCAGATGACACACCAACCCATCCTAAAGATGGAAATTAGAGATAAATATGTTTGCGCCCAACATTTGGTAGGTGGTGGTGAACTCTGTGTCTGTCTCATAGAGTTGGGGCCATCTAGAGGTCTCATGTCCACAAGAGTATAGCACCATGGTGAGTGTCGTGACTAGCGGTGTACTGAGGAAATCAACGACGCAGTTGGTGATTCCTTTTTTATACTTAATGCTGAGGTGGAATTGCTGCAATTATGTGGAACACTTCTTATGGAGGTCATTTCATAATTTTCCTTGTCTCTACATGCACTGTAGTGGCTTATGATCAGTGTGGATGATTGTCTCCTTCCCAAGAATATAATGTCTCCACTGGTGACAGGCTTGCACAATAGAGTACATTTCTTTTTCATAAGTAGGGTACTTACAAACAACATCTAATAGTGTCTCACTATGATAGGCCATGGGGTGGTCATGCTGAGTGAGAACGATGCCCAAAACATAGTTGGAATAATATGTCTCGATCTCAAATGGTTGTTGCAGGTCCAATAGTGAAAGTATTGGGGATGAGCACAAGCTTTGATTCAAATCATCGAAATCTTGTTGTTGGGATCGACCCCACACAAACTTATCCTTACCACCACCCTTGGTTACTTGGCTGAGGGCCCATACAATATGGGAGAATACCAACACAAACCTATGGTAGAAATCGGCAAGGCCCAAGAATCTTTGAAGCTTAGTGAGTGTGGTTGGGGATGGCCAGTCTTGGATAACTTATATCTTGGCGGGATCTGCATGCATTCCATGCTAATCAACGATGTATCCCATGTAATGGACCATGTCCATGTCGAAGGAGCATGTTTCCATTTTGGCGTATAGCTTTTGCTACCGCAGGGTTTGCATAACCTGTTGAATATGATGCAAGTGTTCTGCCCATTTTTTTTGTAGATGAGGATGTCATCCAGATACACCACTACAAAATTATTGGTGAATGGTCATAGGATATCGTCCAACATCCTCATGAAATTGGTTGGAGCATTTGTCAAACCAAAGGGCATGACCAACCATTTGAAAATACCTTCCTTTGACTTGAAGGTTTCTTTCATACATCTTTCTATTCTATCAGGACCAGGTGGTAGCCAGACTTCAGATCAATCTTACTATAGTATTTGGCCCCTGCTAGATGATCAAGGAGGTCATCTATTCAGGGAATCAGGTACCGGTTTCTAACTATGATTTTATTCAGGGCCCAATAATCAATGCAGAGTCATCAGGTTCCATATTTCTTCTGTACCAGCACGATTGGGCTTCTGCAAGGAGATGAGCTGGGACATATGTGCCCCTTGTGGAGTAGTTCTTGGATCTGCCATTTGATATCCTCATTCTCTAACATAGAGTGGTGGCATACTGTCCCATTAGGAAGTGGCGCGTCGGGGGTCATCTCAATGGGGTGTTTGACCTAACAGTGTAGAGGTACCCTAGTAGGTGAGGAGAAGATATATGAGTATTCTTCCACGACCTTATCCACTTGCTTCTCCTGTGTGGAGAAGTCCATCGCAGAGACCCTATATGTGGTTGCAATATTTCACTCATTATGAGATAGAATCACAAAGAATACAAGCTTCCCCGTCTAAGAGATGAGTTTCCTACATTGCTTGGCAGAGATCAAGAAAATAACACTAGGTGGGACTACCTCGAGTATCCTGTACAATTTCTTGTTCAAAGTAATACTAACACTGCAAGGCCTAGACTCATATACATCATGAAATTTCCATAAATATGGTTGGCCCAAAAGAACATTACAAACTTTGAGAGGGAAAACATCACAAAATACCTCATATTTGAAGGGCTTGATGTTGTATGACAGGAGACATTGTTGGTTGACATGGATGTCACTTCCTTGGTGGATCCATTCGATGGTGTAGGGTTTTGGGTGCGGCGTTGTCGATAGGGCGAGTCACTTGAAAACCTCTTCTAATATGAGGTTCTTCTAGATACCGCTATCAACGATGAACTGCAGTGGGGTACCTTTCACCCACATTTGTGAATGAAAAAGGTGCTCGCCTTCCTCTGGCTCATCGGGTTGGATCTTGGTGGTAGCAACGATAGCATAGGGTTTTGCATTAATGATCCATCTCCCCCTTTCTGGTTTTGAATCTGAGTCTAAACTCACATCTGATTCAGAGGCTTTCACATCAACCACGAGTGACTACTTTGAGCAACAATTAGCAGTGTTATGCCAAGGGATATTATGAAAGTTGCACCACTTTCCGGTATATTTATTTTTCTTTCTGATGTCCTTTTTTTCTTACGACCTGGACTGGTTTTCCTAAGGCTATCCATATTTTATTTGTCCCTTGTTCTACAGGTTGGGGCTTCCCTTTCCTATATTTTGTTGTGAGGGGTTCCCATGCCCAAATTGTCGCGTCTCTTGTTTGAGCTTCTGCCTGATTTTAACGACATATCAGTAGGCCACACCCAAGGATGAGATGTCCATAAACTCCATTTCAACATGTATGTATCTATGCATACCACTGCAATACTTGAGCAACACATTTCACTCAGAATCCTTGATACCCATCTTCGTGCGTAAGTTATGGAAGATATTTGTGAACTCAGGCACTGCTTGGTCTCTTTCCTACTGAAGTGTGGTCCATTTTGTGTACGGGTCATCATAACTTCCAACAAGGTAGTATTGTTTCTTAATAGCATCCCTGAAGGACTCCCAGGTGACCATGCCTGTAAATAACGATGGTTCCTCTCTTTCCTTTTTCTCACCAAAAGTTTCCCACCAATCCTTGACATGGGGAACGACTTTGAGGAGCGCAAAAGTGATATTTTCTCTATTTGAGAAGTTATGGATAGTGAAATACCCTTCTATAAGATTCAACCATTTGTCTACATCATTTTCATCTATATGAGCTTAAAATATAGGAATATCGAAGTTGATTTGTACCTTGAAGGGGGAGGCACCTCCGTTTGAAGAAGATGTGTTTCTTGTTGGTAGTCACTGAAGGATTTGTGCAAAACTATCCATCATATCGTTCCTCTGTTGCATGAGGGATTCCTTAAGCAAGATTTTGAAGGGATCTCCTGTCCCATCGTCTTTATTTTATCCTTCCATGAGAGGTTGTTTGTGCATGCGAGAGATTTTTTCCTCAAGAGAAACAAGTCGAGACCCAATTCTTTGTACCCTGACCTTGTTGGGGACATGCATTAAGAATGATAAGGAGAAAACTGCTCTGATACCACTGATCTGGATTTTATGAGAAGAACAAAATGAATACATATTATTATCAAAATATACTTAACATAGAATAACAGATATAAAGTAAAACTGGTTTCTATTCAATAAGGAAATAAGTTGAAACTATAAAATGCAGTGGAAAACAAGCTTGTTAGAATGGTGGCGACTTATCTCTAAGAAGAGATGTGACAGTTGCATTTATTCATAAGAAGAAGATTAAAATGATTCTCTGAAGGGATTTTTATAATAAACAGGAAGGTTAGAAACCATATACATCCAAAACACTAACCCTAGGAGATGAAGCACCAAAATTTATGTGGGCCCCATTTGGCTAAGTTAGTACATCAACTTCCTAGGGTCATAACTTTTTCATATGATATTCGTTTTAGGTGCACGATAGACCGTTGGAAAGGTCTATTCGAGGAATACACATGTTGCCATCAGACTTTGAATCCATATATAATTTGATTATGGAGAGCCCGAAAAACGTTGTTTACGGCCTCAAAACGACCACGAAAGTTAGGGACCCGAAAACTAGGAAAAAAATGCCAAAATGGAAAATTGCCAAAATGAGCTAGTTGGAATAGGTGGGAGGCCACCGACATCCATATGGATCATAAGTATGAACTTTTTGGTATTTTCTTATACTTCTACATCATTGGAAAATGATATCGATCGTGCCCATATATCTTACGAATATCACACCATGGTCCTCCTGTTGGCAAGGGGTTTGGCATCCTTGCTGCCAAGTACTGCGCAAAAGTTGGACATTCATTCTTATGATGTCCTTATGTCCTACACAATGTGCACCAAACATCTTCTCTCTTCTCTTTTCCCTTATTTTGGTTCAATTCAAATGTCATATTATTTATATCCTCTTTCAACTCCTTTATTGTTGGATATGTCTGTTGATATTGGTTTTCTTTCAGCAACATGGCTACTTATAGAGCCTCTGCCTGATTTTGGAAATTTTGTTGTCTCAAAGGATACTTCAAGTGTGGTAATAGTGATTTCACAAACAACTTATTATATTGCATGTCAGTAATCAAATACTTCAACTTACCTTTCAAACATTTGAACCTTTGGTCAATCTCCCAGATAGAATCACCTCGTTTCTGCCTGATTTCAATCATTTCATTCATGTATTAGTCTTCTAAGATTTTCAATCATTTCATTCATGTATTAGTCTTCTAAGATTAGCTTTTGAAAATCATTTAATAGTAGATTTTCACCTATGTGATAGTCTTGGTACTCCTTGTGGATTGTTTGCATCAAGGCTCATGTACCAGTCAAGCGCACAATCTCTTAGTGTGATAGCCAATCGGTATATTTTTGTATCCTCATCTTTGATATGATTTGCTTCCCAGATATTTTCACATATAAATAGATTCTTTTCAGTGTCCTCAAATGCCTCGCCTCGAAATTCTCGCATCTAATGGTGGAATTGCCTCACAATTTTGAACCGTATTCTAACTATTATTTCCCATGCAGGTAGATAATTGATTGTTACTTCCTAAACTTTCTCCCCTAACTGATTGTCCTTGATTGGACCCCTGAATTGTCGCTCCTCTTCCACTAAAATTCAGTTGTCTAAACACTGGTGTTGTTTCAAGTGTACTAGTCGCACATGGGGTTGTAGGTTCCACACTAAATGTGATATGTATTGGATTTTTGCCTTCTATTCCTGACCCTGCACCTTTTTTTTTTCCTTTCGTATGTTGCGTATA
This sequence comes from Picea sitchensis, assembly GCA_010110895.2. NCBI lineage: Eukaryota > Viridiplantae > Streptophyta > Pinopsida > Pinales > Pinaceae > Picea > Picea sitchensis. The sequence continues at coordinate 92,778 of SNQJ01S0007645.1, forward strand.
GGATTTCCTCAATATTCTCCATAGCCTGAAGATCCTCTACCTCTTATTCATCTCTCTCCAATCCCTCTCTATTGGCTATGGCCCTCTTGTTGTTGTTCATCTTATATTGGTAAGGTATTCCGTTGCGCGTCTTTCCAACTTTTTCCATTATATTATTTATCTGGTCCTATTCCATCATGATTAGGTCCATGGACTCCTTCTACTTCCCCTTACCCATCTCCCTATTCATATGTCAAACTCCTATCGATGCTTTCCCCCTTCCCCCATGCGCGCATGGAAGTTTAGTTATCTGATTCCGTGGTCATCACACCTTTTTCATACAATAGAATATTGATAGAAGTATAAAGTGATCTGATGTACCTACCTCTGGTTCCCTTCAGAAAATCCTACCCATGATAAACCCTACAATAATACTGTCTAACCAAAAATCTATTGTGCGCATAAATTTATTATTGACTCATTGCAACCGAGTGATCTCCACAGGGTGCCACTCTATTTGTCTTATCTGATTCACAAGATGGTTTTCCTTCCACCTTAATAACCACTCCTGCAGTAGATGTAGGAAATCATATAAAAAAACCTCATGCAAGTCGCTAAACATGTATTTGTTGAGATATTTGCGTGGTGTAAACCTAGATTTTATGTTGTCCTTCTTCACAAATTTGAGTTCCTTTGTCCTCAACCATATTTTAATCTCTTCCTTTGTTAGATTCCATGGCCTGAACATTCCCTTCTATGCTTTCATCCTATGGGATTTTCTTCCACAGATCCCATCCACTCAATCCTATGCAGCTCCAGTAAAAAATGAAACCCTTTTTTGGTTACTTGGGCTGACCCAGGATCTTATCTCAAATAGGTTTCCAACAAAACCCTCAAAATGGTTGGCCCTCCTAGTAAACCAGAAGGAAATGTTGCGCACAGAGTGCACAATGCAGTCTCACCCAAGATAGATTCATGGGGGACTGCAATACTCAGGTGTTTGCAGTCTAGGAAGGAGTTGGAACTGTGTTTTGATTATTTTCCATATGCATCAACATCATTAATCATTCATCTAATTCTAGGATGTATTCATCATTAAAATATGCATGCACGCTGATATAATCATATTTAACCATTCATTCTTTAACTGGTGATAAAAAGAACAGTAAAAGCAATCAGTCATAACACATAGAACACAATATTTTACCGTGGTTCACCCCCCCTGGGGATATGTCCACACAGATCTGGCTCTTCTCCTCTTTTATTCATTTTTTTGTAAAATATGTGTTGCGTGCATTACATTTTCAAGATTACAATCAAAATGAGTGTAAGTACCCTCTGTGAGGATGAATAGATCACACCAGGTTGCTCATCCTGTGACCTAACCCTAAAAAACTAGCTTATTCAACTCAATAACAATAACAACTGACTTCAAAATAATCAACTAAACTCAACCTAGGCCTCCTAGGTATTTATTCATACTACTCTACTGGATTATAGTCATTACAATATTGTCAAAAAATCTAACCCTAACATGATTAGGCCTTTTTTCATCCATGCCATGCTTCTTTTCCTTCTTTTTCTGTATGTTTCTTTTCTTCCCCCTAAGGCGCACGCTCCAAAAATATACATTCTCTTCCAAAAATAGGCCTGCACCCAAAATAAGCATGCACTAACAAGGACATACTCAATAAGGTTGGGTAAAAGTTTCACACCTTTATTCATTACAAGTACATATTTATTCTTGTTGAAATTTATGTTTTTTTACTAATCCAAAACTAGTCGTGTGAGACTGAGGTAAAGGTTGATGAAGATGATATTCTCTTGTTTCTAAAGTTGAGGAAGGTATGCAGGTCTTTGATCACATACACTAGGTCAAATACAAGATCATAGGTTCTTGTGACAGGTTGACAATGACATCGATGGTATATCATTCCAGTGATAGGGACATTGATAGGTTGATGTGGTAGTGACATATTGGTCTACATTTATATTTCAGGGCGGTTGGATAGGGTGAGGAAAGGGGGTTGTATCCTCCTTTCGATTGGAGCCAGAAAATTAGGGAGTTGGATCTTCCTTCAGGTTGCAACCTATAAACATGGGGTTGGATCATTCTTCCAGCTGTAGGTAGAGAATTAGGAAGTTGGTTCTTCCAATGGATACACTCTTTGATAAATAAGAAAAGTATTTTTTGGTTTTCTCCCACGTTGGGTTTCCATGTAAAATTATGGTGTATTGTGTTTATGTGATGTCTATGAATTGAATTATGATATTTTGAATGTTCATGATATTATTGGAGGTTTTATATTTTGATTAAAAGTACTAATTCTGCTCATATTGATTCACTCCCCACTCTCAGTATTCCAACAATTGGTATCAGAGTCGGTTCCTTCAGGAAATAGTTTAACCACTGGAAGGTAGATCATAGAAAGCATTGATATGTATAATATGGAAGTACCATATTTCAATGGTCAAAATGGTTTGAAATATGAAATATGGAGGAAAAAAATGAAAGATTTTTTGCAGGCACGGATGTGATATTTTGTGATTAGTTGTGAGAAGGTACACAACTACAAAAAATCCTTTGAAGACTATAGCCAAGAAGAAATTGAAAAGGAACAACAATATAACAATGGATTTTATCATGGAAGGATTACCCGATTCAATAAAAATCAAAGTGGGACAATATGCATCAGCCAAAGAGATTTGGGACAACCTACAAGATCTTTATGCAAGGAAAGAAAAAAAATAAAATGGAGGTGATAACTTCGATGATGAAGAAGTCAACAAAGGTGAGTATTTTTGTTTTAATTGTGAAGAAGTAGGACATATTGAAATTGAATGCCCTTACTTGAAGATTGGAAGTGAGGAGATAGAAAATCCCAATGACATAGAATACAATCCAAAGATTGAAAAGGAAAAGAATCATGAAGCAGAATCTAGTCGACAAGAAAGAAAAATTGAAGAAGAAATCATCTCCTTGAATATCCAACTTGAAGAGGCAAAGAGAATATAAGAAGTCATGAAGAAACATATGATGAATAAGGAAGAAGAGGTTGAGAAGATTGAAGAAGAAGCTGTTAGGTTGATATTAAAATTTCTCAAGCTTAGTAAAAATCTTGAAGAAAAATCTGCATCATCAACAAAGAAAGTTGAAGAGAAATGTCACAGGTTACTAGAAAGGAAGAATGAAAAAAATGTTAAGAGTTATGAAGAATTACTTAAAGGAAGGAATCGCGTTCAACAATAGTTCAAGAGGAAGGATATATTTTCAAGAATACCATCTACTTTTAGATAATGAAGAAGATTAGTAACTATGATCGTGATCAACCAAGGAATGAATTCATAAGGACTACATCACAGAGAGGATCATCTAATCCTAGGTATGAAAGTGTATTTTATGGCTACTATTTTTATTGTACTAATTGTTAGCACTAGAAGTCACACATAGATTGTTGTAAGTGCAAGCCCAATACCCATCAAAATATTAAAGATAAGTGCTTATGATAAGGTGGAAAATGGATGGAAAACTCAAACAAGATTTTCAATCATATCTTACTCCATACAATATACACCAAAAAATAAGGCTTTGAATAATTCCATATCATTATTTAAAGCATAACATGAATAGGTGGAATACTTTACAAGATAATGTAATTTGTCTATCATCTACATCAGGTAGTATTGATACACATATGAAGAAAACTCTCTGACATAAGAGCTTCTCAAAATCAAAGAGGAAAACTTTGATATTTTGAAAGCAATATTACAATAGATCCTCAATTGCAACACAAATACTATCAACCAAATGAATCGTTTAATAAACTGAAATCAAAGTAAGATAGAAGAGGATGAATAAGAAAAAGGTATGATTTCCATTATCCAAAGAATCTTGAGTCTGGTCCATACAATAGGAGGTCAGCCTATTACATAGACAACATAAAAAATACGAGTCTCTCTCACATCATTCAAAACCTCCTTCAGGCTTACAATGATTATCTTATAGCCTAGACTATCATTGACATATTTACAATTTGAATAATAACTCTTCCATAGGATTCATGTGCCTAGGATGGCATGGCTATAGGTGTGCAATAGAAATAAAACAAAATGCTATATTTCAGGCTAATGTTGGAAACATTTGCAACATTCTCTTAAAGACTGATGATGTGCCTATTTGAGTGCATTTCCTTTAGACCAGTGGCCTCCGAGCTCGCAAGTGATACTCAGACAATTATCATGCATCCATCTTGACATCTGGCAGCTCTTCCTCCCTCAAAAAACTCCAAAACTTGAGTTCAGAGCGCATGTCTGTATCAACCAGTTCATAGCAATATGCACTTTGAACTTTCATGTAGTGGCTCGTTAGATCTGATAAAGTCTTAAAACATCCCAAAACTATCTCAAGTGTCCCAAAAATTTGTAACAACTTATAATATTGGTACATGAATAGATGAAAACACCCCAGTAACTAATCATGGTTTATAAATCATAACCATCCTCAAAAGTTTCAAAATGCATAAAACAAGAAACTTGACCAAAAATGATATTTGTTAAGGAGGTCAAACATCTTCATTTTTTTACTCTGGAGCTTCTCTTGGTAGCAACCTTAGCCAACATGTCCAGATTTCTCTTCACCAACTCTTCTTTAAAATGATATAATCATCCCTTTAACTTTTTGATATGAGCTTGATGAGATCTATTTTTTTCTGTAGAGATTTATGAGTTTCCTGTGGAGGGGAAGAAATATTTTGGCTATAAATCTGGCCTTATCAATGGTCTCATGGCACATGCCCATGACTCCCTTAAGCTTCCTCCTTAATTCCAAATCCTCTTTCTTCAGTTTATTGGCCTCAACCCTTGCTTCTTAAAGTTGTCTTTTGAGCCTCTTGAAAGTGGGATTGCTTTCCTCTTGAGGAGTAGTGATATCAACAATTTCAATGGGTTTCTCAACAGATTTGGATTTACCTTTCCTCTGGGCTGAATTTTTTGCTACATCATCCTTGTCAGAAAAATTTTGCTCGGTTGCTGCTCTAATAAAATGACTCCTAGGCTTAACCCTATCTATAGCAATAGGTGAAGGAAACACAAGATTTTTTCTTCTTGGGCCTATGGATTTACTTGAAGGAACCTCCATAGGAGTGGAATCTTCCATGGGTGAAGCCTCCATGTGTGAAGGTTGTGAAATCCCTCCTGCTTCTATTTCATTTGTGGCTTTGTCATGTGTATCAGTCACAACAAATCATTTCTTGTTTCTAACATTTGAACACATATTCCTTTCAATAGGTGTAGGACTTTGTAGCTTGGATTGTGGAGTGGGGGAAACATTTAGCTGAAAGTGTGATGAAGTGAGGAATTTTTCCCAATCGTTGTTTGTTTTTATCAACTCTTCCATCACCAAAATTTTAATAAGGCCAGAGTGAAAGACACTCGTGTCTACTTGCTTAGATTTGGCTTGAACTCTCTCAACCATCTTACCAATGTTTCTAAAGAGAAAAAAAGGGAGGTTCATAGCTTATTTCCATGTGAAGTGTACCAACATCCTTATGTGGTATTAGTATACCATGCTAAACCTCCCCTCAAGGGTGAAATACCTCTGGATAACCTTCAACACTTTACCAAAACCTTAAAGAATATGGTTTCTAGGGACCCCTTTGGACAAGTTGTCCTTCTGATACTTTGGTTTAATAAATTCCTTGTTGAAAGAAGTATTTAATGTCATAGCCTTGAACCATTTTTCTCCATTATTGGGTATCTCTGTTGCAACAGAGATGGAATTTTTTGAAACTTCAAATTCTTGTCTCCCCACTTTGGTTTTAGTGCCTTAAAAAATTAGTGCAAAATCTCTGGCAACCTCTGGATGCCCCCTCTGCAATTTTTGATAGAAATTTATGCAGCCTACTCTCTTAAAGGATTCTCTAATCAAATGTTCATAATCAAGTGGTTGCATGTCATAGGGATCTGTCCTTACAATTTCACCTCCCTTATGAGTCTTCCTGTGTTGTTGATTGTCCATAACTGTTGCTGAAGAATTTATTTTCTATGAGTTTTAATGGTAGCTATATGTGTAAAAAGAAGAAAATAGGAGATTAGGGTATTTGATGACAAAATTGTTTTCAATAGGCTAACATTAAACAATGTTTCATGGATTTTATTCCATACATAGGATGTAAAGAGAAGATACTCTTTCAATCAGAAACAATGAGGAATCGAAACTGGGATTTGAAATGAAGGAAGTGTAAGCAAATTCTCAGCTTAAACATGGTTTTCTTATTAATTCAAATACCATTTGATCAACATGATAATGCATGCATTCTTTTAAAACTAGCTCAACAACTGATCGAACACATACTTCAATCTTGGAGGGGTGCAGATTTATACTTCAAAAGTTGAGCTTGTAAAGACGTAGAAAATGGGGTTTTAATAACGTTGGAATAGAGGGTTCAAAGCACCCTATTCACAATGCACTATTTGCAGTGCCTAGAACAGAGGATTCACAGCGTTGGGGAAAATGAGTTAAGCAGGTGAAATTTGAACTATGGGAAATATGGATAAAGTTTAGAGGTGATTTGGTTTAATGAGAAAGGTTCAAAGCATAATGGAAATGATTTTGAAATCTATCAGCAAAGTGAATGGGACGGTTCGCAGTGCCAATAGGAAAGCCAGCCAAAACCCCTTTCTCCGCCCTCAAACAGGATGAAAATTCTCATGGAGTACCTAGTGGTCCTGGGTTTGATGTTGGTGTCTTTGAATTTGCACAGGTGTGTCTACAATTTTTTCAACCTCCAAATATTATCTTAAAACATTCCACAACGCCAGTTCACAGTGCCTGTCTACCAGTTCACAATGTATGTTTCAAGAAAGAATTACATACTTCGAGGAGACTGGGAGGAAATATGACGACATGATCCCTGAAAATTGGTTAAAAATAGGATTTGAAAACTATAAAATCCTTTTGACACAATCCATAAATACAATGATGGTAAATGAATGCATTGGAATACTTTGCATACACCATGAACTCTCCTAGTGAGTTGGCAATGCATAGATCAAATTGTATCTGACAACTAAACAGATAGACGGTGACAAAGGAGACTTTGTGTACAATCTTAGATCTATTACATGACATGGTAATGATGTAAAAACCAATAGTGTGACTCTTGGTGGTTTTGATTTTGTTTTTCATGACGTCTAATGAAATGACCTTAAGAATTCCACCAAGGTTGAACAAACTTTATTTATTTTTGAACTAAACCTAAGTTAATGACCATAGCCTAAAGACTAAAAACCTATGACCTATAAACCAAACCAAAGTGGTTGTTTTTAACCCCTACAATTCTATGTGCTAACATATAGCTCCATAGGGGATGGAGACCTCCCTGTGAGGCTCCAAGAACATGCAATTCCAGTGGCCTTATTCCATTGGGCTATGGAATCATCACCTCGTTCCAAACTTTTAAACTGTAACTTGATTATCTAAATTAAAAATCCATCTTCCTGCTAGGATGAAGAACAATTGTTGTTGTATTTCCTTCATTGGGTTATGGAGTCTTATTGTTGATCTACTGCAACACTGAAATAAAATGCTCGTAAAAGAGCTTATTTTCTACACTACCTTACTCTAGGGTAAAATCATGAAGATGGGTAACCCTTTTTCTTGTTTTATGACAAATTTTTTTTTTAATTTTAACAGGTTCTTCAACTTCTGGTAAACAAAAGTAATTTTTTTATTTAGAATTTTACTTTACTGTAAAAAAAAAAAGTTGTGAAGAATTTTGCTAGCTTTCTACTGACTATTTTTCAATTTTTTATTTATTGAGATTTGATATGTCAATTTGGCAATTGTTTGACAGTATGTTCCTTAAAAATGAAGGGAAAGATAATGAGTTATTTTTTCCCACATCAATGTATCCATTATTAAACTTTTGTTTTTGACAAATGAAATATACTATAACAATCTACAAAGACTCTATTTTGTGATTACTATAGTTTTGAATCTAATAGATGAATACTATAATTTCTAGAAGTTTTTGAAGTTGACCAATCTGAAAAAGTTACAAATTTTAAATACATGTTTTCCTCCACCATGTATCTATCTTAATTTTTACTTAAAAGTAAAATCTAAACATACCTGTTTGAAGAGAATAGTTTAAGGATTATGAATATAAATTTTCCATAATTTTCCACTGTGTATTTTTAGAGATATGGATTTTTCATTTCATCGAATCATAATCTCACCTAAAAATATGATGCAGTGATTTTTTTATAAAATTAAATAAAATTAGATAAAAACAATGAAAATGAAAACAAATTATACCCAATGAAAGTAGATTCAATTTTTAAAATGTTGGTATCAATTCTGAAAATAAATTCTGAGTATTTGTAGGAGTCCACTACCTCTAAAGATGAAGTAAGATGGAGAGAATTTGCAGTTTCCTGCAAACAATCCCATTTTCAGGTTTTCAGCCGAAATATTCTTTCGGCCGAAACCTAGTTTTTAACAGAATTTGTTAAAAATAAACATTTCAGCCGAAAAGTCTTTCGGTCGAAATATGCTTACCACAGGAAAATAATTCATCCGAAAAACATTGTACATGAATTTCGAGGGTGCCGTTAAATTTGAAGTGCAAATTTCTAGACGAAAAAGGTTTCGGCCGAAAAAATTCCTAGCAACATTTTTTCGGATGAAAAATTGCCGCTAGGAATTTTGGATACCCGATTGTCATGAAAGTGTTACCCATATTCATGATTTAACCCTTTAACTAGTTGAACTCTACTTAATCAAGTGTAATGAAACTTCCAATGAAGCCATAAAAGCATCTGATTGATAAATATAACTTTTGTAGGTAACTATTTAAGAAAACCCACAAAAGATCCAACAAATGTAGCAAACAGTCTATGCAAAATTGATACTTATAGCTGCAACTTGCTTGCTTGTAAAAATCTCTAATGCAAGAAATTTTTGAACAAATAGACTCCATGTATATGGCTATAAGATCATGAATCACATGAGAAAATTACGGTTGCATTAGAAGACTAGGTTGCTCCTTCATAATCTTTTCTCTACTAACAAGACTGTAATTCTCTTGACCTCCTTGAAATATCCCATAGATATCACATGCTTCAAATCAATCATGAACAACAAAATATTTTTTTTGTTGATGATTATCTCCTTGGGAAAGAAACTTATTTGCAATGTCTTCTTGAAATTGTTGGTCAACATTATCTGAAGAAAAAAGCACTATAGACTGACCATATGATTTCTCAACCTCCTCTTTACTATCCTCTGAAAAATCCTCTCTAAAATTGTAATATACAAAGTCAATACTCGGAGAATTAATACATGCTAATATAGAAATCTGCTCTTTATTTTCTTTTTGAATTTCTTACCGTTGGCCATCTATTGATGAAAAAGGAGAACAAAATCACTTGTTCCTGTAGCTCCTTCCTATATTCTTGACCAAAGTTTAAAATCATATAATCAAGGAGGTCACGAGCCAAGAATTTTAACTGATTTTCTAAGTCAACAGTAAGATGATGAGGGGAAACAACTTTATCTGAAACAGAAATGTCACCACCTTTTGCAAAATCTTGCTCATGATATTCATCATAAATAAAATCATCCCTTTGCTCATAATTAGGAAAAGTCTTAGCTCCATATGTAAATTCATCTTTCTAGTATGAGTTATAAGCATGTACATTTGCATCTTTAACAATGGAAAATTTTGATTGAATAATTTCATGATTAGAAAAAGATTTAAGATCTGAAAATGATGCACAAGCATGTTGAAACAATTGTAGGATCGGATAAGCTTCATGTTGTCCATATACTTCCTCAGTTTCTTCCTCATCCAAAAAATTGTCAAAGATATGATAAGAGAGTTGTGCACATGCCCGAAGATTACTCTCCACTTCCTCTGCATCAACAAACATCTGCTGCAAGGATGGTGACTTTCTTTCTCTAAGGTATAGGAATAGGTTGGGATGTTGTGCCATTTTATACTATACCATGGAAACAACCTCAGTAGGCTGAATTTCAATAGGAATGTTGTGATAAATACTATGAAACCTCCTATTGAATTGAACAATAGTTCCATCATCCTCCCTTCTCAAAGCATAAAAATCGGTCAGGTATTGGTCAAAGGATTTTTTATCACCCCAATACTTCATAAAATCATCATGAAATTCAGTCCATGAACCAATGGAATTATCCTCTAGGTGTATAAGCCACTGTCCAACATCCCCATGTAGAGATTGAGAGAAATTCCTCGTGAATACATCCTCATGAATGATTTGTAATAGGTTAGTGAACCACTCAAAAGCAACCATGTGTTGCTCGACTGTCACGTGATCTCCTCCATTGAATATAGGAAGGTAATATAAAAATTCCAGAGGATAGTCATGAAGGACAAAAGGCAATATCAAGCGTTTAGAAACTTTCCCTCTAATTCTTGACTGAAATTTAGTGAGATGAAAGTCAAGTTCAACAGGTTGATTGCAAGTTTCAACAGTGATGGTTAAAGGTGATGGATCAACTTTATCATTTACAAGATGATGAGACTGATCAGTTTCAGGATATATGCATATATGTACACCATCATCCTCGTGTGTTTTAGCTAAAGGGATGAAATCATAATTTATAACACAAGAAGAATGCATAACTTCTTCTTCCAAAGAGGGATATATAACAACATGCTCATGGTCATTCGAATAGATGAAGAAAAGGATAATCTTATTTACATGCATGGGGAAAGACAAGAATGATCCAATGAAAAAGAACAAAATTTCATGGAGAAAACTAATAAGATGATACCTGGTTTTTCCCTTCTTCCTTTTCATCCTTCTATCATCAAGATTCTTCCTCTAGTGGAGTCTTTGATTGTAGAGTCACTAGATAGAATATTGAAGTAAAACTTTGTCTCCTTCTCTTGTATACCATCAAGATATGGATCTATGTCGTTCTCCCAAGGAATATCACTTCACTCTTCTCTCCCTAGCAATAGTGCCAAATATGTTAGCACTAGAAGTCACACTTAGACTGTTGTAAGTGTAATCCCAATACCCATAACAATATTAAAGATAAGTTTTTATGATAAGGTGGAAAATGGATGTAAAAATTAGACAAGATTGTCAATGACATCTTAATCCATACAATATACACCAGAAAATAAGGCTTTGAATAATTTCAGATCAATATTTAAAGACATAACATGAATAGGTGGAAGAATTTACAAGAAAATGTAATATGTCTATCATATACATCAGGTAGTATTGATATACATATGAAGAAAACTCTCTGACATAAGAACCTCTCAAAATCAAAGAGGAAAACTTTGATATTCTGGAAGAAGTATTACACTAGATCCTTAATTGCAACACAGATACAATCAACCGACTGAATCATTCAATAAACTAAAATTGAAGTAAGATAAAAGAGGATGAATAAGAAAAATGTTTTATTTTCATTATCCAAAGAATCTTAAGTCTAGTCCATACAAAAGGAGTTCAGTGTGTTACATAGACAACATAAAAAATATGAGTCTCTCTCACACCATTCGAACCCTCCTTCAGTATTACAATGCTTATCTTATAGCCTAGATTGTCATTTATGTATTTACAATTCGAATAAAAACTCTTGGATAGGGTTCTTGCACCTAGGATGGCATGGCTACAGGTGTGCAATAGAAATAAAACAAAATGTTATATTTCAAGCTAATGCTGGTAACGTTTGCAACATGCTCTTAATTACTGATGATGTGCCTATTTGAGTGCATTTCCTTTATACAAGTGGCATCCCAGCTCAAAATTGATCCTTATACAATTATCATGCATCCATCTTGACACCTGGAAGATGTTCCTCCCTCTAAAAACTACAAAACCTGAGTTCACAGTGCTAGTTCACAACCCCTGTATGCATCAGCCAGTTCGTAGTGCCAGGTGCTGTGAAATTTCTTGTAGTGGCTCATTAGATATGATAAATTCTTAAAACATCCCAAAACTATCTCAAGTGCCCCAAAATGTTGTAACAACTTATAATCTTGGTACATTACTAGAAGAAAACATCTCAGTATCTAATCATGCTTTATAAAGCATAACCATCCTCAAAAGTTGCAAAATGCATAAAAGAGGAAACTTGACCAAAACTAATATTGGTTAAGGAGGTTCAACATCTGCATTTTTTTACTCTGGAGCTTCTCCTGGTAGAAAACTTAGCCAGCATGTCAAGATTTATCTTGGCCAACTCTTCTTTAAAAGGTTGTAGTTCTACCTTTAACTTTCTGATTTGAGCTCGATGAGATCTGTTTTGTTTGTATAGATTTCTGAGTTTCCTATGGAGGGGAATAAATATTTTGGCTATAAATATGGCCTTATCAATGGTCTCATGGTGCATTACCATGACTCCCTTAAGCTTCCTCCTTGAGTCAAAATCCTCTTTCTTCAGTTTATCTTGAAAGTGGGATTGCTTTCCTCTTGAGGAGTAGTGATATCAACAATTTTGATGGGTTTCTCAATAGATTTGGATTTACCTTTCCTCTGAGATGAAATTTATGCTACATCATCCTTCTCAGGAACATTTTGCTTGTTTTTTTCTCTAGTAAAAGGCCTCCTAGGCTTAACGCTGTCTGCAACAATAGGCGAAGGAAACACAAGCTTTCTTCTTCTCGGGCCTGTGGATTTACTTCAAGGAACCTCCATAGGAGTGGGATCATACATGGGTGAAGCTTCCCTATGTGAAGGATGTGAAATCCCTCCTTCTTCTATTTCATTTGTGGCTTTGTCATCTATATCAATCACAACAACTATTTTCTTCTAGATAACCTCTGAACACACAGTCCTTTCAATAGGAGTAGGACTTTGTAGCTTGGAATGTGGAGTGGGGGAAACATTTAGTTGAAAGTGTGATGAAGTGAGGAATGTTTCCCAATCGATGTATGTTTTTCTCAACTCTTCCATCACCAACATTTTAATAAGGCTAGAGTGAAAGACACTCGTGTCTACTTTCTTAGATTTGGATTGAACTCTGTCAGCTATATTACCAATGCTTCTAAAGAGATACAAAGGGAGGTTCATAGCTTATTTCCCTGTGAAGTGTAAAAGAAGCCTTATGTGGTATTGGTATACCATGTTAAACCTCCCCTCATAGGTGAAATACCTTTGGATAACCTTCAACATTTTATCAAAACCTTCAAGCATATGGTTTCTAGGGACCCCTTTGGACAAGTTGTCCTCCTGATACTCTGGTTTAAGAAATTCCTTGTAGAAAGAAGAATTTAATGTCATAGCCTTGAACCATTTTTCTCCATTATTGGGTATTTTTGTTGCAACAGAAATGGAATTTTATGAAACTTCATATTCTAGTCTCCCCACCTTGGTTTTAATGTCATCAAAATTTAGTACAAACTCTCTGACCACCTCTGGATGCCCCCTCTGCATATTTTGACATAAATTGATGCATCCTACTCTCTGAAAGGATTCTCTAATCAAAGGTTCAGAATCAAGAAGTTTCATATCATGGGGCTTTATCCTTACAATTTCACCTCCCTTATGAGTCTTCCTGTGTTGTTGATTTTCCATAACTATTGCTAAATAATGTATTTTATGTGAGTTTTAATGGAAGCTATATGTGTGGAAAGAAGGAAAACATGAGATTAGGGTATTTGATGAAAAAAATGTTTTCAATAGGATGGCATTAAACAGTGTTTCATGGATTTTATTCCACACATAGGAGGTAAAAAGAAGATAGTATTTCAATTAGAATCAATGAGGAATAACAACTCGGAGTTGAAATAAAGGAAGTGCAAGAAAATTCTTAGCTTAAATAGGGTGTTCTCATTAATTCAAATATCAGTTGATCGGCATGATAACGCATTCAATCTTTTAAAATTGGCTCAACAACTGATCGAGCACATACTTCAAGCTTGGGAGGGGTGCAGATTTATCCTTCAAAAAATGAGCTTGTAAAGATGCAGGAAGTGGGGTTTTAATAATGTTGGAACAGAGGGTTCGCAACGCCATGTTCGCAGCACTGGGGAAAATGAGTGAAGCAGGTGAAATCTGAACTGTGGGAAAGATGGTTGATGTCTATAGGTGATCGCTTATTTCCAGTTTTACTTCAACATCAATGGAATATGTATTTTTAAGTGGAATTTCTGGTTTTGAACTTGACCTTTGGCTGTCCAGGTTACAAGATTCTTTGAATACTGTGCAATTTTCTTACCTTTCTCATGTCTTTTCTTTTGTTCCTCAGGTTTTCTATCAAACAAAGGTTCCAACTTAACCTGCTTTAACCTGTTTCAAGAATATGAAAGGGTTTGTCTTTCAACTTCCTCCATAGTGTCTTTTGAATCGTCTTTAATAATAATTAGGCTTTCCTTATTGATAGAAGGATGAAATAGAGCATTTGAGTTCAACCTAAGTTTGTTCGCAACCCTGGTAGTAGTTCCTTTAGATACAAGTTCCTCTTTCTTTCTTATTTTCTTACCCTCTGCAACCTTTTTTCCAATAAATTGTTTCTTCTACTTGATTGGTCTTTTGACTGGACTTGTTGTATGGTCTTTAGGTTCATCAAGTTCATCGAGTTCCTCCTTGATGTCTGGATCAGTTTGGATGTCAATTTATTTATCAAGTTTAAGTTTCCTTCTTCGACCTTTAGTGATATTCTCATTATGTCTACCTCTAGGAAAATCTTCAATTGCATGTTCTGTCTGTAATTTCCTCTTACTAGAACGAGTCACCCTGGCTGCATGGGAGCTCTCTTTCACACAAGTATCAATAATTTGAGATATATTTTTTCCTTTTCCAGGTTTCTTCTCCTACTATTTTTTGGTGCCATGGCACTGATAAAACTCTATTGAAGATTCTTGAGAACGTTTATGATTCGATCACCAGTTTTGGGAAACTGTCAAAGTCCGGGAGCTAGTTTTTTACCTGCAGAGCATACATGAAACAATATACATACTAAAAATAGATAGATCATGTCTTCATACATGGAGAATGATGATCGAGAATGGTGATTTGATATCAGGTTGGAAAGTACAACTTGATCATTTGAATGAGTTGTCATCAGTGCAAAACATGACCTGATATAGATCATAATTAGATATGTAGATTTTCTAACAATAATTTCGGATGTTTGAACACGATCTGGGAATATGCCGCATGCACAACCATAATTATTCCTTGCGCTACACGAATAACGCTATTCTTTTAGCGCCCTTTCCACTTTGGCAATTTTGAAATTTTAAACGAGGGAAAAAGGACATATAATGTGATGAAAAGAATTTACGATGTGATATCCTAACTTTTAATTACTTCAAAACATTTAAAACGTGTATAAAAATAATGAAAGCATACTTTCAAGCCAAGAAAGGGAAAAACAAAGTTTAATGAAAATAATAAAAAAAGGGGTAGAACAGGGATTGAGGAAATCCAATAGTCAAAAACAAAGTTAAGAATTAACAACAGTGAATGGAGAAATTTTTCCATGAAATAGAGTGTCTTGTTGTAGCAAATTAGGAAGGCATTTATCCATTTTACAAATCTAGGTGTCTTTTTAATTACGGGTTTATGGCACCATCTCTGAAATTGTGTTCTTAACACACTTTTTAATTGTGCCTCCTGCATCTCCAATAACAACCATATTGTTACAGGATTTTCAGCCCTATGACCTTGGGTCTACGTCACAATTGATAAAAAACGTATCTAAAAGATTGAACCTACCCTCCAATATACAAATCATTAAAGATATGATTAGTTAGAAGAGAGAAAGAAAGATCTTGTACCTTGTATGCCAAAGTTTGATGAAGATCCTTGCTCTTGACCTTTGACTTGCTCCAATCCTTTGTTTCTACCATTTTGCAAAAGAAACCATGTTGACAATACAATAAAGTAGTTATCAAATTAAATTATAAATGTGATATGTAAACCTAGATATGCAAAGAAAATTCAACATATCAGAACTAGTTAAACATAATTTCACATAGATTGGAGGGAACTATAACTATTTTATTAATTAGCATGAATAGATGAGTTACAACCTGATTGTGATTGATGACATTGCCTTGAAACCAACTGCATGAATTCCTCCACTGAATCCCTCAAGCATCAACTCAGCAATAGAGTACTTATTCACATGATCCATGAAGGATAGGAACACACCCAATGAACATATAAGAGAGAGGAAGAGATACTGGAAAGTAAATTTCCAGATCGAGGGATACTACTTAGAGATTCAGGGAATAGGGAATATTGCAAATTGACAAGTTCTTTCACCAAGATTGTCTCTTCATCTACACCCCCATAGGTTCTTATATACCATCATAAAGAGGCTGAGATGGTTACATTCCATTGTGTATAGGAAATTGGAGGTTTAAGAAAGGAAAAACCTGTAAACCTCGCCCAAAAGTACATAATATTTTTATTTTTTACAAAATCGGGGATGTACACGATTCTCCCACTAGAAAATAACGTATGAATGTGAGTTGCAAATGGATGAATATCGTATGTACGCTAGTTTCACATGGATTAACAGCGTACATAAACAAAGATATTGGGTTTTAAGATGATTTTGATGAAGGAGAGTGGGATTAAGGTTTGAAATCTGAGGAATGGACTAGACCATATCACAAATGCAATCTAGGGTGGTAATTTGTGCTATAACACATATGGACCAAGAAAAATCCCACTTCAAAAATACCCTTCCCCATAATGGCTACTTTGACCACGACAACCATATTACTAAATCCCTTCAAAAAGTGAACCATCCCAAATTTAAGCCCACCCCTTACAATAGCTTCTCTCAAGCCTTCATTCCTTTCATCAAAAGCACCACCAATAGAATTTCCAAAATCTTGTAGAAAATTAACATTAAAACCATATTTAAACCCCCCAAAACTATCCAAAGTATGTTCCCTTTATTAAAGATAAAATCAACCTCCTAAACCAACAAGGGGTATACCAAATCCCTTGTTATGTTGGCGCCTCCTATATTGGCCAAACTAATCAGTCCTTTCAAACTAGATTGAAAGAGAATATTGTCAATATAACCCATGGCAGACCACCACCACTCTACCTGCCTTATCAGAAAAACCATACAAATTTAAAAATACGTTAATAATGTAATTAAAGAAGATGACCTTCACCTCAACCAATTCGGGCCCCCATAATCAACCTCTCTTCAAATCTTAACTCCCTACCCCCTCCTCCCATCCCCTAATCTTACCCCTCTTCTTGGAAATTTTTATTCCCTTCTCTCTTTAACCTCCCTCCTTTCCCTTTCCCTTTCCCTGTCTTTTACCCCTTCCTTTTTCCCTTTATCTTCCCTTTCTTCCCTTCCCTTTCTTTTCTCCTTACTGCCTCCTCTTTCTTCCTTTTATCTAGTTGACCTGCATTTCTCTTTACTTTACTTGATTTTTTCCAAACTTTATATGTTTTATATATTTATATGTACATTGTTTCATCAATTGTTCACTTCATATTTTTACATCTTATTTCCTAAAAATTCAAAACATGGGAAATTCAAACACCTTCAATGCAACTTTAAAAATAATAAAAAAATTAAAAAGACATAACAACTGTGAAATCCTAAGCCAAACTTGCATGACTACACTTTTTCAACAATTTTATTAACATTCAAAATCTAAGATAAATTAATTTCATAGATTTGATACCATACTTTTGATTTTATTGATGTTAACCATAAACTCTTAATTTTTAAGACAATAAAGCTTTGAGTTTTGTGGATCCTTATGCTTATAAACATCGTTAAAATTATCATGGTATCGATAAATTAAAATAATAAGATCTATAATATAGGTTCCTATATGTACACACCAAAGTAGATCTATATTAACTCCAACAAAATTCCATCTTAATTTCCTTTTTTTATTGATTTAGTAGTTTAATAAAACAAATAGTTTGTATTAACTATAAATCCTCACTTTATTACTATCAAAAGCTTTAAGGAAATATCCTTTTGTGGAAGGAATCCACTCATGTTTACTTGGCTTTTCTAAGGGGAAACCTCTTATTAAGCTAAGTTCCAATTATAATACTCTTTTACCACTTTTTATTACATTGTTTATACTTTCTTATATAATATTATCTACCTCCTAAGAACATCTTAGAGAATAAATCTTCTAATAAGTAACCGTGTAATAAGCCTTCTAACATTTATTGTCTTCACACTATTACATAAACCTAACTTATTAAAAATAACATGCATACATCACATTACCACATTATTAATCCTATTGGATACCTCCTTAGGTACCCCATATTAATCTTATTTAATTATCAACGTTACATTAGATAACATATTATATAAACTTATTCATTCATTGTTTGTAGCGTTGATAAAGAAAACAACTAACGAATAAGGTACACTCCGTTGGCATAAGACCAGATTATATAAACTTATCCATTGTTTTTAAGGATGTTAAAGAGAGCAACAAACGAATAAGTTGGCATCAGTTCACTTACGCTACTGTAGTGAGAAAATGACATGATATGCTCACTTGTTTGGTTGATAGGCGTGCGTTACTTACTTGTTTGGTTGATAGGCGTGCGTTACTTACACATTTTAAGTGAATTATTAATTTTTAAATCAAACTTAGTAAATCAACAGATCTATTAAGGTCATTAATTATGTCTATAGACGTACAGTTATTGGAAATGGGCATAATTAATGATCTTTTAATTATAAAACCTAATCTTATGGTTACAAATGGAAGATGTTAGCATATTCTTCTTAATCCTCCTAAATTAATGAATAAAATTTCATGTTCATAGTTTCCTTGCATTTTTTAATGTGTTTTTCTTATTTACTTTTTCACATTTACTTAATATAATTAACAATTTATTGCACTCACCACGGATTTCCAAGTTTACCTAATTAACAAATATTAATATATATAAAACACATGATTCTCAAGTTGTGGTGTTAATAGGAATTTATTCAATGGATAACATTTCTAATATTGTTTCAGATGCTTCATTTTGGCCACCTTTTGATGGATGTAAAGCGGCCTCCTAATGGATTCCACATTTGACGTTTGTTTCAATTAAGGCATCATTGATTAATTTTGGCCACGTTTTGATGGATGTGAAGTGACCTCCTAATGGATGCCACATTTGACGTGCGTTTCAATTAAGGCAACATTGTTTAAGCTGGATGCATGAGGGATCCCAAGTTTGGGAGGTGTTTCAAATTTTACTATGGATGTGAATCCCATGATCTGTGTTTCAATTAACACAGTGATGGATGCAAAAGGTTTTACTAATGAGAGAAGCCAAGTTATGATTTTCAATTACTATCGTTCTTACCTTAGGCATACCACCACATTCAGACTATGGTTGCGTTACCATACTTTCCCAAGAAATGGTGGAAGATACATGAGTGTGGTGCATGAAGCAGTGTGTTCTAATTTCCCAAGAGAAATGGTGAAAGATACAAGAGTGTGGTGCATGGAGCAATGGTGAACTCACATAAATTTAGTATTTTTGTGGCGATTTTGATAAGCATGCCTTTCCAAGATTTTTTTTTTCCTATGCTCGACATTGTACCCAGAGACAAACTTCGCCAAGTTTATAAATCTTTCGAATCCATAACATTTCATGGCCAAGACAAACAAATTTAGTCACGACACCAAGGTTCGCATTGCTTTGGATCCCGCACCACACATGGTGAAATTTTATCGACTCTCTTGAGATTTATTTTGTTAATTGAATACTATTAAGTAACACATCATCTTTCTAAATCATTTAGAGTTGGTATGAATTTATATTGAATCCACAGGTGAGATGGATCAGAGTTCACCAAAGATAAGGAATACCTAATATTTGGTTAGAACGACCATCTCACGTTGTACTATGTCAAAGGATTTGTAATTTTAAACAATTCATTTCTTTTATTGAGCAACTTGCTCCCTTTTATCATTATTTGGATTTTTTTGTGATGCTATTAGTTTAATTAAGCTGGTTGGTACATTGAATTTTTTAATTTTATTAAAAATTAATTGGTAAATTGTTTAGGCTAAACTTAAATTGATTATATTTATGGCTATATATTAAATCTAAGTGGTTACGATCCACAGTAGTTACAATCACTTATGTTGAAAGTTATACCAGGATTTTTGTTTTAAATTGGGACTTACGAATTTCTTGAGACATGCACTTCTTGTTTTAAATTGGGATTTAAATGCTTCTTATTTTAAATTGGGACTAATGAATTTCTTGAAACCTACATTTCTTGTTGTTTTAAATTGAGACTTACAAATTTCTTTACTTGTGCAAGGGGCATGATTTCTACAACGAAAGCCAATAAGGAATACGAATTATGTGAGATTAACAATATAAATATAGTTATGGACAAATAGGATTTCATAAATTAAAAGAAAAAATGTGTTTGAGAAAATTGATGGATGAATGTCGTTTTTCATTATATATTTTGCAGATATTTGTAGAATCTAAAGAAACGGTTGAACATGGAAAGGAATTTCTGAACACAAATAAGACAAATAAGAGGGCATTCCAGATCACAAATAATCTATCAGAGGATGCAGGTGAAGATGATCCATTGCTTTTGGATTATGGTGATCCTATAGAAAATGGCAAGTCATCTCCATCTCCTGAGTATGCAGTTGAATATGTTGGATTGTGTTTCGATTATGGTGATCTTACAACAAATACCCACTCACATCAGCCTCCTTCTATGTAAACCTAGTTGGTTTTTCATTACCCACTCACGTCCACCTCCTTCTTTATAAACCTAGTTCGTTTTTCATTGACATCTATCATTGACATTTAGCCATGGTGACAATTGCCTTTATAATGAAATGTACATAACCACAATTATATTGTTGATGAACACGGATATGCATATTTTATTTACAAACCCTAATTTTAGCTTAAGCCCTAATTAGAGTTTGAAAATGAAATACCCCTTTGTGGGTTTATCAGCCATAATTATGTGGCTATGATAATCATATTCATGTTCACCATCAATTCATGGCTTCTTTTTCTCTTAAATTACTGCCCATTATTTCCTTTTCTTTCTTTTTTTCCCACAAAAATTTTCGCTTTATATTCATATTGAAATATAAACTGTTTATTTACAAAATAACCACTAGCCAAAAAACCCCAATACATCCGGAAGGATTACCACAATGCCTTGGGATACATCCAAACACTAGCACACATGCCACAAAAACCATAGCCTAGCTTGGATCTCCATACCAAGACTATAACCAGAATACCCAAAACAAGAGCCCGATGAAAAAGGACTCCATCAATGCCTCCCTTAGAGACTCCCAACAAAACGTATTGAGGATACTTCATAATCTAGAAAAGATCTAAAAACAAATGAGGACCTTCATGGTCCCCTACATATTGATAATATTCAATTTTCCCGGGGGCCTTAAGGAGCGCATGTTTTGAAAGATTGTGCGCTTAAAAAATTTCTTCTCAGAAAACATGTTGGAAAGTAATATTTTGGAAGAGCTTTATAAGATCGCTTCTCAGAAAACATGTTGGAAAGTAATATTTTGGAAGAGCTTTATAAGATCGATAAGTCTGTCCTTCCAACACCCCTGAGTAATCACCTATAGACGTCCCTTTCCCCGCAACCAGTCAATGACAATCTTTGATTCCCCCTGAACAAATAGCTCAGAAATAGCAAACTCGAAAGCGAGAGTAAGAAGTTCCCATGTTTGTGTCAGGACCGCAATTAATAAACCAATTAAAAATTATGTGCTCATTAATCTATAACACCCCTCCAGCTCCACTATTTTGTCCCGTTGCAAGAGCCACCCCATCAAACCAACCGGCTATGCCAACCACCAGGCCGCATTGGCACGCTCCTCAAAGCCTTTGTTCTTATAGGAGATTTGTAACCCATGACAGATAAGGACCAAAAAAACCACCTTATAGGAGATTTGTAACCCATGACAGATAAGGACAAAAAAAACCACCTTATGAACGGATGGCGACCCATCCTCAAAGATAGCAAGATTCCTTTAGATCCAAATGTTCCAGCAAATGAATGTCCGAAGAGTGGGATGGGCTGAATTTTGCACTCTCCAGTTTTTAAAACACTCTGGTATTGAATTACCAGTCCACACCCCGGGAATTTTTAAGGAAATTCTAACTCTTTCCCAGACTGCACACGAAAAAGGGCTCTCAGTGAACAAATGGAACAAAGTTTCCAAATTCTTCTTGCAAAGAGGACACTAGCTCGGGCCCTCAAAACGCTTGCGTTGCAAATTCTCCCACTTAAAAATCTTGTTCTCCACCACCAAATTCTCCCAAGTAAAAATCTTGTTCTCCACCACCAGCCAGGTCAAGAGTTTTAATTTTAATGGACAGTCACAGGACCAAAGAAATTTTCTCCATCCTCCAATCACAAAATCTTGTTTCTTTTTTTCAATTGCCTCAGAAACATTTTTAACTGATATCCTTCATCCTCCTGTCCATTTTAGTTCATCCGGCCTCAACAACAATTGGACTCCATTGTTTATGAGGGCGCATCAAAAATCCTGCCATTCCTCTGCGAGAGGCCCCTTTTCTTTCACCTTTGTCAGCACGCCGAATGTACATGCAACTAACAGTACTTTCCTCCCGTTTTTCCCTGAAAACAATTGGCGCCATTGGAATATACATGCATCTGGAAAGATGCCGCGACAACTAAGCTATGGTACACGATAGTTTCCGCTGGCAATGTTGAACGCTATGAAATATAAGCATAAAGGTATTCTGATCGTGATTCTGCGCATATGTTCCAAGGACTTGGCCGCCAGGACATCTTGAATTCTCCTGCGAAATAAGCTGTAAAGCATACAGATGTGACATTGTTGTTAGGTCATAAACTGACAGGAAAGACACTAGATGAACTGCACCATTTATCTTTTCAATAATATTGTCATGTCGCTGTGGGTCCAAATTGTCAATAGGCAGGCCTAAATACCTAAATGTTTGACGAAACCAGTGACGAGGACCAGCCGCCTGCGATCCTTTCGTTACATACGGCCCGAGAATCTTGTCAATGCGCAGAAATTTGCGGATCTGCAACCGCATAAGACGATGAAAATTTTCGATAGGTTTTGCAAACCACTTGATCGCGACGGACATGAAAGTAGATTACCACCCTCAGAAAACTGGTAAAATTTTTCACACCTGCCTTGAATTTTGAAGTGCCTGGTTAAGGAAGGTTAACACCATGAAATTCTTATTTGCCCATTTGTCATTTCAGTATTCCAACCAGTATTTTTTATTTCTGAACAGCTAGGTGTTCTACATCCCATGATAATCCCATCCTATTATGAGGGGATATTTTCACTAGTAAACAAATAAATAATAAAAAATATATATACTTAGTTATAAAAAATAAATAAATAATTTTGTATTTATATATTTAAATAATAATATATATAAATTAAAATTTACATATCAAAAAAATTTCAACATCATTATGTTTGATGAATTTATATTGATAATAATAATAATAATCTATTTTTAAGGTCACGGCCAAGCCAGCACACCAAATTGGTGTATGAGATCCCCTTGTTTGTGGAACAAGGGACCCACCTCCGCCCAGGGATTTGACTGGTAAAGTCTACGAAGGTATACATACCCTACCCCCCTCTGGATTTACCTGTGACCTCTTAAGAGGAAACACATGTTCTTAATCATTAGGCCCTATTATCCTAATAAAAATATATTGATATTATCCTGTTAAAAATAAAGCATTGTTGCATGGGAACCACTCTCAACATTTTCAACATCTAGTCTCCAAGCTCCCGAAGTTCTCGGAGCTTGGGAATTAGTTGGGAAGGTCCCCAATTGACTGGGAACTCTTTTGGGAACTTGTGAGCTTTTTGGGAGCTTCAACATCAAAGAAATAGGAGCTTGGGAACCAGTGTCCTAAAATAAGAGCTTTAAATTAGAATTATATTAAATTAAAATGTAAATATATTTATTCATTTATTACAAATACATAATTTCTTACAAATATTTTTATTATATTTATTCAAGATATCATTATAAAACTAAGACTAAACTACACGTAAATATTATTTCAAAAATTAGTAAAGTAAAAAAACTTAATAATACTCACTTTATAGTTGGGGATATGAAAAACTTTTAATGCATTTATGTTTTCTTTCAAGCCCAAACTAAACATGAAAGTCCAATAAATCAATACCACGACAAGCATTTGCTCCACTCTGTAGTTGATATCAACCAACCATATCATTGACTTTTATTGTATTTTCATATTAGAATAGTAGTATTATTTTGTTTTTGTCAATAAAAAAAAATAATGCTTCAAATTTATAAAGATGTTTAAAGTTTATATTTGTAAAGTTTAATTTTTTTTTTTTTTTGGAGAAAGTGTCAGATTACATCCATAGACAGTATGGCTTCCCTGGACTGCCCCAAAAGAGGGGAAACCAGTCCAATCAGCCTTAAAAGTTTGCTAAACAGTTCTAGGACTAAACAGATAGTGAGTATGAGCATGCTTGCAAAAGAAAACTAGCTAGGATTGACAAAAAATTTCTTGAAACACAGTTAGACACTTGGCTCCACTAAGTAGGTGAGTCCGGAGTCCCAGATCATCTCGGTATTTTCTCTGTCCGTCGCTCGCTCGACCTCTGTCGCCTCCGTCTGTTGTTGCTGGCTCGTTGAAGCGATGCATGTCGTCCCCTCGCTGTCGGCTCTTTGCTTTGAGGTGCTGCCAAGTTGAGTCGTTGCATGGGGCACTTCCGTTGAGGAGTCTTCACCCGGGTGAGAGGGAAAGGACGCGCTCATGGAAGCTAAGAGATGGAGGAGCGTCGTCACCTTGGCGTTGGTAAAGTTTACGCAGAAGTGGAGGTCGTCTATCTCCTTTCTTAACTCGAACACCAGGTCGTAAATATTGTCAAGAGTATCCCGGAGCTGCACTCCCGTGTTGGAACCGGGAGCCTGATGCGCATAATTGCCTGGTCTGCGGGGAGAAGGGGGGTCTTCTGCAGAGTGCCGAGGTGGAATCGCAGTGTGGAGGATGCCAGGTAGCGGTTCTGCTGGGGCGGGGTCCAGAAGCGGAGGTGGATTGGCTAACCAAGGTATCATAGTCCTGGTATATGGCTGCGAAGCAGGAGGCGAGAGGGATGGTCTTCGAGGTCGCCAGGGGGAGCCCCGTCACGGCTTCCCGCGCTCACGAGGCATTGAAACAGGGTGAGGGATGAGGTTGGCCGATTCCCAGGAGGCGTGGAGGCTATGAGAGCAAACTAGGTGCACTAGGGAGTGAGTGAGGTTCGCCCGAGAGCACGCAGAGGAACGCTCACCACCCCTGGTGTGGAGACGATGCACCGAGCAAACGAATGAGAATCCCATCTGCGCGATAGAAATGATATGGAGAACCCAAGAGAGCGGAAGCTCACAAACCATTATTGCGCGCGTACTAACCTTAATGGCTGGCTGCATCAATTTAATACTGGAGGGCGGTGATGGGTTCCGGCACGGGCATATCACGTGGCCTCATGCTCGATGGCCTGATGCCAACCTCCTCCGTATGCCCCGTGGCCATCAATAACACCCCATCCGAGGGTAAAGTTTAATTTTAAAAAGATGTTAAAATTGTATATATATATTTCAATTTTGTTTCTCATTTTCTAATGGAATATTTATGGATATTAAAGTTTCATTATTGTGTTAAATATATTCATATAATGATTAGCACTAATTAAATTAGTAATTTTAATATTGTAGTTGTTGCACTAAGAGAAACATTGTCCTCTATTCAACTTCGATTTTATTGAAATAAGATTTAAAATGTATCAATATCTCTATACATTGTAATCTAAAGCATCATTTTAATCTAAAATATTTTTTATATATTTTTAATATATATTATTGCCACTCCCAAATTCAAGTTTCCTGTAAATTTGAGAGAAATTTATACTAGTTCTGAACACTAGTATCCACATTCTCAACATTTTCACGTTTCAGAAACTCATACAACATAGAAATAAAGTGAATAAAATACTCTCGTACCATTTAATATACTACAAAACATATTTAAAAATACATTATTGCACTCTTAAAAGACATCAAATATAAATATCAATCTCAAATCTGGAATATGAAAAGATCACAATCTTTATAGAATTGGATGTGAAGATCTTCTTTGTTCTGAATTCTCCGTACCTTTTAATAGAATGTCCACCAAGGATTGAATATAAATATGACTCTACAATCTAAGATGTCAATGTTGAGTAGTCCTCGTTTAAAATACTATACATGTTTCATGGAGACTCCATTATTTTAAAGTGGAAAAACTAAAACGCCAAACTTTCTCTATAGCCTATCTTAGATTTGTGTCCAAGTTAGCCAAAATATTGACCACCACAATGATAAAGACTCTTCATACGATCTTGAAGTATTGGAAATATATGGTAAGACGTCCAATCTCCTTGTCTTTTGTTGTACCTTTTGATTGGAGTCATTTTTCTATCACGCAGGTATTTATTTTTTTAGTGGTTAAATATATATAAATTTTAATAAAAGTTAAATTTTAATTTAATTGTTTTTAGGGAATTTAATGGTTTTGATTGGGTCTAATGACTAAGAATATGTGTTTCTTCTTAACAAATCACAAGTTTAAATCTAGAGGGGGTAGGGTATGTATATTTATGTAGACTTTACCAGTCAAATCGAGGAGGTTCCCTTATCCCACAAACAAAGGGGTTGTGTTTATTTCAATATTTAATATATAAAAATTAAACTTATGAACTTTTTCATTAAAAACACTTTCATACTAGAAGATTCTATTTTAAGTGATCAAACTTATTCTCTTTTTTTTATGAGTGGGGAAATCCAATCATATGTATGCATAGCCGTAAATATAGAACATAACAATTCATATCAGGACACTTGCCAATTGAACTACCCCTAAGCTTTTAAGTGATTAAACTTAATTAATGAATAAATATTAAATAAAAATTATGTTTATTTCAATATTTAATATATATAAATTAAACTTATGAGTATGTTCATTGAAAACACCGTCATACTCCAAAATTCTATTTTACATCCCCAGCCACCATCAGGTCATGCAATGCTACTACTTAGACACTTCACTTAAGTGCAATACCAAACTGTAACGTCCCCAACCATTCAACAGGTCGAGTAACACTACCACGTAGAACAGTCACATATAAATATATGACATGCATTTTAATTGAAATAAAACGCATAACACAGAGTTATTGCTACCATACCAATTCAAATGTAATAGACAATAATTCATATACGCAACGGAATACATGATAACATTCAAGCATCACATGCATACATAACATAAAGTTAAGCACATAAATGATACTTATCTTTCAACTGGAATAACACCACCAACTACGTGCAGACCTTCCACGAACCTCTCAGTCATAGACCATGTTGCTCAACATGCTCAGCAGTGGGTCACCCTCGAGCTGGGACTTAGCTCCACCCAGGGCAAGGCAATCCTAGACTAGGCTGAGGTTACAGGAAATTGCATAGTGCAACTAGAAGGATTCTCTCCAGGAGCCTTCTTACACCCACTACTCACAGACTCTCATTCCCCACATGCTTGTTCCACCTAGGAGTATACACCTTCACTGTCACACAATCCATCAGTTGCTTCACCTCCCTCTCAGGGTCTCGGCAACAGGCCGAATCAAGAATTATCAAAGCTCCGTAGCTGGTGTTGGACTCTCTCTGGGAGAAAACCACTTCCCAACAAACTCTCTCACCTAGAGAGAGCTACTCACAGGCCTAACAACCTGCCTCTTCTACCACGGGCCTGACAACCCGCTTCTTCGACCACTTTCAACTCGAATCCCGAAAGGTGAGGATAACATCAACAACAATAGAAATTTGGTTAACTCACGGGAGATAGAAGCAACGGGAATTTGGGTATGGACATCCAAAAATGGAAATAGTCCATACTAAGACACAACATGGTTCAAACATTTACATAGTGCTTGGACTTCATAGGAGACATGGCTCAGTCCACGGGTTTGCCATTGGTTTCAGGGTGCGTGACAAGGAATTAACGCAAAGGTCGATCATGGAGGTTTCGGGTTCAGACTCTGGATGGAATAATGGACAAAAAACAATCTTCAGGTGAGGGTTTCCTTCACTGTGCGTGGGTATGAAGAGGCAGACGTAGAGGAAAAAATGGTTCAGACGAACCTGATCCCAGCGAACTCAGGTGGAGGATGACAGAATGAGAGAGCGAACCCCCCAACACAGCTGACTTCTTCAGCTTTAACTGCATGCACACAGGTCGACACCTGTCTTCTTGGAGTTGTATGCACTCCATTTAGCATATGTTCCCTTTACAGGAACTTATGACAACACTCAACATGTTCACCTTAGCCTTCAGGAAATAATAATAAATTATTATCCCCTTTAGAGGTAAGCCCCCTAGCTTAGCCCCTAGGCCCACACACTT
>SNQJ01S0007645.1:124595-145343 GCA_010110895.2 Picea sitchensis
TTGGCTAAACCCGGGGTGCCACGTGGCGCCTTAAAAACCAACCAGAACTCACCACGTGTCAGCATTTGATTGGCCCACGTCATCTGTCGTACTGCCACGCGTCACTTGCCACGTCATCCGCCGTACGCCCAGTCACTTGCCACGTCAACCTGCCACGTCAGCTGCTTACGTCACCCTGCCATGTGTCACCCTTCTAGTGGTGACACGTGTCACCTCGGGATTGGTCCAACTGCGCGCCAAAAGTGCCAAATCAACCTGACACGTGTCACGCTCTGAGGCTGCCACGTGTCCTGTACGGAAGCCGCCACGTGTCACTGTACAGAAGCTGCCACGTCACTGTATGGAATCCGCCACGTGTCATTGTACGGACTGACACGTGTCTTGTACGGACTGTACGGGCAGGTACAGTCAGCATCCCAAAATTTTGCCTGTTTGGCTCGGCGGACATAATGCGATATCTTCTTCATACGGACTCCGTTTGACATAAAAATTATACCACCGGAATCAGGAAGACGAGCCGGACCCAATGGTGTTGGTTTCGTCGGATTCTGAGCACTTTCATTTTTGAGCATTTTTCATGCCGTGACAGTCTTCTGAATCCGATTTCGGATCATAGAGCAATTGAGTTTCAGCTGTAGTATGGATACTAGAATTGGTGCTTGAAAGTAAAGCTGGATAATGGGCTTCCAATAACTAAAGCTTGGAGATTTTGAATAATTTTTGAATTATATATGTGTAAGTAAGTTGCACCAAGGACAGTCAAAAAATAAGGGGAGGGGATTGTAATACCCCAAGGACGAGCCCCAGTTGTATCTATGAATTGTAAACAAGTTTTGTAAGCTGGTGAGCTGAGTGTTGATAAGATGGTGGGCTTATGTGTTTATTAGACCGGAGAGACTAAGTGTTAAAGGCCAGGAGCCTGATTTTGTATATGTTATTATGCAGATCATTAATAAATTATAAACATCGCGGCGTGTAGACCGACCATGAAGAAAGAGTGATGGGGGACTAAGCTTCCACAAGGTTGGGCAAGGGAGGGGGATAAGTATTTGGGCCTAGGGGATAAGCTAGGGGGATTACCTCTAGAGAAATAATATTTTAATATTATTTCCTAAAAGTTAAGGTGGACAATTGATGAATGTTGTCCTAAGTTCCTAGAAAGGTGACGTAGGCTAAATGGAGCGCATGCAGCTCCAAGAAGACAAGTGTCGACCTGGACTCATGCAGTTAAAATCTAAAGCGTCAGCTGAGTTGGGGGTTGGCAAGTCAGTCTACCATCCTTCACCTGGGTTCGCTCCCCATTCTTCCATCCTCCGCCTGAACTCGTTGGCCTCAGACGTCGACCTCTAGTTACCTATGCATAGTTGAGAAAACCACTCACGTGAAGGAGGTTCGTTTGCCATTTCCCATCCATCATCTAACCCGTTGGGGCCTCTGCATAACCTCGCACATCTGAGAAACCAATCGAGGAGGGAAAATCCGACCTGTGTGTTATGTGAACCCAGGTTTATCCACACTACAAATCCGAGTTCGTGCCTTAACCGTTTGGGGTTGCTGCTTTGTGTTTGTTTGAGCCATGTTGTGTCTTAGCATTATGTTGTTTCCATTTTCCGTGTCCATAATTGTTCATGTTGTTGTTGTCACCGTATGCTACCCGAATGTTGTTGCATTATTTCTTAGGAGATGAATTGAAGAAGCAGGTTGTCAAGCCTGTGAGCAACTCTCCCGAGAGAGAGAGTTTGTTGGGAAGTGAGTTCTCCTAGAAGGGAGTCCCCTAGCAGCTACAGTACTCCGAGACTTTTGATCCAGCCTGTTGTTGAAGCCCAAGGTAAGGGAGGTGTACTGGCCAATGGACTTGTAGTAGTGAAGGTGTACTCTCCTGGGGTGGAGCAGGTGTGTGGGGAATGAGGGTTTGTGAGTTGTGGACGTAAGTGGCTCATGACTACTTCAATAATATTTATAGAAGTGGATGCGAAGATCTTCTTTGTTTTGAATTCTCCATGTCTTTTTATAGAATTTCCACTAGGGATTCAATATAAATATGAATCTACAGTCTAAGATATCAGAGTTTCAAATGTTGAGTAGTCCTCATTTAAAATACCATACTTGTTTCATGGAGACTCCATTATTTTAAAGTGGAAAAAACAAAATGCCAAACTTTCTCTATACCCTATCTTAGATTTGTGTCCAAGTTAACCAAAATATTGACCACCACAATAATAAAGACTCTTCATATGATCTTGAAGTATTGGAATATATGGTATGTATACCTTCCTAAACTTAGACAGAGAAAGTTCCCTTGTCCCACAAACAAGGAGATCTTATACACCAATTTGATGTTGACTTAGGTGTGACCTTAAAAATAGATTATTATTATTATTATTAATGAATAAATATTAAATAAAAATTATGTTTATTTCAATATTTAATATATAAAAATTAAACTTATGAACCTTTTCATTAAAAACACCTTCATACTACAAGATTCTATTTTAAGTGATTAAGCTTATTTTTTTCTTATGAGTGGGGCAATCTTATGCACATCGATAAGTATGCACACTGATAAATCTGGAATATAACACTTTATATCACACTTCATATCAAGGCACTTTGAACTGCGGAGCTTTTAAGTGATTAAACTTAATTAATGAATAAATATTAAATAAAAATTGTGTTTATTTTAATATTTAATATACATAAATTAAACTTATGAGTATGTTCATTGAAAACACATTCATACTCCAAATTTCTATTTTAAGTGATTAAACTTATTTAAGGTTAAAATTAATGCAAATAATTGAATAGGATTATTTTTACATTATCTTATGTTTTGAATTTGGATTATTTGTTTACTTTTAATAAAAATATATATATGATTTTTTAATAAAAATATATATATGATTTTTTAATAAAAATATTTATATGATTTTTTAACAAAAATATATATATAATTTTTAAATATGATTAAAGATTTTTTTTAAATATTAATTTATATATTTTATTTTATTCTTAATTCATTTATCTAATAATGGATATTTAGACAATAATGGATATGAGATGTAAAAATGGGTTCCCTAAATTATCTTATAACAAAATTTGAAAGTATAATTTTATAATGTGAAATGAATTGAAATAGTGATATATTTCAATGGATGAAAGAACGAATTAATTATTTCATAATAGGTAAATTAGGTTTAAATTTTATGTTTAATTTTTTTTTAAACTAAATGAGGTATATTATTCTTCATATAATTTAGAAAATCATATCTTAATAAAATAAAAATATAAAAATATAAGAAAGATTTTTCAAAAAATGGAGTTAGTTATATTTATTTTTATTAAAGTAAACATGTAAATTTGATTTTTTTATATGTGTTAGCATTCTGTAAATTTTGTCCGGCTGAATAGACAAACAATAGAGGTAACTATTTTAACCAGCTTTAGAGCTGAGACACTAGCTTGCTCAACTCAGAGAGGGCTCTCTCGTGTCACTTGATATATCTATGGGAATCAGTGGCTAGATTCGGTTTGTTTGGGGGTTTTGATAAAGTTTCTGGCAAAGAATGGGAGGAACACTATGGGCTATGGAGTCAAAATTCTGAAAGTGAATGAAAACAATGCATCGAATGATAGAATTCTCCAGAGGACAAAGGCTAAATGAGGCGATGAATCTGAGTTATTCTTAAATTTAAAAAGAGTGTAGGAAGATAAAGAGAACAAATAACTGCATCAGAGCATTACTGAAATGAATTCTGAATAAGTTAAGAAGACAATCAAACAATTTAAATTGCTTAAGCCAAGAGCGTCACAAGACGAATTCTGGGCCTTTAAACTCTCCAATTTAAACAGAAGAAAATGTAAATGAAATGACAGGTTACAGGAAATACATACGAGGAAGGGAAACAAGGCTCATATCACCACCCGTTAGAATATTTTCATAGAGACTTCAAAATCTTCTACATTTATATTTAATTTAGATTCAGAAAATTTACAAAATAGAGTCTGATACAACCAAAAGGTGCTCTTGCACTTCTGCCAACAATAATCAATTCAAGTCTCTCGGTACTTATACAATTTGATCAAAACAACTGAAACTGAAATGTTTCAGTTTTTGTAACAGTTTCGACTGACAGTTTCGGTATACGAAACGATTTACAATAATTAGCAAAAAGAAAATGTTTGAAAATCATGAACAATTTCTCTGACTGTCCGACTTCTTCTGCGCCATCTGCCTCGCTCTGAGCTTCTGCCAGATCTGCAAAACTGGTGACACCTGGAGATCACCTGTTGGTTCCGGATACGTTGCACTTTGTCAAACCCAACCGCACGATTTCTTTCCATTTTGGATCAGAGGGGATTCCGTAATCCATCATCTCTTTAATCAAAATTTCCAAGTCAATGCATGTAGCATAGGACATGGTTGGCATGTTGACCTTCACTATTTTAAACTTGTTTAAAATTTCGAAATCTGTAGCCAAATACTCTACCAGACTCGGGCCTTTCAGACTTTCTTTCATATCCTCGAACTTAGAATGATCCATTCTTCATTACATGAGGAGAGTGATAGTCTTCTTGATTTTATAATGAGCCTTTACCATCCCAGAATGACAGAAGACCTTTGGCGAACAATTTTTCAAAAGCGTCTTTAAACTCCTGTATGTTGTATTCCATTTGCATAGCTTTGTTCCAGACCGATCCGAGTAAGTTGTGCTTAGCAATGATCCTCCTAGATAAAATGATCAATGTGGTCATGTCTTTCACACCAATGGTTTGAAGTTCAGCAGTTGGTACAACATTCAGTAAATCAATAGCATTTTGGGCCCACTCTTAGGGCTTCTTTGCTAATATTTCATTTACAACAACGCATTTGTTCTAAGCTGTAGTATCCATATTATCTTTGTCATTGATAAAATTCAGATAAACCTTGAATTTAGCAATCTCTACAACAATAGCATCCCATATTACATGTTTGGCTCCCTGCAATAACGTCTTGCCCTTTAACCTAGTTTTTAGCTTGCTCACTCTCTCCTGCAAATCTTGATTTTCTCTATGGATTTGAGCCATATTTGCATCCTTCACTTTCATCTCCTGCTTTAGATTTTCCATGTTCTCTTTGAGACTCTTGATCTCACATGTTTTTAAGCTCACCTTGGACATAGCTTGGACTAACCCCTCAGTTCTTGATCCTTCCTTTGTATTAGCAGGTATAATGACTGCCATGTCTGATGTCGCTACCTGCGCTAGTGACCAATGCTCTTTCTCTTTCTCCAATTGCAGCAGTTTAGCCTTGTAATCAAGTGCCTCTTGTCTGAATATTTCTTTCTCTGGTTCCAATGCAGTCAATTATGTTGTCTGTGGATGATATGTAGGTGACATCTTCAGCCTTTTCTCTAGACTTTGGATCAACTTTTCCTTTTCATCCAAAGAATATTTCAACCCCTGGGGACCTTCAGACTCTAGCCTTTTGACCTGTGTCATCCAGGCTTTGTTGGACACTTTTTCTTATTTTAGTTGTCCATGTAGTTTTGATGCATATGTTGTTAATCTTGCAACTTTTAGATCCAAGCTCAGATAATCAGAATATAACATGTCACTAAAATTCCTATGGAATTTTACTTTGTCAAGGGAAGCAATGTTTTAATAGTACATTTTGATCTCGGATACCTTGTCATCATCATCCACTGCAATGTTAAATGTCTTTTTCTCCACATCTCTGACTGAGAGTAAGGAAGCCTTATGCTGAGAAGTCCTTTGTACTTTAGGTAAAAGGTCTATTATTTCATTGTTTTCCATACTTCCCTCCACAACATACTGATTCATTAAACCTTCCTTGGATTGATACACTACCTCAAGTGTTTGGCTAAATTTGTATTTCCTGCTGCTGAAAACTTTGTGCTACTTTCGTTTTGTGGCCTGCTTTCTGTACTGGTTTCCTCGTTCTTGTTCGTACCCTCTACCATCTCCATGCATGTTTTTCCTTTGGGTTCTTCTTCTTCCAGGTCAACTACTTGGGATGATGATGTGATTTTCATTCTCTTAAGACTGTCTTGCTGGCTACTGACACCTAATGCTTCTAAACTGTTCCTCTTATTGTAGACGCTCTTTTTAGGAGTTTTGATAACCAACCTAGGGGAAGGTTTCCATGCTAAGATATGTTGAGAAGATGGTTCCATTGGTTTTGTTTGATCATGTTGCATGGTGACCTCCATCTCTGCACAGGTCTCTAGATTTGCCAACTCATCGAATCCTTCGACATGTTCATGTTCATAGGGACCTTGTCTATTGGCCAATCTTATCTTTGATATGCTCTGATGTGGATCATATCTTCTCCATTGCCACTGTGTGAAACCAAATTCACTGAGCTTGGATTGAATCTGGGGAAAACATGACTTATTCTTCACCACAAAGGGACCTACCACGAAAGGAAATTTCAGATTAGAAGCCTTGTGTGCTTTCAGAAAATGCTTAGTCTCTGAGATGATCCTTTGTCTTATCAACTCCAAAGAAAAGATCCTAGGCATCAGAAAAACTGGTAAAAGATGAGGTCCTCCTTGGTATCCATATACCCAAATCACAGTAGATTGTGTGAACAACACCCAATCTCCTAGCATGCTCTCTAGATTTGGCTGTAATGAGTTTTTCATTTCTTCTATAACTCTCGGTAGATCTGAACCAAAAATGAGACTGTATACCCTAGATATAATCTTGTTGATGAAGATGAGCATCGTGATCCTTTTACACTTGGTCAAAATAAAAGCAGTCTCAGGAAATTCGGTTTTGTTTGATTCCAGAAACATCCTCAACAAGTGAGTGTAGTATCTGAAGTGTCTCAACGAGCCGAAGTTGACCAACTGTTGATGTATATTCTTTGCAATAAATTTGTCAAAACTGACATAGACTGACTGACCAAAAAGAAAGCAAATCAACAGGAAACCTAACATGACCTCTACCACAAACTTGTCATTATCTAACCCTAAAATTTGACTTTGCAGAGAAAAAAACCACTGGACTTCGATAATCATGACGCTTACACTAGAAGGTAACAATGGACTCTCTGAATGATGTTCAGGCTTGACTATGGTCTGCAAAAATAAGGTTTTAACTTCGGGCGGGCATTCTCTATAAATTGTGATAATTCTTTGTTTCTCGAAGTGCTCTGACACTGTGGGGGAGGCGTCTGGTATATTTAGATTATGTCGGAGTGATGGACTATCTACTTTACATAGAACTTCTGACCCTAATTTGTTTAAAATGACTCTTTCTCCCTGAGAATAACGCTCTACACACCAGCTTACAAATTTGGGGAATGGAAAGATCGTTTCTATGACGTAAGGGATTATGGAGGCTAGAGCCACTTCGAGGAAAGGTATGCATGTTCCAACATTGTCCAACAAATTTGATCTAGACACGGAAACGGGTGAGATCGTTATCTCTGTGTTGAAAATGTCAAAATCTCTGTCAATTAGGGCTTCCTCTCTGGAGGAGATCTCTTGTTCATTTACGGATAAAACAAGAGGATTGGCAACCATGGTGAAGAATACCTGTCAAGCGGCGAAAAACACGAGTCTGGTTCGGTTATGAGATTTGAAATTCGACTAGAATCTTTGCGCCAAATTTCTCAACGTTTGAATACTTCAAATTATCATAGAATAATGTTGGGGGTTTCCTCCTTTTATAGTTATCTATTGACATCGGGGGTTGGAGAAAACGGTTTCAGGTGGACCGCTTTTCGCCCCGATGTGCCTCTAAGGGCACCACGCGTCCGTGATTTAAACCATGGTAGTTTTCCTTGGCCCACCCTTTATCGATTAATCCTCGTGTTGTTCCAATCACCGATATAAACTTCAGTCGTTGATCTGGGCTACTTCAAGATCTACGGTCCACGTTTTCCCAATGATTTTGGCATCGGGGGTTGGAGGAAGTGGTTTTAGTCAGATTGTTTTTTTCCTCGATGTACCTCTATGGGCACCACGCGTCCCGTAATAAAACTGCGACAGTTTTCCCCGACCCGCCCTTGATTGCTTAATCTTCGTGTTAGTTAAATCTCTGATATGCGCCTCAGTCGTTAATCCAGACTGCTTTCAGGATCGACAGTCCATCGAATCTTGCTCTTTAAATTTCCGCTATTTTACCCATACATCGCTAGATATAGCCAGTTTCTTTGATTTATCGTATCTCTATGGCGATATAACCTTTTACTAAAATTTTGAAGCTCAGACACCATCTGGAAATTATTATGGTGATAACAATATAGATAATATTTCATCAATATTATATTTTAAGTGTTAAATTTTATTAATTTTTTTATATTCTATTTAATTATTAATTTAATTGATTTCAATTAATTCTAAATTTATTTATTAATTGGTGATAGAATGAAATATTAAAACACTGTGTGAAATCATCCGAGACCTTGAATTAATTGTATGTCAAAAAAAATATTTTACTTAAACTTTACAATATAAAAATAAAGCATATATTCTAATCTAAAATACTCCAATTTAAAACAACACATTTACATAATATTGAATAAAACATAAAATCACAAATTATAAATGAAAACACATAACGCTATATTTATGTAAATGTTTATTAAAATACCAAAATAGTAATAGAAAATTATTAAAATATATTTTATTTTAATAGTGTGATTAAACAATATGTAAATTTGAAAAAGTTAAATCATAAATTTATTTATAATAATTTTTAACATAATAAATAATACAATCACTTTTAATATACGAAGGTTTTTTTCATTTTATTAATGAATATGTAAAAAAATTATATTATATATAAAAGTAACACAGAAACTTTCACAATCCTCATTAATTATTAATACACCTTTACTTATCAAAGTAAATCATCTTTAAATCAATTTTTACAATTATAAAATTTATCCATACAATCTTTACAAATAAATTGTACCTCCTAAATATTTATTTATTTTAAACCATGAAACATTTAAAATAATTTCTAGAGAAATACAATTTATTAATTTGTTTTTTAAAGTAATTTTATTAAGTGTTTTTTTTTTTTTTTTTTTTTTTTTTTTTTTTTTATTTTATTTTTTTGATATTTTCATTAAGTTGTGTATTTTTAATGATAGGTTGAAGTACTAATTAAGGTATTCCATTGTAGGTTTTTCTAGAGTATTTGAATTATTAATTTCATCCACATAATGACCATTAGAGTCTTCAAAGGGAGAAAATCCACATAATGACCATTAGAGTCTTCAAAGGGAGAAAGTTAACCAAGTCATAAAAGACTTCACCATAGTTAAGGGCAAGGGGAGATTAAAGTGGGTTAAAATATAAGCCACAAGATCTGAAACATCTATTATTTAATTTCCTTACCTCTTAGAATGACCATAGTTTCTCTAGACTCCTCCTTATATTGAATTGCAAGGAGATTCTTCCCAACATTTGGTGCATGTTTTCCCCTTATTGAATTGTCCACTAGGCTTTGTCATTCATTGGCCTTCTTCCACTTCTTCTGCTAAAATACTCACAATTCACTTGGAATTCTTAATTTACCTTTTGCACTAACAAAGACCATCCCTCAAACCTCCCATTTTTCCAGGTAAATAGTAGCAACATGAATTGTGAGCCATTTCACCCCTTTGTTTCTTTTTGAAAAATCCCATCAAAGATTTTAAGACACTAGATGAGAACTTAAGGGGTCATAGAATAGAATTTCTAGAAAGCATTCAACATTGTAAAGGTGATTCAATCTATAACCCAAAAAATGGAAGAATGAACATTAATCTATTGTTGAAACCATTTAACCTAGATTTCTTTGGTAATTTCCAAGTTGGATGAGAAAAGGGTTAAATACATTACATATATATATGGATTTCACACATAGCAAGATGGACAACCAAATATCTTCTCCTCTTTAAGGACTAGTGGAGGAGGTGAGGAGGGCCAGTCAAACAAAGGTCTTTAATCCTTCGTGTCCACCATATGCATGAGGATTTATGTGGGAAGTGAGAATCAACCACATTCAATGCTTAAACAAACTCCTTTGGGGGATGCAGAAACTTAGGTCTAGGATCCATCATTAATGGATAGGGTGGGGGGATTCCATTATGTAACGTACCCAACCCCCAACTGGGTCATCTCACTACTAAACAACTCAATAAAATGTTTTGATATTAAATCTAAATGAGGAAATAACCCACAGTATGACATTCATACACACAAAATGTCTATGTTTCTTAAAAACATGAATACAATTGATTAACTGTGCATAGAAATAACGAAATAAGGTACAACAACATTCAACCACATAAACGGGGATTTAAATGCATCATTTTTCTCCCAGCAAGAAATCATAACCAAATAAAATTCAGAGTAAATTGCACATCAACTATATTATCATTATACATACATAAGCACAACAAATAACAACATGTATCTTATAAACTATGCAACCCGTTCCAAAGAATGGACGTTCCTCCAAATCGTAGCCTTATTGTTCCAGTTATTATTAGTAAGACACCCTCGAGTTGGGTCTATGAATCCGCAAGAGACAGTGGTCCCTAAGGCTGGTTAATGTTTCATTCTCAACAATCAAACTCACAGCTAATTCCAGTCTGCAAGATCTCTTCCCATCAATCAACAAAACCAAAGGGATGGAATCCCCCTTCACTGTTCATAATCCCTCGGGCCTTTCCACTCCCATCGACGGATTCTAGCATAGGTTGGACAAGAATTCTACTTGTTGGGACCTCAGAAATTCTACAGTTACAACACTAATTCGTCCAATAGAAAAATGTTTGCTTCCTTGCACGAATTTTGAATAGAACTTCATTCACAAGCCCACAACCTCTTTCTCCACAAATTTCCAGCTCCAAACAACTGCCAAATGTTCCCACAACAACTACCTTCAAGCTTCAACACTTAGAACTCCATTATTTTCTAGAAATCTCCATGTAAAAGTAACTCTCTCTGCAAAAATGTGAGTGCATAATTATGGTCTCCTACCCATACATATTCCCTCCCTTTTTCTTGATTGCTTGACTTGCACTCTTCCCCAAGATGATTGTACTTATCCCCCATGCTCTTAATAACTATGGAAAGTGACTCTCACATCAACCCTCTTACATGAATTAAATAATTGGGATCTATAACACTCAACAACTAATG
Source organism: Picea sitchensis (assembly GCA_010110895.2). Classification (NCBI taxonomy): domain Eukaryota; kingdom Viridiplantae; phylum Streptophyta; class Pinopsida; order Pinales; family Pinaceae; genus Picea; species Picea sitchensis. The sequence goes on from SNQJ01S0007645.1 coordinate 135,743, forward strand.
GGAGATTCATGGTAACGACAATTTAGAAAGAAATAAGAAATGATTTTTGGTTTAATAGACATGGGAAAAATCTCCCCCTTCGACCCCTTCCCTCTATTGTGGATACTTAGCCTTGAAATATTTGTTCATGTCCACATGCAGTTGGAGATACATTTTATTCATTATATTCAATTCACATCATTTACATATTACATCACTTTGGATCTCAGCCACATACTACATTTACAATATGCATCACTTGGATCCCGGCCATGTACTACATCTACAATATGAATCTCTATTTTGGGGTTTGAAAATGGGGATGTTACATTCCCCTCCCCCTACAAACTACACTTTCCTTAGTGCTCATAGCCATAAAATTTACACACTAACATATATAAAACATTACATCAAAATACTTGATAATTCCGCAACTTAGTGACTCACACAACAATTCCAACTAGAGACTCCCCTTTCCCCTCAACCCACACATCGGTTGGACAGGAAATCTCATATTTGTGGTTCTAGAAAATTTAGCTACCAAAATGGAGTCTTCATTCACTTATGTACCAATTTACATTTAGTTTTCTTAAAAAAAATCAAAACTTTGTGGGTATGCTTCTTGCATGGCTTGCTCGTGCTCCCATGTAGCATCTTTAGGACCATAACATGTCCATTGAACCTTTACCAAGCCAATGGATTTGTTCTTGATCACTTTTAATTTCTAGTCCAGGATGCACACTAGTTCCACCCGGAAATCCCCTTCGCGTTCCACTTGGATCACATTTCAATCAATCACATGATTAGGATCAAGTACACACTTTTTTAATAAAGACACATGGAACATGTTATGAATTCTCATGGATGTAGATAATGCAAACATGTATGCAATTGGTCATATCTTTTCTAAGACCTCAAAAGGCCCACAATATCTTGCTACCAATTTTGGGAAACTTCCCAATTTCAGAGAGCTTCTTTGAGCTTTAACTTTTTTTTAAAAATGTTCTCCCACTTTGAATTCTCTATGTGTTATTATTTTATCGATATAACTTTTTTTCCTATCTTGGGAAAATTTCAAGTTCTACCTAATATTCACCACATGTTCTTCCATTTCCTTTAACAATTATGGCATAATCATGACTCTATCTATTGGGTTATCCCAACTTACTGGTGTATTTCATTTTTTTCCATATAATGCTTCAAACAAGATCATCTTCAATAATCTTGATACTCATTATTGTAAGAAAACTCAACTAAATGGATATAGTCCTCCCACCTAGAAGGTTTTTCCATCACATGCATTCTCAATATATCCTCAATTATTCGATTAATTCTCTTTGTCTTCCCATCCGGCTCTAGGTGATATGATGTAATGAAATTCAAATTTGTCCCAAATCCCTTAAACAACCACTTCCAAAAATTGGAAGTGAACTTGGGATCTCGATCCGACACAATTTCCTTAGGCACACCATGCAGCCTAGAAATTTCTCTCATGTAATTTTTTGCAATATTGGTTGTATGAGTTACTTTTACCAAAATAAAACATACATCATTTGCAATTTTGTCTGTGACCACTGCCATGATGGAATCATGTTTCCTTGCTAATTTGGTAATGAAATTGATAGTAACAAATTTCCATTTCCATTCAGGAATGGGTAATGGTTGCAACAATCTCGCTGGTGGTTTGTGCTCAATTTTTACCTTCTTACATTCCATGCATCTAGCCAAAAAATCAGTGACATATTTCTTCAAACCAGGACAAAAATATTGACCTCTTACAATTGTAATAGTTTTTTGATATCTTGGATGTCCAACATATAGCACATTATGCATCTCCTTTACAACTAAATTTCTCAATTTCTGAGAATTGGGAACATAGACTCTGTTTTGAAATAAGAGGATTCCATCCTCTTCCAACTTGTCATTCTTATATTTTTGTTGTATATCATTATGTTGTAATTTTTCTTCTTATCTATTCCAAGATAGAGGAATAACATGAACGACATATGAGGAGAGTTCTACAAGTGTTAAGAGAGCACCAATTGTATGCCAAATTGAGTAAATGCATTTTTTTTTATCAAAAGAAGATACATTATTTGGGTCACATTGTTTGAGAAGATGGCATAGCAGTGGATCCGAAAAATATTGAAGCAATCAAGTGTTGTCTAGTGCCAACAAATATTTCAGAGCTTAGATCATGCCAAATTGAGGAGGGTTCTACAAGTGTTAAGAGAGCACCAATTGTATGCCAAATTGAGTAAATGCACTTTTTTTATCAAAAGAAGATCCATTATTTGGGTCACATTGTTTGAGAAGATGGCATAGCAGTGGAACCGAAAAAGATTGAAGCAATCAAGTGTTGGCTAGTGCTAACAAACATTTCAGATCTTAGATCATGCATGGGTCTAGTTGGTTACTATAGAATATTCATTGCGTGATTCTCCAAGATTGCATACCCAATAACATCTTTACAAAAGACAGGAGTGGAATTTGAGTGGAGCATAAAGTGTGAGGAAAATTTCTAGTGTTTAAAGGATTTTTTAACCAATGCCCCTATTTTAAAGGTTGCAGATCTAGATGAAGATTGTGTTGTGTGCCTAGACGTATGCAAGGAAGAGCTTGATGGAGTCCTTATGAAAAATGGCCATGTGTTTTTTTATGAGTCTATAAAATTGAAGGAGCATGAAATAAATCATGCTACACATGATTTAGAGTTGGAAACCATAGTACATGCCTTAAGGAAGTGGAGGAATTATCTTATGGGAAGAAAATTTGAATTAAGGACAAACCATAGTGGTCTGAAATATTTGTATGAACAACCAACACTAAATTCTAGAAAAACTAGATAGATTGAATTTATTACCGAACATAACTTTGATATCATGAACATAAATGAAAAAGAGAACAAAGTGGTTGATGCACTCAAAAAAAGGGTGCATAAAATGCATGTTGTAGCCATTAGTATGTATAAGAAAGATTTAAAATATAGAATTCTAGAGGTTGTGACAATATATTCACATTATGTGCACATTTTTCATCCAAGAATACAATGAAAAACTTCTCCAGGAAATCTCTGAACACCCCATTCATCAGATGCATAAATGTAGTCGATTTATTTGTCAACCCAAAAGGAACCACCACAAATTCATAGTTTCCATACATGGTCCTAAAGGTTGTTTTGCCAATATCCTCTTCTTTGATTCTCACTTGATGATATTTTGATCTTAGTCAATCTTGGAGAATATATTTGTTCATTTCAGTTGATTGAAAAGATCATTAATCCTTGGAAAAGGATATTTATTCTTGAATGTAACTTTTTTCAGTTGTCTAAAGTCAATACATAACCTTAGCATTCCATATTTATTCTTGACAAAAAGAACTAGGGCACCCTAAGGAAAAACACTTGGGTGTATGTACCCTTTCTTTAACAATTCTTCTAATTGCATTTGCAAATCTTTTATCTCTGGTGTGCTCATTCTATAGGGAGTCTTGGATACTGGGGTATCTCAAGGAATTAAGTCAATAGATAAATCAATACCCATCTTTGGTGGTAACCCTGGAAGCTCCTCAAATGCATATTCAAACTCCTTCAAGACTGGATCATCGTTAATACTTATCTCTTTATCCTTCACTGGATCTTCAAAATGGGTTGCATATATCTGGAAACCTTTTCTAAAACTTATTTTCAGTTGTAATGATGAAATCTCTTAGATAAATATAGGCCTTGGAATACTTTGCACTATCCTAGAGTTCCCTCCCTCATCAATATATGTGAAAACCTTGTTATAACAATCTAAAACATCATGATGGTTTTCTAACCAATCCACACCAATCAAGCAGTCATAAGACCCAAGCATTATGATGTTCAAATTTTCCTTAGTGTTAATTACATTCATATTTATAGGGAATTCTTTAACAAATTCATTAATTCTTCTTTTGGTTCCAGTAGTTAGTTGAACTAACCAAGACTTTTCATGTTTAATTTTATTCAATTTAAATCTTTCAACTATCTTTGGATCTATATAGCTATGACTAGTTCCAGAATAAATTAAAATAGCCATGGGATGATCATCAATCTTACCTTACACTTCAATCATGTTGGATTGATAGTCTTCTTGTCTATTGTCCAAGGCTACATAGACACTTGGCATGATTTTACCAACGTCCTCTACTATCTCCTCTTTATTGATGTTATGCATAGTATTCATCTTATCTCCTTGGTGAGGAAAATATGTATACATGTGACCTCCTTCACATCCCCAACACTTTATGGGCTACCATCTTGGCCTCTTTCCCAAGGAATACAATTTTTTTTTATCTCCTTGAAATGGTTTCCATCGCTAATAAGATTGATATATATTCCTTATGAAAGGTTTCTTAAATCCTTTCTTCCTTTGATCCATCTTACCTTTCTTCTTGTCATCCAATACTTTTGAAAAGTTGTCCATCCTCTGTTCTACTCATACAAATACTTGGATTTTCTTATGGTTTCTTCTAATTTCTTGGGCTCGTCAAATTGAATTTTATCCTTGTAGAAGGATGGAATCCCACTAAGTAACCTCTGAATTTTGACCTTCTCATCTCTGATCAAGGTTACATACCTGAGACGTTCCAAGAAATTTTTCTCGTATTCATCCATAGTCATGTTCCCAAGTTTGAGTTCAAAGAACTCTTGCATAATCTTGTCATAATATTCCTTTGACAAGTATTGTTGCTTAAAATATTTATTGAACTGCTTCCAAGAGTTTATTTTCTCATCAAGTTGCTTAAATTTATTATCCAATCCCACCACATAGATTTCTTTCCTTGAAGGTGGTAGGATACAATTCTAGCTTCTGCATTTGATGAGTAGTTATGCAATTGTAAATATTTTCTCATTCCCAACAACCATGCTTCTTCATATTTACCTTTCTTGTTTTCTCCATCAGTATATGGTGGCTTGATTTTTCTCATCTCCCCTTGCAAGATATTTGATCCATGTCTCCTTCTCTGAGTTTTGAGTGAAAAGTTACAATATTTACAAGTTGCAATTTCCACTCTTTTGTTGCTACAAAAATATATTTTATCGCTACCTAATAAATTTTATTACCTAAATCAAAATTCTGGGTGGATGTATATATTATCCTCCTCAATGCCTTTCCACCGACTATTCATTTTCTCAAATCCAAGCTTTGAGCTGAAATTTATGGTTCGTATATTTTTTGACTATTTTTCTCAATTTATCCATGTTTTCTACAAGTATATTATTTCTCTTCTTGCACATTTTAACATACCTAGATCACAATTCTGGATCCATGGTTGTCTTCTATGGATCATAATATTTCCACTAACTTCTTCCATGCCTCAAATGAACTTTTAATTAAGGATTTATGCTCTCTAGAAGTAATTCGGTGCCAAAATTTTACCTCAATTGTTTTAGTTGTAACTTTCTCATACGAGATCTATTTTGCGTCCAGAATAGCTCATTGGAAAGATCTCTCCAATTTATTTTATTCAAGCAACAGACACATATTGCACATTGGTACACTCTATTCTGATGGGATTTAATTTCCTAAAAACGTCATTTAGGGCCTCAAAAATGCCCCACAAGTTAATGACCTTCAAAAATATGAAAAATTCAAAAACAAAATCCTATAAAATCGATTGTTTTATTGCTATAATAGCCTTTAAATCCAAGTCATTCATCTAAAATCACATTAAATCTGAGTCATTAATCTGATCTCCATCGACGATTGGTTGATCGACAATTCTCACTGCCAAACAAAACTTGTTTGTGAATCTCCTCAATGCTCGATCTTTGATCATCGACCATCAGTTGTTTCTCCTCGCAAAACCAAATATTTCCAAAAAATATCATATATCCCCAATCATCGGTGATTTTCCATCGGTAAATTCCTTTAGCAACATACTTGTTACAAATTTTTCGAACCCTGACCATCAGCGATCGACCACCCCTTTGTTGACGTGGAAACTATGTTGAAATGGCATGACATGTAGATGCTAATGTGGCATGACACATCATCCTGATATGTCAACTTGGATGATGTGGCATGACGCATGGATGTTGACATGGCATGACACATCACCATCATATTTTCCGTTATCATCCATCGACCGCTTCTCTCGGAAGACTTGAAACACTGCTAAATATGTCGATGTTCGATCATCGGGCATCGGAAAATGAAAACTCTCACAAAATGTTTTTGATCCCCAATCATCAGCCATTGGCGATCAGTGATCCCCTTTTGACGTATGAAAACTTCTCCAAAAATTTTCGATCCCTGATCATCGACGATCAACGAATTTTGTTGGTGAACTTCAACACTGAGAAAATTTTCAACTAAACTCATGAATTTGGACTTTGATCTTCCTTTTAAAAATGATCTTGTCCACTTATCTTATCAAACTTTGCCAAAATATTTCGATGCCCGACCATCGACCATAGAACATTGGATATTTCTTTTGGGCACGTGAATTTTTTTCCAAAATATGTCAATCCCTGACCGATGGCCCTCGACGATCAAAGACTTCTTATGACTAAACCCAACTCTTTGACAAATTTTTCGATTCAACCATCGACCATCTATGAATTCTGCTGGAGAAATTCAATACTTAGAATTTTTTTATCGAAATCCAGATGAATCTAGGCCATCAATCTCCCACTCAAGAAGATATTGGTTGTTGATTCTTGCCCAACCTTCCAATGACCGAAATGAATCCAAACCATCTATTTTTTTTATTTTCCCAACCACCTAAAATGAATCTCGGTTGTTTATCTACTCAACATTTCAATCGACTGAAACCTTATGAATTTTTAAATTTATTTAAGTGAATCTCAACCGTTGATCTTGCGATCAAATGTGATCTTGGTCGTTGATTCATTGAAATTTCTAAAACTCTACAATGGTTATTAAAATGCAAAATTATACCATTCCAAGTCAAATTTGGCCCTGCAAATTTGCATATTGGCTCCATTAAACATCTTAAACATATCTAAGTCACCTAAACTCAAATTTATCTCATGAATTTAGGGGTTTCTCTCTAATTTTCTACCACTTTCCTCAAAATTTGCACAGAGCACAGTCTGTGACAATGAATTTCACCAATCCACTCTGGCTCTTGGCCCATACAACTCAGGTACTAAACTAGAATCTCTTATACCACTTTGTAATGCACCTAGCCCCTAGTTGGGTCACATCACTACTAAACAACTCAAAAAAAAAATTGATTATAAATTTAAATGCATAAATAACCCACATGATGACATTTATACACATGCAATTGTCTATGATTCTTAAAAACATAACTACAATTGCTTAACTATTCATAACAACAACTAAATAATGTAGAGGTTCAACCACATAAATAAGGATTTAAATGCATCATTTTTCTCACAACAAGCAATCATAACCAAATATAATTCATAGTAAATTTCACAACAAGCATATTAGCATTATACATTCATAAGCACAACAAATAACAACACGTATCTTATAAAATGTGTAACATGTTGAAGAGGAGGGGCATTCCTCCCACCGTAGACTTGTTTTTCCAATTCTCAATATAAAGACACCATCGATATGGGCCTATGAATCCACAAGAGACGGTGATCCCTAAGGATGGCTAATGTTCCCCTCTCAATAGTCAAACTCACAGCTAATTCTAGTTCACCAACTATCTTCTCCTCAACCTGCAGAACCCAAGGGATGGAATCCCCCTTCACTACTCACAGTCCCTCGAACCTTTCCACTACCCTCCAATACTTCCAACACAGGTTGGACAAGAATTCTACTTGTTGGGACCTTGGGAATTCTACAGCTGGAACACTAATTTTTCCAACGACAAAACATGTGCTTCTTGGATGAATTTTGAACAGAAATTCACTCACAATCCTACAACCTCTTTCTCCATGAATTTCCATCTCCAAAAAACTTCCAAACGTGTGGATAATAGCTACCTTCAAGATTTAGGACTCAAAACTCCATTGTTGTCCAGAAAACACCATTTAAAAACAACTCTCCCTGCAAAAATGTGAGTGCATAATTCTAGTCTCCTACCCATACGAATTTCCTCCCTTTTTCTTGCTTGCTTGAATTGCACTCTTCCCCAAGATGATTGTAATCATCCCCCATGCTCTCAATAACTATGGGAAGTGACTCTCACACCAACCCTCTTACATGAATTCAATTATTGGGCTCTATAACACTCAACAACTAATGGAATATTCATGGTAATGACAATTTAGATAGAAATAAGAAATGAGTTTTGGTTTAATAGACATGGGTAAACTCTCCCCCTTGGACCCCTTCCCTCTCTTGTGGATACTTAGCCCCAAAATATCCATCTGTGTCCATATGCAATTGGAGATACATTTTATTCATTATATTCAATTCACATCATTTACATATTGCATTGGTTTGGCTCTCAGCCACATACTACATTTACAATATACATCACGTGGCTCTTGTCGATGTACTACACATACAAAATACATCGCTATTTTGGGGTTTGAAAATGGGGATTTTTCATTCTATTCCATCATGTTATATTCTCTGTTGTTTTTATGAAGAGCTATCATGGGCCTGATTAAGCTTCCTGTAGCTCCAAATATGTTCGTCTGAAGTTTGCATAGTTAATTTGCCCCCCAATTTCATGACCTTTTGTTTTTCATGTTTTTTAGATACTCTGTCACTTGTTTGGCCTGAAGTCCTCTACCTATGCATTATTCATCTCGATACCTTTCCAATGAGGTATCCTGGTCTCGATTCTAACACAAATATCTCAAGATATGTTTGTTTGAAATTTAGTGCTTAGCGGCCCTTGATCTGCTTGTGTGTGAATCTACGTTGTCGACCTTCAACCTAAAAGTTTTGTACCACATGCATGAGGAATTGAATGGTTAATACAGATTCCCCCCCCTAACTTAATTTGTATAAGAACCTAGGGAAGGAATAGGACCTAGGTCTTGTGTTGTATATTTGGCCAATAATTTTAGTGAAAAACAGGAATTAAATAAAAATGAAATAAAATAGGAAAATAACTAATTAAATTATCCTAAATGGTAATGGAATACTTGAATCCACTCTCCTATGGGTAATCACTCTAATGGCTTACCATCGAAGTCTAATGGTGGGAATTTTAAATGGAAATTTGACTCCACTTTGATGGCGTAGAACGTTTCGATGGGGTAATTACTCTAATGCACCTAAATCCTATGGGGGAATTACTTCAATGCACATAAAACTTCGATAGCACATGGTTGGGAATGTGAAGTGAGATTCGAATTAGCTCTAATCTGATGGATTGATTATTTAATTATTGAATATTATTAAAATAATGTTTGTTCATTTGTGAACCCTCCGAGGTAAAAAATTAATAAGATATTATATTGTCATTCTGAGGTATTCGGGAGGAGGGGATTCCATGAATATAGGAGGTGTGTCTTAATGGTAATTCTCAATGAAATTTACCATGATCGTGAAGATGAAGACCAATGGGAAGAATCCTGGAAAGAAGTCTCATGAAATATTACCTTGAACTTTAAGGAGTGAGGGGAAAAATGAAAAAGCTAGAAACTAAATTTAATATGAAACTAATATGAAATTAAATGATAAGAATATAC
>SNQJ01S0007646.1:16568-47593 GCA_010110895.2 Picea sitchensis
CTCTCGCCCGCGGCTCTCCCTGTAGAGGCATTACCAGCCCCTGACGAGCCGGCGCTCTAACCCACTCAACCTCACGCCTGTGAGGTCCCACATCTGCACATACAAACAAACAAAGGATAGCATCATCATCCATCTATACATAATACACATGCTATACTATCTAAATATCAAAACATAAAACATCACATCATACCTCGGTGGTCGAACACCTCTCCTAGAAGTAAAACCATATATGAACCCTGCATATCAAACCCCATGATAACCATTGTTGATGCCAATTAGTGGACCTTGTCCAGTTTGTGATCTATTTAAGGTTAAAATAACCTTATTTCTTAAATCATGAATCAATTGAAGGGGAATTCTAGCATAACTTTGCTTCCTACCCAAGGGTCAAGGCCAAGTTGCACTTTATCCCCTTTTCCAATTTTCAAAATAAACTAGTTGTTAACCATATGGAAAGCATTGATAACAGCTTTATAGATTATTGAGGCATTATTTTGTTGTCTAAGGGGATTCTTGATCCAAACCTCCACTGTATTAGGGGCTATATACTTTTTTACCTTAAAATTAATTAAGCTATAAATATCTCTCTTGTGTGTCATACTCCATACTTAGAAAAAAATTGATCTACAGCGGGTTCATAACCTTTACCTTAACTTTTGTCATCCTCAAAATATATTGCTCTTTTCCATTGCATACAATGTGTACCAACACTTAATCATATTCTCTTATTCTTTGTGGAACGACGGGTCCATGGGCATGCATCACTTCTTCAATTGTAATCACAAGTCTGTCCGCTCGCTTTTGGTACTTAGTCATTTTCTTGATATTGTATGTTCCATACTTAGTCTTTTAAGTTCAATCACAGAAGCAAAGTTTGTCGAGCTACTTTGAAAATTTCTCTCTTGTTCGTTCATTCGTCTGCCATCCTACTCTTAGTCATATTTCAAAGCATCCCATGAAACTGTGGAAGCGGACATCTTTCATTCAATTCTTTGTATACATTCATTTTCTCTGCTCTGCCATGAATCCTCGTTCCTTGTCACATTCCCCAAGAAATATTTAATGCATATATTAAGTGAAACGATAGATGGTTAAGTAATAAAGCACTATTATTAATGGTGTTTTTATTGAGACGCTTTTCATAAATTCAAATTTAATTCGCCAAATCACTCTTTCGAAATAAGAGCTCCAGTGGTTAATACGAAGAAAGAATTATTTTTCTATTCCAGAAAGACTATACATGCTTGGCTAACTCTCAAGAAAGATGGCGAGAATAAGAGAAAGCTTCTATGGAGACACGCTAAATACATTTGCACCACAGGACCTGAAATACCACTGGCCAAGAGCATATAGATATCATTCTACATTACCTTCTGAAGAAAGGGATGTTGATGATATCAGGATATCAGGGATCGCAAGGGAAAGATGTGTTCCAAAGGTCTTTGATGTAAAAGAATTGGTAATATGGTGCACATACAACTATGAGAAAGACCAAAGAATTATCAAATTGAATGGACACTCTCCAATCTCTTTAGCACCATACACTTTCAGCCAAATTCTCAGGTTACCGAAGTTGACTGCAACCTTGAAGGTTGAAGAATCCAAGAACTTCATTAAGGCTAAAAACGATGGTAGGGATTTATTGTCGCAATGTCTCGAAGACTCGGTGACAATGTCGAAGGACTTATTAGTGATTCAGGTTAGTCAATTGAAGAAACCTTATAAATAAATGGCTTGGCTTCTTGCTAGGGTATTGGGATGGGATTCGTCTACTACTATCCCTTGTTTAGCTCTCTACATTTTATATTATTCTATTCAAGGGAAGAGAATTTTTGACTCGTATAAAATTATGTCTTATGAGATATCATTTCAACTATCAAATTTCAAGAAAGATAAGAATTTATATATGTTTGTGTATTTGGTATTCGTTATCATATATTGTCATGTATTTCAAGGATTGCTTTTGTCAAGACAAGTTTATCCCAAGACAGAACCAGTTCATACTTGGTACCCTTTTGTGTGGAAGCAGAAAGTGATGTACCACTTTTACGAAGTTTATGATTCTTTTCTATCTTCTTCCAAAAAACTTATGTTTGGAAACAATACTTCAATATTATATGTGGAGGCAACAACATTTTTAGACAAAAGGTGTAATTTTGAATCAAATGAAGAATATAGCATAATTAGAGTCTATTGCTCCCAGGAAGCCCCAATCTATCTCCCATTTTATGTACCTGATAAGATATTCATGGTACAAATCTGTAGACAATACAGATTTTGGGTTAATTTATTTTATAAAAGAAAGAAAAGGTAGTTCATTCCATTGTCATGGAAAGTTGGTGATATTTCATGAAAAGTGCTTCAAAGATTGTTGAATTTGCAACCCAATTCGACCGATATAATCTTAAATTGGAAAATCAAGTGAAGGGGTTTGACCCCCGATAATATTTTATGAATCATATGGTCTCTATAGGTTTCGGCATATCATACATAAATACTTGTATATATGGAGAAGAAGAAAATGATGACAATGTCTCTAAAGAAGTGTGATTGCAGATCTTGAGACTATTATCAATACAAGTGAAGCACATTGTTAGCACAAAAGGGTTATTAGTGAAAACAATTCAAAGTCTTGGAGTTCTTCTTAGAGAAGCGGCACACAAAAGTGAAATCCCCAAATTGTTTTACAAGAGAAACATAAATCTTTGATTGAGAATTCAGGTGACAGAGATGATCCTCATCATCCCAAAAACAATAATAAAAAACCCAACAAATTACCAATAACTAGTAAGAGGAAAAGGCAGAATAATCAACAAGAAGTGGAAGAAGTCATACATGATGAGGATGCTCTTCTTGAAGACATGGAGCTAGACGCAAACATCGAGGATATAGAGTTTCCAGATGATGACCAGAGGATTCAACAGAATGGAGAAGTAGCAAGATAATTGTTGACTCATGATCCTATATTTTATGAAGAAGAATCGTTGACCCTCCATAGTGCATTATTTGATAAAGATTTAAACAATCTAGTCTTTGAACGAGTAAATTCAAAAGGAAAAAGTGCCCAAAGGAAAGACATGGAGCTAGATTTGAATGGATTCCCAGCATCAAGAATTGCCCAAATGCATAAAGCTATTGGGGACACTCTTGAAGTATCAGTTGATGGAATGGAAGCTGGAAATTCAAGGCTCAAAAAAAGAATTAAAGAATTGGAACATGCTTTGATGCCACCCCCTATCTTTGTAAGTCCAATTGCTTCTATTCAATTTGGGAGAAATCCCAATGGAACACTCGAGTTGAATATGAAAGTAACATCAAGTTTTTTGGCCGCAATCAGATGATTTGTTGGAGAAAATATTGAAAACATAATGTCTCTTACTTTAGAGGCATGGGATGTAACGAGTAATATTGGTTCTTTTCGTACTAAATTAAATAATTTAAGAGAATATCTCTAGGCAGACTTAAACAATGAAGAAGGTTTCTCCAAAGATGTTGTAATCACATTTATTTTAAAAGTTTCTGGTATGACTGACTTGAGAAGAAAATAAGAGGACCTACCTTCCCCCACTAGAATTAAATAATTGAAATCTTGATGGATAAGAAAGATAAATGTGCTAAAATAAATATTGGATGATTGTGACGCTTTGGTCGTAAAAAAGGAAGAACTTTATCACAGATTTATTGAAATAGATCTGGCAAGAAATATAGGGGAGGTCCAAGACCCGAAATTTATTTTAAATTCCATATTTATGACAAGGCAACAGTTTAAGGAACATGTGGAAATATGAAAAGGCCTATCAATTGAAAATTTTAATAATACGATTGAATATACTGAGTATGAAATTGAAAGTTGGTTGGTAAATTATGCAAATAAAAATGAGGATATTAAAGAGATACTCCACCAACTTTTGTATGAATTAAGAGAATTGGAAAGCACAATATTTGATACCAAATTTAGACAAGAAATAAATGTTGTGCCAATGAAAGAATATATTGAAAATTGGTTCAAACAAGCGCTCATCAAGATAACCGAAGAAGATCAGTTAGAGGCAGTTGGTACTGGTCAAGAAACCACGACAAGAGATGATACAAAAGGGAAATCAACAAGCAAATCAACGAGAGAGATTCCATCACAATGAGTAACACGGATCACATTCTTCCCAATTCATTTCTCTTCCCATTCAGAAAATCATCCAATTTTGTTTTATCTGTATCAAGAAAAGCAGAACTGATTTTTTTATCCTTCCCTTTTATCTTCTTTTCAGGTCCAACTTTGTCCCTATTTATTTTCTTTATTTTAAGGTCTACGAGAGCCTGATGCCAATCCAAATTTGGACAAATTCATTTTTATTTCCAAGACTATCAAAGACTTGTATTACTTTTTGAGAAATCCAGGAGAACTACTTCGGGGATAAACTTTAATTTAATCTTTTGAAACTCTATTTTTTGAGAAATGGATATCTGAAGTTTCTCCTATCATATTCTCTTTTGTTATCAATGAAAAGAATCTTTTAAAGTTCTTTGATATGTGGGCCATTCATCTTTCTTTCCTTGAATGTGATAAAAAATATTTGAAACTGTGATGGATGTGAGATTCATGTTATATTTTCTGTAGTTATTTTCCTTGTATCATATTTTTGTAAACATATTATTTTATGGGTGAAGGTTCCTCATCCATTTCTAAGGAATTCTTGATGCATGTTTATTATTTTCAGTATTTTCATTTATTTGAATGATAAATATTTTGAGTTTTCTTTTTAGCACTCTCCCATTTTAATATTGATGTCCCAAGATATTCAAATATAAATCTTGAAAGAATTCAAAGAGGAGTACCACCTCTACTAAAACGAAGGTAGATTTTTAATCCTCATGAATTGTTGTTTCAATATTAATCAATTCAAATATCAACAATATTTGGCTCTTACTACCTAATCCCAGAAACCTATTCCTTGAATTGGCCTCCATACATTTTTTGTAACAAGAGCCTTTGAAAAGAGAAAGGGATTTTTGAGGCCCCATCCTCCAATGGATTTTGGTAATGCTAAATCTCTCTAAGAGAACAACACTAGCCCTTTCTTATTTTGGTCTACGGACTAGATAAATGTTAGGGACCTAACCCGCACATAGGTAGATTAATATATTCGGATGTAATAAAGGTCAATATTAATAAGGCCTTTCAATAAAATAAAATAAGGCGGATGTAAGAAGACCTAATGGAAGCTTCCTCTTCTAGAAGGATCTCCTCTAGATGCTTCTCTTGATAGACATTTAATATAAATAGATTGGGGGCCATGAAAACCCTGGCAGAATTATTATGTGAACGCTTTGCTTTCGATTGGGATTGCCCCTCGAGAAATTTGTATGAACATTGCTTTACGAATCAAAGTGTTATTTCTATTGTTGTTCTTATATCACATTTCTATGTTATTGTGGAGATTATCTTGGATATATTACTGTTATTACACTTGTTTCCCTAGCATTTATTTATGTGCATATTTTATATATTTGGTATCTTAAAAGTGGTAATAGAGCATTCTCCTTGCTTGAAATTGTAGAATTATTTTTCCAAGGGTTGAGACATATTCCGACATCTTTAAACTTAGAGATCGTGATTACAGCATAAACCTTAGTGGTTGGGGATTCATACATCTGGGAAATACAAGTGGTTCTTAGCTGTCATTTGGCCACCCTTGTAACCCTATTGGTACCACTTCAAGTGGTAGAGCGTCGGACAACACCTATGTATGGATTGGCCTAGATTTCATGAAGCCCTCTTTAGATAAAAGCACTATCAACCATGGGACTACTATAGTGTCACGAGAGCGGCTGGGGAGAATACTCTCACAGTACACGGGTGGTGGTAATGCGGCTAAGGGTATGGTCTATCCTCTTTAGTTAGTTCCATGAGATAATGGGCAGAGTATTACTGTTGGACCCTACTGCATTATATTAGAGAATGCTTAGCACAAGGCAAACCCTTGTCTATAGAACCTTGAATACCTAACCCTTGGGGGAATGAGAAACATAAATGAATTAAAACAAGCGGATCTATTGTGGCTGCCAAGCTGCGTTGGTTTATGAAATGAAATACATCTCTTTCGGTTAAACATTTGGGGAGTTTCATCCGCTACTTGTTATTCTTGGGGTAGGAAGCATAACCTCGAAGGTGTAAAAAAAAAAAAAAAAAAAAAAAAAGTCTAAAATTTTTTTTTCACCATTATTTGAGACCTATTCCATTGGATTCCATCTCTCCCCTTATCACTTTCATCCATATCATTTTTTTAGAAAAAAAAATTAATTACAGCCCCTTTTTGGATTCACCCCATCCTCATACATTAGCCAAGACACAGGCTTGCTTCAACACCATGCAATGTGGTTTCCTAGAAACCCAAAAAGAGGTAAAATGCTTCCGGTGCTATTGTTGCCTCCATCAATTGATCCATCAATGCTACCATAAATACAGCCATACATTCCTGTGGAGGAGGTCAAACAAGAACCTACCACCGGCAGATAAAATGCTGCGGCACTGCAAGCCCGGAAGATCCCTATAGATGATCATTTCTCTGAAGCACCTCTAAATAATGAAGGAAAAACTTCCTCCCATTCCCATACCTTTCAGTTATCACTCAGCGGCTGACATCACGCCTTTGGTGGGCGTGACCAAATTTGATGGCTCAAGACTACAGGTTGTTGCTTAAATGGAACATTATTTCTCTTTATAAGCTACTGTGGCAGCCCAGAAACTCTAGTATGGTCTTCTCCATCTAGATCAGTGCTTAATGGGTGGCAATGGAGAAAAACTTCTGCGTCAAGGGTGTGCTTGGACCCAATTTGTGGTAGGCTTTCTTCTTAGGCAGCTTTTGACATGGAAACTTAACCATTTGGGTGGATTTGACAAAGTGGAGGCTTAATCTGGAATAGTAGAGACTTCATGAGCGCCTTTGAGTCGGCTTTTCAGTGAGGCATGGTGATGATTTTGAGTGTTTTATTAGTGGCCTCGAGGGAGGAGATTAGGGCTGTCTCATGGCTCAGCCTCGACTTGGGTGGAGGCTACTAAAGGACCAAAACCTGAAACCAAAACCCTCCTTTATCCTCACCGCCCTAAAACCCGTCCTCCCACTACTCCCTCAGCCCATTAAAAATCCAAAAAAATTAACCAGGGCTGAAATAGCGGTTGAGCCTTCCAACTCAAAGGCCTCATTTATAATTGTGATGACAAATATTCGGGCCACAAGTGTAAGGAACAAAAGATTTTTTATCGCCATCTCACGAGGGACATTTAGGAGGATGTTGAAACTCCCCTTGTGTCCATGTCAATTGAACCCACTGACATAACCCTCGGACCCTCCAGTAGACCCTGTCATTTCCCTCAATGCTCTCAGCGGTTTTTACGCTCCCCAAACCCTCAGGATAGCCAGAGTTTACATCAATCATCGGAAGGTCATCATTTTTGGTTGATAGTGGAAGCACCCATAATTTTTATTCATCAGCGCATTGCCCAAGAAACTGTTGCTACATCCATGCTGTCAATAATTTCCAAATCACTTGATTGCCAATGATTACATGGAAATGTGGAGGGTGTTGTCGAAAATGTTTGTCTCCAAATTGGTGACTACGAATTGAAATCCCATATGTTTGCTGTAGACATGGGTGGTTGTGGCATTTTGTTGAATTATTCGGCTAAAATTTGGGTCCCATTCTCATGGATTTTAAAGGCTTAACCATGATTCGACCACAGAGGCCACCAATATAAATTCGAGGCATCATTGTTGGTTCACTTGAGGTGTGGTTCCCATCCTTGAATTGCTCAAAAAAGGTCATTACGGTGTCATTGCCCAACTCCATGCCATTCAAGCAGTTGAGACACCTTTTGTGCATCCTGGCCTCCAATATATCATTTCCAAACACAAATTTGTATTTTCCACCCCCCAAGGGACCTCCTCCTTCCCATGGTGTTCATGATCATTTCCATTCCCCTTGTGCAGGGAAGCCTTCCTCCCAATATTGATCCATGTCATACCCCTTCTCACAAAAAAACAGAAATTAGAAAATGGTCCAGAACTCCTTAATCTTGATTATCCACCCTACTACAAGCCCTTACTCTTCTCTTGTAGTCATGGTCCTGAAAAAAAAAAGGTTCTTAGAGAATGTGTCCCGACTTCCGTGCCCTCAACAAAGTGACCATTAAACCATTCCTATTTCAGTTATTGATGACCTCTTGGGTAGATTAGTGGCACCCAATTCTTTACTAAACTTGATCTTAGCTCAGGCTATCACTAGATGCATTATAAAAGGCATACATTCCCAAGATGACCTTTCACTGCTTGATGAGGGCCACTATGAGTTTTGGTCATGCCCTTTGGCTTGTGTGTCTCCCCTCCACCTTCAAAGCCTCATGAATCATGTCTTTAGGTCCCTTTCTCCATAATTTTGTCTTAGTTTTCTTTGATGATATCCTCATCTATAGCAAAACCGTGACCATCTTACCCATGTGGATCAAGTTCTCCATCTCCTCTCCTAGCACAAAATTTCACGAAGGTCTAAATGTGATTTTGGTGCCTCGGAAGTAAAATACTTGGGTCATCGGTTGGCAAAAGGATAGCATCGGGGGTGGATCAAAAAGATTGAAGCTATGCAATATTGAACTCACCCAAAGACTCTCAAAAAAAAAACTTGCGTGGATTTTTGGACTTAACAGGGTATTATTGCAAGGTTGTTAAGAACTATGGAAAGATTAGAGCACCTCCTTTGCTGCTCCCCTCAAAAGAACTCTTTCACTTGGACTCCATTTGCTGCTCAAGCTTTTCAAACCTTGAAGACAACCATGTACTTGGTTAAGCCTTCCTAATTTCACAAAGAAGACCTTTGTGTTGGAATGTGATGCCCGGGGAAAGGAATCGACGTTTTCCCTATGCAAGAGGGTCAACCTTTTGGCCTTCAAAAGCAAGCAACTGTCTGAAAGGAATACGGGAAAACCCATTTATGAAAAGAAATGTTGGCTATTCTACATGTGTTGTTGAGTTGTAGCACCCTTATCTCTTGGAATAGCAGCTTCCAAATCAAGGCAGACCATCAAAGCCTCAAGTACTTTTTGGAATAGCGCATTTCCTCCCAAGAGCAGCAGAAATGGGTGACTAATCTCTTTGGTTATGATTATGAGATCATTTACAAAGGGAAAGACAATGTAATTAGTGGATACCAGCGATACAAAATATGAAGAAAGGATCCATTTTTCTCTTCCTTCCGTTTGCACCCAATTGGCTCTAAGATGTCGCGGCGAGGAATGGCTTCAAGACCGAAAGTTAGCATCGATCGGCAATTGTAAAAACAAGCTCCGGCTCCCCGAGGTACTCACGGCTACAGGATGACTTGATACAAAGGTGGATTTTGTGGCCCCAGAAGTAAACAATCAAAGCTTAAATCCATGGTACTTTCGAGCCGTGCTGCTACTGCACACCCATGGCGGGGCTTTTCGGGAGTTCACCAAAAGAGCTTATATGGCCAGTCAAACATTCTTTTGGGATGGTGTAAACGGGACATCCATAATTTTAATAGTTGAATGTGAGGCATCAGCAACAGGGAGAAACAAACAAATCTCGAGGCACACACTACAACCCGCTCGATTCCATCGGTTATTTGGAAGGATATCTCTATGGACTTTTATTATCGGCTTACCGTCGGGGAATAAATCGGTCATGTCGATGGTTGTGGATAAGCCTTTCCAGAAGTATTCTCATTTAGCAGCTCTTCAACGCACTTACTACTTCCACGGTGGCTCAGCTTTTCATGGACGGATCTTCAAGCTTCATGGCATGCCTCTGCGCTCTATTGTTTTATGATGGTGACCTAACTTTCCACAAGCAATTTTGCAAGAGCTACATTTTAAGCTCGGGGCACCCAATTGCATCTCGGCATAGCTTATCATCCCAGGCCGATGGTCCAGAAAGTTGTTAACGAGTGTTTGGAAACATATCGAGGTGTTTTGCCTCTGAAAAAAAAAAAAAAAAAAAAAAAAAAAAAAAAAAAAAAAAAAAATGGTGGTACAA
The DNA here is from genome assembly GCA_010110895.2 of Picea sitchensis. NCBI lineage: Eukaryota > Viridiplantae > Streptophyta > Pinopsida > Pinales > Pinaceae > Picea > Picea sitchensis. Next base: position 26,618 of record SNQJ01S0007646.1, read on the forward strand.
CACTTCCACCACCATACAATTTACTCCACATGACTTCAACAACATCAGTGGGTTCAATGGCTACCCCTAGCCGAATGGTGGTACAACACTTCCTACCATACAGCTACTCACATGACTTCTTTTGAAGCAGTATATGGACAGAAGCCACCTTCATTTCTCTCATACTTATCGAGTACCTCGAAGGTCCAAGCGGTTGACCAAACACTTACAGTTCGAGAAGATATTCTTCGTACCCTTAAAGAGAACTTGGTCATGGCACAAAATCGCATGAAGCAACAAGAAGATCAAGGTCGCTATGAACGTCAATTTACAGAAGGGGATCAGGTGTTTCTAACCATACAAGCAAACTTCCCTCAAGGCTGAGCATTTTCAGAAGCTAGCGCCCAAATTTTATGGTCCTTATACAGTTCTCAAACGTGTGGGACAAGTCGCATATCAGTTAGCTTTGCCCAGTCAGTCGAAGCTACATCCAGTTTTCCATGTTTCATGCTTAAAGAAGGTGATTGGAACTCAGTGCCAAATTCAAATCAACCTTCCTGAGTTAGTTGAAGAAGGATCCATTTGGATACAGCCAGAAGCAGTTTTGGACTAGCATGAACGTCGCATGCGTCAGTGAACCATCAAGGAAGTGCTAGTCCAGTGGAAAGATACGAATCCAGCATATGTCGCTTGGGAACCAGCTACCATTCTGCAACAGTTTCCTCATCTCAAGCCTTGAGGACAAGGTTGTTTTTAAGGGGGCAGACATGTTAGGGTCCTAACCCGCACATAGGTAGATTAATATATTCATATGTAATAAAGGTCAATATTAATAAGGCCTTTCAATAAAATAGAATAAGGCAGATGTAAGAAGACCTAATAGAAGCTTCCACTTCTAGAAGGATCTTCCTCTAGATGCTTCTCTTGATAGACATTTTGTTTAAATAACGGTCGAGGGTATGAAAACCCTAGCTTGAAGATTATTGTAATAGAGCACTGCTTGATTGGAGGTTGCCCCCTCGAAGAGGCCTGTGAACATTGCTTTCTGAATCAAAGTGTTATTTCTATTGTTTTTCTTATATCATTTATGTGTTATTGTGGAGATTATGTTGGATATTTTATTGTTATTCTGTCATTTCTAGCATTGTATTTATGTTCTGCATATTTTATATATCTGGTATCTTGCAATAAACTTGTAGCAAAGTTTCCTAATGGTTTCGAGTACACCTTTCAGGACCTAGGCAAGTGATATCCGGTAGACTAAAATCATTTCCAGAACTACTTTTACCAAAACCTAACTCAAATGATAACAAGGTTTTCACAGGCACATATTCACAAATGTAGCATAGATTTAAATACAAATTAGAAACTCTATTTAGACTCATATATGCATATGCAAAAAATCATTCAACTATTGTTTTCACAAACTATTCTTATTGAATGCATCACCAACTAGAGTCTCATCCATGCTTGGATTAGGAACAAGCTTGGTTGGGTCAAATGTTGAAGGAGGGTAGACTTGGGCTATGGCATTCAAGACAATATAACTCTCAACCAACAATGACATGGCATAAAAATAATTCTTGCACAAGCCCTTAAACAACATGGACAACTAGGAATTTTAGGACCATAAGATGCAATGACCACTTCCAAAATCAAATGACAACAATGTTTTCATCGACACATATTCACAAATGTATCACAGAGTTTAGGACAACCTCATAAAATATATTCAAACTAATATATGCATATGTATAATCATTCAACCATTGATTTCACAACCTAATATTATTCAATTCATAGCTAACAAGATTTCATCCATGTTTGGGTTAGAAACAATCTTGGTTGGGTCAAATGCTAAGGGATGTTAGACTTGGTCTATGGTAGTGAACCCAATAGAAATCTCAACTAACAACAACATAATCTTATATAATGCATCACCAACCAACTTCTTATCCACACTTGGGTTAAAAACAACCTTGTCTGAGTCAAATGTTGAACGATGTTAGACTTGGACAATGGTAATCAAGCCGATAGAAATCTCAATCAACAATGACATGACATAAAAAATAATTCTTTCACCAATCCTTTAAATGACATGAACAACTAGGAATTTTATGATCATAAGATACAATGGCCAATTCCAAAGTCAAATAACAACAATGTTTTCAAAGGTGCATGTTCATAGATGTATCGCATTAAAGGAAAATGGGACTCAAAGTTGAGCAGGCTGCTAAATGGGGTGGGTCATGGGTTAAATTTCTAGGCACTTTAATCTTCAACAAATTTAAGGATTTAAACAACGTGAACAACTAGGAATTTTATGACCACAAGATAAAATGGCCATTTCCAAAGTCAAATGACAATGATGTTTCCATAGGTGCATATTCACAAATGTATCACATTAAAGATGGGACTCAAAGTTGAGCAAGCTACTAGATGGGGTGATCTAGGTGGATATTGGTGGCCACCAACTTGTTCCACTAGTTTAGAATGGTTCCACATCTTGGCAGTTTTTCTATGGTTTTTCGATTCCCAAACTTTTGGGGTCGTTTTGAAACCATAAATGATGTTTCTTTGGTGCAACAATGCCTACCATGTAGCCAAAGGTACATGCTAAGTTGAACGAAATGTGTGCTTCTCGGTTAGACCTTTCTAATGAGGTATCGAACACCCCAAATGGAGATCGTATGCAAAAGTTGTCCCCTCAAGGAGTTGATTTATCAACTAACCACATTGGGGCCCACAAACCTTTTGGCATTTGATCTTTTAGGTTCGGGGTTTTTGATGTTTAGGGTTTTCTCATTGGTGTTTTATCTTAAAAGGCCTTTTTCAACCTCTTTGTAATTATCTTATTACGAATGAGCATAGCCAACACATCTCTCTCTTTAGGGATAGATAGCTTGCGTGCTTTGCATTTTACAGTCTAGATAGCTTGTGTTTTGCATAGTTGACCATTCTAGATAGCTTGTGTTTTGCATAGTCGACCATTCTAGATAGCTTGTGTGCTTTGCATTTTACAGACTTTTGTATTCCAGATAGTCATTAATAGAATCTAAGTTTACTATATTACTGTATTTCTCACAATATCTTTGTGTGTTTCCTTTGTTATATCTTTGCCTTCGTTTTTTTGTCAATATAATCTAGATCATGGGGTAGGTCATGGGTTAAATTCCTAGGCACTTCAATCTTCAGCGAATTTAATATGCTTCATTACATATTAAAATTTTCATTTTAAATTTAACATAAAAAAACAAGCACCGAAAGGCCAAACCCCACTAGAACACTAAGGAGACAAAGGCATGACAAAAGGATAAACACCACTAGACCAATGAAAATAATATAATGGACCCTTGCAATAACACTACCAAGAAGAATATTTCTAAAATAAAATGACAATAGAGTTTTCATAGGTGCATGTTCACAAATGTATCGCATTAAAGGAAAACACGACTCAATGCAGACCATGTTTTCAAATGGGGTAGGTCATGGATTCAATTCCTAGGTAGTGTATCTTCAACAAATATACTATGCTACATTGCAAATATAATTAATCTAAACCATTTTAAGCTCCAAAATAAAACAAGAGTGCATAAATAATCCCACACCACAACCATTGCCTAGTACTTTTGGATAAGAAGCTTAGTACTTTTCAACATGAAAGGTGAAACCCAGAACATCTAAAACAAGTGTTGAAAGGCCAAACCCCACTCTAATACCAAGAACACGAAACCACGATGAAAGGCTAAACTCTCATTTTGAAAAGTTTCAACACTAAAATGTGAAACCTAGAACATCTAGAACAAGAGCCAAAATCCCAAACCTCACTAGAACACCAATAACTTGAAGCCATGATGAAAGGCCAAACCCTACAAAAACACACAAAACACCCATGACTTCCAACCACAATCCCTATCGAACCATTGTCAACAAGACCAATAAAAAGAATGCAATAGAACTCTAGAAGCAACATTGTTGAGAAGAATACTCCAAATGTAGACACAATCAACCACAGATCATTATTCAATGCACATGACACACCAAGTGCCTCAATGATGAAAAGGAAAAACCTGACCAAAACACCCATAACACCCATGATTCGAAAATACTTAGATGTCAATTTAACTCATAAGCATACATTAACATCCAACTCGAGTCGAGAATTATGACCATTACTGACTATTTTCACCTATCATGTGAATCCATTTACTTAACCAAACTCCATTAATTTGCACAATTAACTTGTGGAATTAAAATGCTAAAATGAAGTGAAGTAATAACAACAACAAGTCAAATGGCACATTACACAAGTTGTTAATGGAATTTACCAAATCTTTTGGCTACATCTTCAAGCTCGCTTAATCCATGAACTGCTTCATTAATTCTTCTTTGCAAAGACTTCATTCTTCCAACCTGGGACTGGTCTACAAAGACATAAGGTTCTCACATAAAGTGGATATCCTCATTTTCAAAGAGGTCTCACAACATGTGGCTCATTATCCCATCCTATAACTTACAAGACTCTCTCTAAATAAGGACCTTCTGATATGCTACAGAGAACTCAAGTGTGGATGTCACTATCAGCTTCACCTTGGAAAAATAAAACTTTTGACTGTAAACACTCTATAGTTCCATAGATGCTCAATGGCACTACATTACAAATTGACCCATCCTGCCGCTGACTTTTTGTCTTGCTGCACAACTGCGAGTGTAACTGTCACCATTAGCTACACCTCAGAAAACCGAGACTTTTGACTATAAACACCCTATGACTCCCACAGATGCCCAATGGAATTGAATTACAACATACAAAAGGACTACATTTGTAAGCAAGTTCCTTGCTTGCTCGCTCTCAATGAGATTACAAAGACTTTGTACAAAATTCTCTCAAGGCTCTCCAAGAACTCCTCTCAAAAATCTCCTCAACAAGCTTCATAAAAAATATCTACAAATTACATACTTCCAATAAGGACTGAAAACACAACATAAAACAACTCAGCTCAGAGTTCTTGGCAACATAGCCATGTCTCATACATTAGAACTCAGCTTAAATTTCTGACACAAAAACTTCATGTGGTGTAATGGAAAATCGTGGGGTTTATATAGCGGAGGTCGGGGGGTCGAACCCCACTCGACCCGTTATATTCTCGTTGGGTAATTTATTCAAACTTTAATACATGTTTGTTGGTGGGCTTTAACAAATGGCGTCATCGACGCATTGGTCGGGTCGTTGGTTTGTTGGTAGGTATGTTGGTGGTTCAAACCCACCTAAATCCATGTTATATGTGGAACATTACATAATAAAACTTTAAACATAGAATGTGCCATTATACAGTTAAGTGTCGTCGTTTGGTCGATTTTTAAGTCATAGATTACGGGTTCAATTCCCTCCGGTTGTTACATAACAAATTTTTGACATAGGTCATATTGGGAAAATCTAGAGTGTCACGTGGTACCATTTCATTTTTCCACGTGTCACTTTCCAACTAGTCCACCTATTGCACAGTCACCTACAAGTCAACACACAATCATTTTCCATGTCAGCATACAGTCACCTTTCCATGTAACTCTACAATCACCTACCACGTCAATACATAGTCAATGCCAAGTCAGTTTTTCATACTACCACATGTCCTACCATGTCATTGTCTCTACGGTCCAATCAACACTACCACATCAACATCAATTATTCCATGTCAGCATCCTTACAATCCACAGGTCATGTCAGTACGGTGCCACATCAGCATTCATATTTCCACATGTCCATCTGTGTTGCCATGTGTCATCCTTCTAGTGATGCCACATGGCAGCCCTATCATCATTTTCCCAATTTGTCCAAAAATTCAGAAGGCCATATCTTCCTCATATGACATCCGTTCAAGTTGTGTTGGAAAGCTCTCATCGAGCTCTATGCAATGGAGTCATTTTCATCATCATTTGAGACTATCAATTTTTTAGCGTTCTTAGATCCATATGGATCACACCTCCCCACTGGAAGAACTTTTGTACCTCCAAAAGTCTAGATTACTTAGCAACTACGTAAGGATCAACTTCTTCACTTTTTTGGTCTCTATCCAATTTTCTGATATGCACTTCAAATTGATCTCCATCTTGGAATTGATCATTTTGGTGCTTGTCATGCCTTGCCCATGTTACCTTGGCCCTCTTTTGATTGTCCTTGTACTACCTGGTGTATCTGTTGGAGTCTATGATTAACCTCTTATTCATCTCCTTTACTTGCTTCCCATAAAGCAAAATCCAAACATGTTTCCAAAGGAAACTATGCTCTTTGACTTGCTTCTCACAAGGCATTAAGATATACATCTTGCATGGACATGGCATTAAATAACAACCATTTCTACTTATTTCACTCTTTTAATAAGTAATCTACCTCCATACTTTATACAAAGAAGATTATTTATTTCCTACTTTACAACAATGGAAAAATGATTTGGAGGTGCTACATATGCATGCTAAACTTGGCTATAACCATGAATGTTCCACTTTAGGTTGCTTCCCCTTAATGGAATATTCCCTTGATAGGTGGGATTCTTTATGGGCTTCTTCTTCTGACAATATTGTAAGAGGCCTCACAATTGTTTGTCTTTAATACGGACATTGACTCTGAATCCAAGAACCTGCTAGATCCAATCATAGGCTTTCCTAGCAATTTATATAGCCTCTCATATCTAACACCATGCACTATTGTTGTGTCTTGTATAGATCTATATGGATGTATGAGCACATGTCCATTTTGGAATGCAACTCCATATCCCTCATCCTCCAAAGTTGATATTGAGAGAAAATTTACCTTTAGCTCTGGAACAAACAACATCTTTGCAATCTCCAGAGATCCTCCTGACTCTTTTTGGAATCTCACACATCCAACCCCCTTTCACTACATGTCAGGTATTAGTCCCACAACCCACACAACAATCTGAATCGATCTCTAAAAATATAAAGAACACTGACCTCATTTCCGTCATGTGGCGAGATGATCACAAACCATGCTTCAATGTCCTCATACACTATACTACCTAGACAAGCCATCAGAGAGAATTACTTCTCGAACTTCTCAACAAAATTATCAACCTCAACTGATGTTGCTACCTATATTTTTGTAGGTGCTTTCACAACTTCCTTGAAATGCTTCAGACGAAGTTGTGGATAAAGTTTTCAACACTTCTCCATTCGATGTCCACTCATATTGCAACGAGTGCAATAATTCTTACCCATGCTCTTGGACAATGATCGCTTCTTTCCATGTGGACTTGGAAGGTATTCTTCATGTCTTGCCTCCTTTTTGGTTGACATGATTAGCTTCATGTTCATGTATTTTCTCTTTCAACAGTTGGCCACACAATGGTTAGGTGATTAATAAAAACTGCATTGGAAAGATCTCGTTGAGCTCTACACAATGGAGTCATTTTCATCATCATTTGAGACTATAAATTCTTAAGCATTCTCATATCCAACTATATCATCCCAACACCACCACAACCCACTACCAAATCACTACTAAGAAACTCCATAATAAAAGTTGAAATGTCAAACCTCACTAGAACACTTAGATCATCCACAACCACCAACACCACCACAATCCTTGACCATTGTCATAACTCTTACACCAGCAAACCATTGGTGTGGACATGTAGAACAAGAATTGAAATGAAAAACCCCACTAGAACACCAAGAAGACAAATCCATGAAGAAAGGTCAAACCCCACATACCAATAACAAGAATACAATGGAACCCTAGTGTTATAGTATGAGGGAAAGTACAAGAGCTTATTTGCAATTCCTTACACATAGCAACATATGTTACAACATTATATACAAGTGCACATAGACATACTCATGAGCACAATTATTGCATGTCTCAAAGGCTCATCATAGGCACATTTTTTCCACCATAGTATGACTTAATACTTGTTTTTTACCATATTTAATAAAAAGTCGTGAATATTTTTGCATGTTGCTTAGTAAATGTGTTTTGAGGTGGAATTTTGTGTATGTCATACCTTTTTGCTCTAATATATATGCCAAAATATGTGTGTGGCATCAAACAAGTCAAACTCCATGAATCAAGAGCATTAAAGGGCACCACCATCCTAGAAACAAATGATTTTGTCTCCCTCAAAGCACTTCCAACCAGGAATCAAGGACCTTGTCCCCACCTACCTCTAGAGCGCTCTTTGTTCATTAATATCCACTCTTGACTAGCAGCAGTTCGAGATCCAGATGGGATTGACTGATATCCCCTATTTCCCCACTTCTCTCCTCAATCTCAGCAAAGAAGTCGAACTCTCAAGACTATATAGACCTCTAGCCTAGGAGAGAAGGAGATAGATTTTTAATAATATTGTATTGATATTTTGATCTGAAGACTTTTGTTGGAGACTTAGAACCTTCTTGCTTTTGATGTACTATTGTTGTTAATGGACTAAAGATGGTCTTATTTTCAACTTATTAGAGTTTTCTCAAGGCTCCTCGTGCTTCTTAGGTAGGTCCCACTCAAGAGGGCTCAAGGACTTGTTGCAATTTCTTTAGTTCCTTGCATGTTAAGATAGCGACTAGTTAGCATTTCATTCCTTTTGAAGATTAATGTAGTTTTGCATGACTAGTTCTTCTTTCTATCGAGTTATCATTAACTGGTTAGTTACAACAGGTATCCTGTAGAAAGATTCAACAACCTATTAGAACAATCTTGGGTGTCTTTCCAAGGCCAAGAACCTCGGATCTATTCCATTTTATTATAGTCTAGCTTTGTTGATGCTTCAAAAGACTCACACTACCTTTTTAGGCTTCTTTTTGGCTTCTTGTAAGGGTTTCCTATAGAAACTGTATAGTTCTTGTAGGAACTTCCTGTAGGATTGTCTTAGCTCTAGATTTAAGTTTATCTTAATCTTGTTTTCATGAAAACAACAACAAACAATAAAAATACATATGGCTTATTTTTTATCCAAGGGTTAAACACAAAATAGTTTGTCTAGTTCATGCATTAGTTTAGTTTTTCTTTAATGACAATTTTTTGTCATACACTAGAGTGAATTCATCTTCTACTTTCAATTTGCTCTTTATGGTTTAGTATACTTTTAGATTAAATTCCTTTTTTTCTTTGTAGATCTAGATTACTTGCTCTTCTAATTTGGTGTGATTTTTGGCAATAGTTTAAAGTTTATTTTTGTCATTTCAATTTCCTCTACCATTTCATGCATTTCAGCCCTTGATTAGTCTCAGACCTATACTACTGCCAATGCACACGGCATATACATTGCATAACACCTCTCAAGTTTGTACGAACCCCGGGTTGATAAATTAAAGTAAGGAGCCAACGATACAGTAGCATTATTACTACTATTCCTATGGGCATCACATACATGGAAACATACACAAGTAATGGGAGAACCATCAAATTCACTTTTATTGTATGTGTAAAACAACCTTCTTTTCTCTCTATCACATAGTCACACACACACACACACACGTCATACAGTTACTTGTCGGTTACACTTCTTAACTACCTAGTCGGTTGACTCTAACTTTTTGTTCGACTAACTCCTCTATCCAACTTCTATGTAGTTGACTAGCAGGTCTAGTCAGCAGAGCCAACTAGCCCCTACAACATCTCCCTCCCCCCCCTCAATTCCTTACTTGTTCTGAGCAAGGGGGGAGTGTGACTATGAGTTTACAAGAATTTGACAAACCCTGTTGGCGCCCTTGAAGAGGTTTTCACCAGCAGGTTACATAATTTTGGAGAAAGAGAGAGAGAGATACAATTTTTTAGAATGAAGAACAAATAGTAGTGTCTTTGGAGAAGAGAAGAATTATGAAGTTGGTTGTGTGTTCTTGGACTTGACCCTCACAAAACAATTCTTTAGTCTTTCGAACCAGCACGCTTTAGCTCTTTTATCGGCCTACCGACTTGTGCCTCAAAAATTTCTTAAGTGACAACTGTAAAAGGGCTTTGGAGCATAATCACAAAAAATATATGTGCCCACTACTTGATCATGGTGTTTTCTCTTGCTGCTTTGTTTGTCCTATTGTTTCTTCTCGAACTCTCCATTCATGCAGCTTTATATTTGGAGGCAGTAGTGTTGTTTTCTTCTCCATGTATGATTCTTCTATTCCCTCTTGAGCCATTACCATGGTTATTTATTGATGGTTGGTAGTCAGAAAGTTTGACTCTGATATTGTCAGGTTGAAAAACTGAAACTTTTGTCAATAAGATCATGCGACCTCCAACTGTTCTGCAAGTCGCTGCAACAATTATTCAAATGCTATTGGGTAGATGCTTGGGGTCATTTTCTGTAAGTATTGTGAAAACATCTACCATTCGTCAATGGAATACTGGACCTCCATCCCCATTGACTTTAAATGTGCTAAGAAATCTAATTTGTCTGCCAAGGGGGAATCCTGCACTGAAGTCAACTATGGGTCAAACTTTTGTTCTGCTTATTAGACTTTCCCTTTGACATGGTCAAGATGCTTGATGGTGTTTTCAGTTGCCACTTGAGCCTTGTTCGCTTCTCTCAACCACTCCCTTTCCTGCTTAGATAGTTCTACCTCAATTGCCTTTTCTTTTTCAATGTGATTTGATGTAGCCAATTTCGAATTTGGGTGAGTGGTGAGTTCTCTGGTTGTTCTCAAGTCGACAATTATTACCTTTTTGGATTTAAGTGTAGAAAAGTACAAATGCCAGCTGCTAAGTATTGTGTTTAGAATTGTTGTGAGGTAGCCACTTCCAAATGCTATCCATCCTCCTTGAATTTTTCGTGTTCAGATTGAAGAATCCCTATTGTCTGTTGAGCCATTAAGTCATGATTGCTTCTTATTTTTCAACTATGTAGTTGTTTTATTTCTTTATTGGATTGCTTTAGGTGTTGGATTTCTTGTTGATGGTTGACGCTCGTGTCAACCATTGCTTTGACTAGCCCTTTGAGTGTTGTTAATGGGTCCATTACTTCTGTTGGGTGCTCTATACCAGGTTTTTCTTTGGCAACCGATACACAATCCTGCAATATTTGTTTCTCCTTATTCCTTTATGTTGGGATTCGATCACCATCCCTCATGGCTCTTTTCCATCTGTTAGTCAACTATTTTACGACTTGGTTGTACAAGTTGAGAATTTCCTCATCGAATGTTATCGACGAGTCGAACATTGTCTATGAAGTCAGTTCTGAGGAACTGACTCCTTTAAAGACCGTGAATGTAATTAACTTTGAAGTGTTGTCCTTCTTGTGAATTGTTGTCTTCTTATTCTTCTCTTTCTTTTTGACATTTTGTTGCTCTTTTCTTTTGTTTGTCTCTTTGTCCTAGTCTTTGTCAGAGTTGTTACATTTATTCACTTGATCCTCATTTTCAGGATTTCCTTCATTGCTTTCTCCTGTTTCTGGTTATGTGTTGGGATCCGGGTTAGTTTCATTGTTCCTACCATCATTTTCACTATTCTCTTGGCCCGTTGGCTCGTTTTGGTCATTCTCCTCATTTTTCTCATGTGACTCTACCTGGGTTTTCTGAGGGCTTCCTAATGGAGGATATTATGGAGGAGGACTTATTTTCTTAGGTGATCCTTTTTCAACATTGTTATCCTCTTTTTCTTGTTCATCACTATGTTCAGTCGGCTATTATAGTTCGGTCTATTTCTCTTATTGGATTTTCCTTGTCTCTTCATTAGATTTATTGGGGGGATCGGTTCCACCAAATGGCACTGTGATAAGATCCTTGTCAACTGGATTATGTCTAAGATAGTATGCTCTATCCCCCTGAGTATGTGTGTCATATTGTCCTTGTGCTTCTATGTGTTTTTTTATTCAGTTGTCGCAAATGTCTTGGGTTGAATCGACTAACTTACTTTGTTTGAACTCGTTTCTACTTGAGTTGATTCAGGTGGATTCAACTTGCTTGCAGGGGTTAACTCGACTAGAGCATGCTTTATACTAGCTCCATTCTATAGGATTTCTTCTACTTCTTTTGACCTAGACTCCCTTGTACTTTATTGGTTGCTTTCGTTGGGTGGTGAATATGAAATGGTTTCTTCGGAGGATACTTGTCGATGCCCTTTCCTTGATTTCTTTTTGTATTTGGCTGACTCATTTTTAGTTGTTCTCTCTTTTATAATTGGTGTAGAGTTGAGTGGAGGTGATTCCCTCATGAAGTCAATTGTGCTTGCTCTTGTTCATTGCCTCTTTGGAACTGGCTTACTACTGAGGTCGGATTTATTAGTATTCAGTCAGCATGATGTAGCAGTGGTCATCCGACCTGTACTCTCCTCCTATTGATCTTCCAGCCTTTGATTTTTATGTCTTCTCATTTCAACATGTTTTTCAAGACTGCCTTGGCTTTTTATGCTTCAACACGTTTTTGTTTGAGGGTTGTCATTGTTTGTTGGAATGTTGGCCCAACACTCGACTTCAATATATTCTCGGTGACTACTTTATCTTGTCGAGTTTGTTTTTCCTGCAGTTTGACCTTCTCGACTATCTTGTTAGTGAGAGAGGTAATTTTTCTCTCATTATGGGGTCATCGAAGTTCAGTGTAGTATTTGCCTGAAATGTCTCTTTCCAAATAATATCCACTCCCTCCAGAGATGCCTCCATGTTGATAACTTTTTTTCCTTTGGCTATTATTTCTTGTTGCTTTCTTTTTACCAGGGTTTGCTTCGCAAGGGTGCCTCCTTCCATGTCCAGATTTTGAACAAATGGAATTGTGTACATTGTCACTTCTCTTTCTTCCTTTTGTTTATCATCTGTCAAAGGTGTTAATAATGTCAAACTATCCTGCAACACTTATGTCTCATAGTTGAACTACCTGTCAAGGTCCTTAAATTTTTTAGCTTTGTCAGTTGGTACTATAATTTTGTTGGTGCTAGCCCATCACCCATTCCACGCCAAACTATAGTGGTGTTGAGACTAATATGGATGTGTGTGTTCAGTGGTAGTGCCCATCGAAATTTTTGGTTGACTCTCCATCTATGTGAGACATTTTTCAAGTTATTCACTGAGCTTCTAAACATTTCCTTCACTGGCAGGGAGTCGGACGAGTCGACTACTCATGGGGCAAACATTCTATAGCTATGTATATTTGAACTTCGTTTTATTGTAAATGTTGGCTCCCTGATTGGAATAACTTGACTAATGGCTAGCCATATTAGCAGGGACAAAAATTTAATAGCTCGCCCATTTTCTTGGCACTCCCTGTAGTTACTTTTGATTGTTGCAATTAAGTGTTCAGCACAGTCGAATTTTTCACTTGTTTGAAGAATTTGGTCGATAGGCTCAAGCATAGTGAGCTTAATATCAGACGCATGACTTGAAGTCGTGAAGCATAGTGAAACTATCACATGAGTCCATTTCGCTCGAAGATTTGTCACCCTGTTAATTAATAACCCCTTTGAATTCTTTGATGAGGTTTCTCCTGTGAGGAATTGTATCCAATCATTTGAGTTTAGGGTTTTAGGCACTGTGGTGCCACTGTGTGGTAACCCTATGATGCAGTGTATCATTCCAATAATAATTCCTACTAGATAGTCTAACAACAAGTGCCCATAGTGGTATTGACTAACCAAGAATTTTGCAACCTCTTCTTTCCATCCGCCAAAGTCTGCTACCTACAGTGCACCTAGGAAATGTCAAATGTCAGCCTTCTCCAAGAAATTTGTTTCTTCTTTCCAAATTCTAGCTTCCATACCCCGTGTAGTGAAGTTCTTCTAGTGTCTCACCCAGTCGATATCCTCCATTTTAGCACCACAAATGTTCTACATACTAGCTTCTAACTCTATTGCGATAGCTCTATCAAACTTGGCTTTGGTTCGTGGCTAAATTAGGGAGTATGCAACTTGGCCTATCATTCTTGGCATGGTTGTGGTTTGTTGTTCGTTGGAATGAGAGTTTAGTTTATGAAGTTCTAGTGTCACGTGCTTGGCTGATAATTATGTTCTTTGAGTGCTCTAATACTCGAGAGTGAACAATAATGAAGTAATGTCATATGCTTCCTCTATATTTATAGGTAGGAGGTGAAGTGGTGACTTTAATTTGGCCAACGATGCCATTGATTCGCATGTGTCAATAGTTATGGTGAGCATAAATAATAGTTTTTGTGAGGGGATGGATGTGTCGACAAGAGGGTGTCGGTCAAGCCCATCTCATCGAGCATTTATTGTGTCAAAGTTCTCCCGGTAGTTAGTTGTTTCAACTAAGTCAATTTTATTTTCTTGGGGAGTTCGCCTGAATCGGTCGACTTTAATTGTTTAATTTTCTTGGTCGCATTGGTTATTTTGGTAAATCAAGGATCTCTGATCGAATCGTATGACCAATTCGGTTTTGTTTTCTTTGCCAAATTGGTAGATTTGGACTTTTTGAAGCCATGGTTTTGTTGATTTCTTTGAATATTCCATGTTCGACTGAATGGGATATTTCTCTTTCGCTAGATTGATTGGGTCGTCTATTTAAGAGGTGATGCAAATATTGTCTTGGCGTTGAAGTTGCTCAGGATTTTTGTTTTCCCTCTCTAAATATCTTTTGTAATGACCAGGAGCTCTGTTCTCTCCTCATGTTAAGTATATTTGGCTTGAAAGAGTGCTTTTTGGTGATTCGAGACAGCCATATAACTTGTTGGCTTCAAACAATTTTGTACATAATTTCCATAACAATGTGTTGTATTGCTTATCTTAATTTCTTTTTTTTCGTTTTGTTTTACTTAATCTTTCTTTTTCCTTTGTTTTTTTCCTCAAAAAAAAAAAAAAAAACGTAAATTTTATTTCATCCGGAGAGAAAAGAATTTACATTTTGTAGAATACATGTGATCGTGTATTTCACCAAAGTTGAAGGGCATACAACAAAGCCCTGTAAAAAGGAGCATATAAGAAAAACAATTGAAAGCTTTACCAAACCTATATCATCAAAATGCTTACAAACAAATAGACCAGAAAGAGTCTAACAAAAACCGGTTCATGGTTGGTCAAGATCTAATGTTTGCAGTCTGAAATAAGACAAAAAAAAATTGAAATATCTCCAAATACATAATGTTGTGAAGATATGTCAAAAACGGGAATGCACATCAGAAAAAGGCTTATTTTAGATCTCAAAATGAGTTCCATCTTTGATTTAAGTAATCAACCATTGCTCATAATCCATATGTATGCATGCTTTCGAGAGTAGATCTGCCTCCAAGTTTCGCTCCCTCTATACATGTCTCAAAGAGAAAGAATCAAAAGAGTCTAGTATTCTAAAAACTTATTAAAGTAAAAAAAGAAATAAAATATTGTGAGATTTCTGAGATTTCCTGGTCCAGTTAATGATTTTCATTGAATCACCAAAAATATGTAGGGTTTTGACTCATTTCCCCCCCGCAATGAGTAACAACAGTTTTAATGACATGAGCTCAACAAAATTATTTGTTCCAGAACCCAGCCCCATTTTAATTGTGATGAGTGAGTGTCTGAGAGATAGAGAAATGCACCCCCTCCACAGTGTAGGTTGTTGTCTTTCTAGGCTCCATCAAAATAAGTCCACGACCTGGTATAGTCCACTTATTCTTCTTGAATTATTTGTATTGTGCCCACCCCTTTTTCTTATGGAAAATGTGATAGTATGTTGAGGCCTTGAACCATGATAATTTCCGAGATTGAGGGGGTATCCCAGAATATGGAAGATTTCTTGGACAGCTAGGTCCCCAGTTGATGATCAACAGGAGTGCCTTGTAACTATGATTTGTGGCCTTAGAAACCCATTCATGCCAAGCTGCTTATATTGATATCCCCTGCCAGATGCAATCCAAGCCCAATTTTTTGGAGCACTCTTACCACAATTGTTTTAAAAAGTGAAAAATATAAAGAGGTGAATCATTGTTTCCTCATCAGATCGACACATGGTGCACCACCCCAAGCCCTCCAATTGTCTACGTTTCAAAGTGTCTCGGGTGGGTACTTCATTGGCTATCAAACACCACATAAAAATGTGAGCTTTAAGGGGGTATATTATCTTCCAAAGGCCACTCCACCATTAGTAAGGCTCTCGTTAGTGGATATATAGGTTTAGTTGGGTATACCCTAATGTCAGAGTGTAAATGCCATGAGGGGCATATTTCTAGACTAGTTCATCTCCCCTATCTATTATATGAATATATGATACTTTGAGGGCTCTGATATAGTTGGCACATTGTTAAAAGAAAGCCTCCCCCAATCCCACCTGAGTTGAGTCCTTCCACTCTTGGCTTCAAATGGTAGTGTGTCTTGGATCCGCAACCTAGTTTATATAAAAGTATCCTTGAGTATGTAGTTGTTGCATTAAGGCTAATGGGAGAAGATGATTGTCTCCACTACCCGACCACGGGTTTGTTCCAATAGGAGCCTTTGTTCCATTTTCTATTCTCCATGCTAGTCCTTCCCTAACAACATGGAAGGATTTGAGTACTACCTTCCATATAATTGAGCATGTAGACCTCTCTTTTAACGGATTCCTGATCCATTCCTCCACCGATTCCAAGTGAATATATTTATGTGTTACAAACTTCGTCCACATGATTTATGATGAAACCAATCTCCAAATGGATTTGGCCGCGAATGATTTTGAGAAGAGAAAAATATTTTTTGATCCCCATCCTTCGATAATTTTTGGAGCAACCAGAGTTTCCCATTTTACCCATGGCAGAATGAAATGTTCTTGAGTGCCAGCCCATAAGAATTTAAAACATATTCTTCTTGTTTTTTCTAACACACCTTTGGGGATCTAGTCCAGAGACATCCAATAAATTGGGATGTCCTCTAAGATCAATTTGACCAATACCACTCAAACTGCTCGATATAGCCATCTGAAACTCCAAGCTTTTAACCTTTTCTTCTAGTTTTGTTATTAGCCAGTGCCAATCTTCTTTCTTATAACAGTTCAGCTTCAGTTGAAATCCTAGATATTTTAATCCTATGTCAAAATCCTTCAATTCACAAGGAAAGGAGGTACGATGGTAGATCAACTCAGGTTCCTCCAGCTTGTATACCAAGAGAGTATATTTTCTCTCGTTTATTTGCATACATGTCACCCGACCAAAGAGATCCATGATGATATCCAATTTTCCACATCTCCCCGAATCCCATTGCATAAAATCAATACATGATCCATGAAAAGAAGGTGTGTTAACTGTAAGGTGGGGGAAAGAGATACCATGGAATCTCCCCGAAGTTTTGCATGTGCCAGTGCTCTACTAAGTCCCTCTGCGACTAGGAGAAAAAGGAGGGGAAACAGAGGGCATCCCTTTTCGACGCCACGTTCTGCATGAAAGAAAGGGGATGCATCCCCATTGATAATCACCACAAAAGATATGGTCGTGATGCAACTCATCACCCAGTTGATGAAAGGCACTTCAAACCCTAAGTGGGTTAGTAGGAGTCTAGTATATAGCCAACTTACTCTATCATAATCATTCGAAAGATCTATTTTTTAGACCACTCCTTTGAGTTTCCTGGTCTTAATACTATGAAGAGCTTCATGTTCCACTCCAATAGCTTCATGAATTTGTCTGCCTTCCAGAAAGCCAAATTGTTCTCTAGAAACCGAAGCATAGAGGACAGACTTTAATCATATAGAAATTAACTTTGCCACCACTTTGTAAATACAATTGTATAACGAAATCGGTCTGAATTTTTCTAGGGACTGTGGGGAGTCCATTTTAGGAATCAAGGCTATGAATGTAGAGTTGAGAGGAGTGTGCATATTGTTGGAGAATATTGAACAAGAAGCGAATGCGTGTTGTCATTGATGGCAAGTTTGCAGACAACGAATGGTTGTTGTCATTGATGGGTTTGTATCAGACAGATTGCAACAAGATCACGGTTCAATCGTAACCATTGAATCCAAAATGAATCTGGACCATAGTTTACAGCCCTTGTCGGAGAGAGGATCTGAGTCGTCAGATCGGAAGAAGACACCCGTCAGTTGTCGGATCTACAGAAGCTACTAGGAAGATAAGCGTGTCAGCATTCGGGCGCCACCGGGAGAAGCTTGACAGGAGGCTTCATTGGAGAATTGAGGATTGGGACTTTGAAATGTCCAATTCACTTGAAAACGAAAACCCTGAAATCGCGATATGCGATTTTGCGATTTGATCGCAGCTGTTAAAGCAAGAACGAGATCTGGACCGCTGATTTCCTTCATCGGAGAATCGGGGATTGGAGGATCGGGAATTCCGTAGGCATGTGCATGGTGACATCGAAAATGTCGAAACCCCGATGAGAGGTTTGACCAAGGTCATGTGTTGACGGTCATATGGGCCAAGTCCTATAGCCAACAGGACTAGCACGTGGAAAGGGGCATGTCGGCATCGGGTATCGGAACTTTGAAGTGACAAAGTCACTTGACATCAGGAGTGCCGATTTCGCGATATGCGAAATCGCGATGTAATCTGAGTCATCAGATCAGACTTTGATCTGGACCGTTGAGTCTAGACCGTGTCGGAGTTTCGGGGATCGCAACATGGAGTGGCAAGTGAACAAATGCAACAAGACTTCAGAAATCGCGATAAGCGATATTACGATTCAATCGCAACCGTTGAGACAAGATCTAACCTGGACCGTTGATCTAATCTTTATTACGAATTCGCGATATGCGAAATTGTGAAAGATCCTTTCGCATAAAACTATGGTCACAGCCCTTGGTCATGGGAAGAGAAGGAGTCAGCCCAGATAAGCTCTGTTTCAGAGTTTCAGAGATCGCGATGTGAAAGTAAAGAGATCTTGGGCAAAGGAATCCCGAAATGTTGAAATCTGATCTAAAGGCAAAGAATGATAAAGAACATCCAACGGTGCGAATAAAGTTTGAATGTGATCGGAGGGTTACTGTTCTTCCACACACATGTAACTCATCAGTTACGATTCTGCTAAACAAAAATAGATTCTTGAGTGCTAAACAATTATCATTTCAGTTGATAAGACATGTGTCCTTGGATTGCCTATTGGAAGGTGAAGTGGAACCGTCAAGGTTGTGTGTATAAAAGAAAATGAGTGAGATGAAATCAAGTTGGTTGTTCTGGATAGAAAAAGAACGAAACAGTAAGAAAGAAGAGAGGAGAAGATGCGTAGTATGAAATTTTAACAGATATACCAAATGAGATGAAATGTAAAGGTGAAACAGAACAGAACGACAGGCAGAGAAGAAGAAGAGCAGAATGACAGAAGAATGTGATGCAGAGCATAACTGTTGACCAGACAGAGGAAGAGAAGAATTGCAGAATAATTTGTTGAAGATCATATTTACAGAACAGAGAAAGAATGGTAAGAAGTGATTTATCTACATAAATTGTCTGTGTATTCATTACTTTATATTTAAGGGTGGTTGGGAGGTGCTCGGGAGGATTGTTGTCCTCAGAGGTTCAAGTGGGTGCTTGAATACAGGGAGTTGTAGCTTCCATCTGGTTACAGCCAGAGAAACCAGGGTGGCAGGGTGGTGCTAGGGAGAACAAGTGTTCTCTGTTATANCAGCCTCACATTGAGTTGGTGCTCAATTGTAAATGATGTACAGAACTGAAAAAGACTGCCTATCATTTCGAAGAAGAAGAGGTTTTCTCCCTTTATGGGTTTCCTCGTGAAAATCTGTCTCTGTGTGTATTTTATGTGTGACTTATGGTCTTTAATTTTACTGTTCATATGTTGTATATTGTTGATGATCACATGAAGAAAGATTAATAATATTTTAACCGACTTAAAATTGTTTAAGCTCACATACAACTGATTCACCCCCCCCTCTCAGTTGTTTTAGTACTTCCAACACATATGACCTTTTGTGTGAGATTCCTCCACCAACCTCGGAATTTCCATCCCTATTAGGTCATAGAGGCCTAAGAAGAATTCTATTGTACAACCATCCAGACCTGGTCTTTTGTCCTTCTGGAAACTATGAAGAACCTCCTTGAGCTCTTCTTTGGAGACCTCTTCCATAATAGCTTTGTTTTATTCTTCATTCACAAAGCTCGGAAAGAAGAGAGTCATCATGTCAATATCTGCAATAGTGACTCATTCATCGGCCTTGAAAATATTATAAAAGTGGAACTTGCCAAGATGAATGATCCCATAAAAGGAGGAGACCATTCTTCCATAGGGGAAAATTAAACTCCAAATGGTATTTGAGAGTTTCTTTCCCTTCACATATGGTGGGAAAAAAATTGTGTTTTCATCTCCACATTCCAACCATAAAGCATGACGTTTTAGATGCCATGTTGCTTCTCTGTCATCCAAGAGTTGTCTTCTTTTCCTTTCCAAAATCTACAGAGATTCTTTTGATTCAGGAGTAGCATAACTCGCCCCTTCGGAGTCATAAACTAATTGGAGGTTCATCAACCCTGAAAATATTATAAAAGTGGCTCTTGCCAAGATGAACAACCCCATAAAAGGAGGAGACCATTCTTCCATAGGGGTCAATTAAACTCCAGATGGTATTTGAGAGTTTCTTTCCCTTCACATATGCCGGGAAAAAAATTGTGTTTTCATCTCCACATTCCATCCATAAAGCGTGACTTTTTAGACGCCATGTTGCTTCTCTGTCATCTAAGAGTTGTCTTCTTTTCTTTTCCAAAATCTGCAGCGATTCTTTTGATTCAGGAGTAGCATAACCCACCCCTTCGTAGTCATAAACTAATTGGAGGTTTGCTTCTATATCAAATAGATCATGTTCATCTCTTTGCCTCTTATTGTTTGCCCATTCAACAATTTCCCTTTTAACTTTCTTTAGGTTTGCTGCAAATTGGATAGTAGTCGAAACCCCTAATCTGTGGTCATAAGGAACCCAGAGTTCTTTGACCAGAGAGTGAAATCTTTCCTCCTTTAGCCAGGACAAGTTAAACTTGAAAGGGCTATTATGTTTTCTTATACCTGTTGTAGGAAAATCTCCCTGCGGACAGGTAGATCGCCTCTAAGAGCTTGACCCTAACTCTAGACAAAAAATGCTTAACGTGGACACTGACTTCCTTTCAAATCTATCTAAACTAACACATGAGAAGGAAGGATGACAGAAG
>SNQJ01S0007646.1:56869-96176 GCA_010110895.2 Picea sitchensis
ATCTCAAAAAACCTTCATTTGGACCCTCAAAATGGCCCCGGAAGTTAAAACCTGCTAAAAATAGTAAATTGCCAAAATGGCCAGAAAATTGTTTTGAGCCATTTGGAAAAGGTGGGTGGCCACCGATATCCACCTGGATCAATTTCCTAAGAAACTAATTGTTATATTTGTGTAGTCAATAATTTCCAAATCGTGATCGTCAATGATGGGTCCATGAAATGTGGAGGGCATTGTGAAAATGTGTGTCTCCAAATTGGTGACTACCATCTGAAGTCTCATATGTTTGCTATCGACATGGGCGGTTGTGACATTATGTTGGGTGTGGAATGGCTAAGGACTTTGGGTCCCATTCTCATGGATTTTAAGGAATTAACTATGCAATTCGACTAGGAGGGCCAACAATATAAGTTCCAAGGCATCACCTTTGGTTCCCCGGAGATCATTAGTTCCCATCACATGGAAAATATGCTCAAAAAAGGTCATTCTGGCATTATTGCCCAACTCCATGCTATACAAGCCACTGAGACACCCTTTGTGTCGCAAGACCTCCAATCCATCCTCTCTAAACATCAAGGGGTGTTTTCCACTCCCCGGGGACTCCCTCCTTCCCGTGGTGTTCATGATCATTCAATTTCCCTTGTCCCAGGAAGCCTTCCTCCCAATATTTGTCCCTATCGTCACCCCTTTTCCCAAAAAAATGAAATTGAGAAAATGGTTCAAGAACTGCTCAATGCAGGTGTTATCTGCCCTAGTACGAACTCCTACTCTTCTCATGTGGTCATGGTCCTTAAGAAAGAAGGTTCTTAGCGCATGTGTCCTGACTTCCGCACCCTCAAAAAACTCACCATTAAAGACACATTTCCCATTCTTGTCATCGATGACCTCTTGGATGAATTGAGTGGCGCCTACTTCTTTACAAAACTTGATCTTCATTCGGGCTACCACTAGATTCGTATGAAAGAGGTAGACATTCCTAAGATTGCCTTTAGAAATCATGAGGGCCACCATGAGTTTTTGGTCATGCCCTTTGGCTTGTGTAATGCTCCCTCCACATTCCAAAGCCTCGTGAATTATGTCATATGTCCTTTTCTCCGTCATTTTGTGTTAGTTTTCTTTGATGATATCCTCATCCACAGCAAAACCTAGACAAAACATCTTTCTCATGTGGATCGAGTTCTCCATCTACTCTCTTAGCACCAAATTTTCCTCAAACAATCTAAATGTGCTTTTGGCACCTCAGAAGTCGAGTACTTGTGTCATCTTGCTGGCAAGGATGGCGTCAGGGTGGATCCTAAAAAGATTGAAGCTATGCAAGATTGGCCTCACCCAAAGACTCTCAAAAGCTTGCGGAGATTTCTAGGTTTAACATGTTATTATCGCAAGTTTGTTAAGAATTATGGAAATATTGAGGCACCTCTCACTGCACTCCTTAAAAATAATTATTTCACTTAAACTCCAGCAGCTACTCAGGATTTTCAAACCTTGAAGATGGCCATGTGCACCACTCTAGTCCTGGCACTTTCTGATTTCAAAAAGACCTTTGTCCTGGAATGTGATGCTTCTGGGAAAGGAATTGGCATTGTCCTTATGCAAGAGGGTCGGCCTTTGTCTTTTACCAGCAAACAATTGTCCAAGAGAAATTTGGGCAAATCAATATATGAAAAGGAAATGTTGGCTATTATGCATGTCGTGGATCTTTGGCAACCTTATATATTGGGGAAACGCTTCCAAATTAAGACAAATCATCAAAGCCTCAAGTATTTTTTGGAACAACGCCTTTCCTCCCCCGAGCAACAAAAATGGGTGACTAAGCTCTTTAGATATGATTATTAGATCATTTACAAAAAAGGAAAAGACAATGTGGTTGTTGATGCACTTTCCAAAAAATATGAAGATGAAGGGTCTCTTTTTTCTCTATCTTTCATTGTACCAGATTAGCTCCAAGCTGTTCGTCGGGAATGGCTACATGATCCAAAAATTTCGCATCTGATACATCAATTGCAGTCCAATTATCCAATTTCCCCAGGGTACTCCTGGTTCAATGATGAGCTTCGATATAAAGGTCGTTTGTATTTAAGTAAACAGTCAAAACTTAAATCCGCGGTACTTTCTGAGCTTCATGCTACACCCACAGTTGGACACTCCGGGTTTACCAAAACCTATGAACAGGTCAAACGTTCTTTTTTCTGGGAGGGTATGAAACAGGACATTTGTAATTTGGTGGCTGAATGTGATGTTTGTCAATGCAACAAGGGTGAAACCGTCAAATCTCCTGGCACACTACAACTGCTTCTGATTCCACCTGGTATTTGGAGGGATATCTCTATGGATTTTATTGTAGGATTACCTAAATCGGGCAATAAATCAGTCATCATGGTGGTAGTTGATCGTCTTTCCAAGTATGCTCATTTCTGTGCTCTTCAACACCCATTTACAACATCTATTGTGGCTCAACTTTTCTGATCACGACGCAACTTTCACCAACAATTTTTGGCAAGAATTGTTCAAGTTACAAGGCACCCAACTGCATCTCAGCATAGCTTATCATCCCCAAACTAATGGTCAAACTGAAGTTGTCAACAAATGTTTGGAAACATATTTGAGGTGTTTTGCATCAAAAAGGCTGAATCAGTGGGCTCAATGGTTACCACTAGTTGAATGGTGGTACAACACTTTGTACAATATAGCTACGCGCATGACTCCTTTTGAAGCGGTATATGGACAAAAGCCACCTTTAGTCCTCTCATATTTTATAGGTGTCTCGAAGGACCAGGCGGTTGACCAAACGCCTACAGTTCGAGAGGCTATTCTCCGTACCCTCAAAGAGATTTTGGTCATGGCCTAGAATCGCATTAAACAATAAGCATATCAAGGTCGCTCTGAACGTCAATTTACAGAAGGGGATCATGGGTTTCTTCGACTGCAACCTTACAAGCAAACCTCCCTCAAGGCTAACCATTGTCAGAAACCGACGCCCAAAGTTTATGGTCCTTATACCATTCTCAAGCATGTGGGACAGGTGGCCTATTAGTTAGCTTTGCCCAGACATTCTAAGCTCCATCTTGTTTTTCATTTTTATTTCTTAAATAAGGTGATTGGAACTAAGTGCCAAACTCAAACCAACCTTCCTTAGTTAGACGAAGAAGGCTCCATTTAGCTACAACCACAAGCAATTTTGGACCAGCGTGAGCATCGGCTGTGTCAGCGAACCATCAAGGAATTGCTAGTCCAGTGGAACAATACAACTCCAACAAATGCCACTTGAGAACCAACTATGATTCTACAACAATTTCCCCATCTCAAGCCTTAAGGAAAAGGATGTTTTTAAGGGGGGGGGGGACATGTTAGGGACCTAACCCCTCATGTAGGTCGAATAATACATTTCCATGTAATAAAGGTCAATATTAATAGGGCCTAGCAATAAGGAAGAATAAGTCAAATGTAATAAGACCTAATAGAATTTTCCACTTCTAGAAGGATCTTCCTCTATATGGTTCTTTTGATAGACATATTTAGTATAAATAGGAGTCCAAGGTATTAGAACTTTTGTCTTGGAGATTATTGTAATAGAGCTCTGCTCTACTGGAGGTTTCCCCCTCGAAGAGGCAAGTGAACATTTCTCTCGATAATCAAAGTGTTATTTCTGGTGCTATTTTGCTGTCATTTTGGTATTATCATGGTGTTGTTCTCGTTATATTGTTGTTCATCTACCATTTCTAGCTATTTATTATGTTTTGCCTACTTTTTATATCTGGAATATTACACTGATAATGTTCAACTTTGAGGGAGGTTTGCTTATAAGGTTGCAGATGAAGAAACACTTGATCCCCTTCAACAAATTGACATTTAGAACAACCTTGATCTGCTTGTTGCTTCATGCAATTTTGATCCAACACCAAATTGTCTTTCAGGGTATGACGAATGGCCTTACGTATGGTAATATTTTTGTCGACCTCATGAACCTTAGAGAAGCCTTGCATATATGAGAGAATTGATGGTGGTTTTTGTCGATATACTGCTTCAAAAGGAGTCATGCGAGTGGTTGTATGGTAAGATGTGTTGTACCACCATTCAACCAGTGGTAACCACTGAGCCCACTGATGCTGGTGATATGATGCAAAACACCTTAAATAAGTTTCCAAACAATTGTTTCACAATTTCAGTTTGGCCATCAGTCTAGGGATGATAAGCGATGCTGAGATGTAATTGAGTGCCCTGTAGATTGATCAGCTCTTGCCAAAAATTGTTGGTGAATGTGGGATTCCTGTCAGAGACAATAGAATGTCACATGCCATGAAGTTTGAAGATATTATCCATGAAAACTTGGCCCACTGTGGAGGCGGTGAAGGGATGTTGCAAAGCACATAAATGAGCATATTTGGAAAGACGATCAACCACCACCATGATAACTATTTTGTTGCCAGATTTAGGTAGGCCCACAATGAAATCCATAGAGATATTTCGCCAAATAGAAGGGGGAATTGGAAGGAGTTGGAGTGTGTCGGGGGCTTTGATTGTTTCTCCCTTGTTACGTTAACAAACATCACATTCAACCACAAAGTTGTGAATGTCTTGTTTCATACCATCCAAAAAAAAGAACGTTTGACCCTTTCATAGGTTTTGGTAAACCATAATGCCCAGTGGTAGGTGAAGCATGAAACTCTGAAAGCACCATAGATTTAAGTTGTGATTGTTTGCTTAAATATAGGCAATCTTTGTAGCGAAGCTCATTATTATTCCAAGAGTACCCTGCATAAGTTGGAGAATTTGCTTGCAATTGTTGGATCAGGTGAGAAATTTTGGGATCTGGCAACCATTCCCGGTGAGCAGCTTGGAGCCAAGCTGGTACAACGAAAGACAGGGAAAAGAGGGACCCTTCTTCTTCATATTTTCTAGAAAGAGCATCAACGACCACATTTTCTTTTCCTTTCTTATAAATGACCTCGTAATCATAGCCAAAGAGCTTGGCGACCCATTTTTGTTGCTCCGGGGATGAAATTCTTTGTTCCATAAAATACTTGAGGCTATGGTGATCAGTTTTAATCTAGAAGCATTGCCTCAATAAATAACGAAGCCAAAGATTCATGGCATGCAAAATAGCCAACATTTCATTTTCATAGATGGATTTTTCGAAATGTCGGTTTGAAAGTTGTTTGTTGGTGAAAGCCAAAGGCTAACCATCTTGCATGAGGACTGCCCCAATTCCTTTTCCATAAGCATCACATTCCAAGACAAAATTCTTGGTGAAGTCGGGAAGGGCTAGGACCAAAGTTATGCACATAACATCTTTCAAGGCCTAGAAGGAGTGGTCAACTGCTGGAGTCCAAGTGAAGGCATTTTTTTAAGGAGAGTCGTGAGAGGGGTTGCAATTTTTCCATAATTCTTAACAAACTTGTGATGGTAACATGTTAAACCCATAAATACATGCAAGCTCTTAAGAGTTTTAGGGCGAGGCCAATCCTACATAGCTTCAATTTTCTTAGGATCCGCTCGTACACCGTCCTTGCCCACAATATGGCCTAGGTACTCCACTTATGAGGATCCAAAGGCACATTTAGATTGTTTGAGGAAAAGTTGGTGCTGAGAGAGTAGATGGAGAACTTGATCCACGTGGGCAAGATGGGATGGCCAAGTTTTACTATAGATGAAAATATCATCAAAGAAAACTAAGACAAAATGATGGAGAAAAGGATGGAAGACATGATTCATGAGGCTTTGGAAGGTGGAGGGGGCATTACACAGGCCAAAGGGCATGACCAAGAACTCATAGTGACCCTCATGAGTTCTAAAGGCAGTCTTGGGGATGTTTGCTTCTTTCATATGTATCTGGTGGTAGCCAGAACGAAGATCATGTTTAGTAAAATATTGAGCACCACTCAGTTCATCCAAGAGATCATCAATGACAGGAATGGGAAACTTGTCCTTGATGATGAGTTTATTGAGGTCATGAAAGTCAGCAGACATGCACCGAGTACCTTCTTTCTTGAGTACCATGACCACAAGAGAAGAATAAGGGCTGGTACTATGACGGATAACACCCGCTTGGAGCAAATCCTACACGATTTTCTCAATTTCATTCTTTTGGGCAAAGGGATGACGATAATGACGAACATTGGGAGGAAGACTGCCAAGAATAAGGGGAATAGAATGATCATGAACACCACGAGAAATTGGAAGTCCCTGAGGAGTGGAAAAAATATATTGATGTTTGGAGAGGATAGCTTGGAGGTCAGGATGCACAAAGGGTGTCTCAACAACTTGAATGGAATGGAGTTGGGCAATAATATTGGTGTGACCTTTCTTGAGAAGCTTTTCCATGTAATGGGAACTGATGATCTCAGGAGAACCTGCTGTGAGTACTTGGAACTGATATTGTTGTCCCTCTTGTTGGAATTGCATGGTTAATGCCTTAAAACCCATGAGAATGGGGCCCAAAGTGTGTAACCATTCAACACCTAGCACAATGTCACAACTGCCCATGTCAATGTCAAACATATGAGATTTCAGGTGGTACTGTCCAATTTGAAGACGTGCATTTTCACAATGCCCACCACGTTTCCTGGACCCACTATTGTAGTCCAAGCAATTGAGGTAGACATCCAAGAGAGACTACATCGTGAAATATATCAAGAACACACACGTAACCCAACAAGAAGAGAGAATTTAGGGAAGGAATTCCATTCCAAGTTTGTATTCCATCTTTAGGGTTATTTATACAATAGATGAATGGTTGGGGTGGTTGCACCTGCTCCAACTAATCCTTTGTTTAGTTACATTTACCACTTATTACATACATTTACTCAGCTTTATCCCCTTATTACATATATTCTTGCTTTATTACATATTATCATGTATTCTAATGTCTAATAACATATATGTAATGACTATTAGGGCCTAAGAGGCCCTCTAAACATCTCCCCCACACCCAATTCCTCGCTCATCCTGAGCAAGTGTGCAGATAACTGATGACTTGCTACTCTTCAACCTTCGTCTTCAATCTGGTAAATGCATGTGCAGTTAGTGAGTCTCACAACGATTTTCTCCCACCCAACAATGGTCCTCTTAATCCTATTGTTTCACTTCTCGCTGGTGCCTTCAGAGGGGTGAGTGGCTCATCTTGGGCTCATCTTGCACCTGCACAACACCCTACAGTGGAGCTCCATACCTCGACCAACCTACCATTTCTCTGCTTTCTGACTTCGGAGGTCACAACTCAGGAACTATTCTGCAACTTTTACACCTAGGGGTTGAATCAAATCAGTGGTTCTTTTGTCATCAACTTTTATATTCAACTCTCATGTGTGTGTGTGAAAATATGTTTCTCTTGGATGCCTTTAACCACTATTGATATGTTCATCATCGATGCTCTGCTTTGCTCAAATCTATTGATAGACACTCATTGTTTTTTTACTCATCAATCTTGTTTTGTTGTTGCAGTCAGTCATGGCTGTGTTTCTTCTAAAGTCTGCAATTTACATTCTTCTGAAGGACAATTCATCTATGTCTTAACTATGACTCTTTCAATATTAATAAAATACAAAAGATTTTGCCTGCACGGGGCTTGACTTCATTTCGTCGACTGGATATCGATTGATTTCGGTGAGAGACCGATCCAACTCATATTACAATGGTGGAGGGGATCACCTTCCTTCAAAAAAAGATGCACGTTTAACCCCCTCCTTTCTTTAAACTTCATTTATATTTTACATTAATCTTGACTCAATTAAGTGCGACCGACTCAATATAAAACATATGTATTTTTTTATTTTATTTTTTTGACTAAATTGCATTACAAACTCGACTTAGACTTCGATTTGATTGAATCAACTATAAGTTGAGTCGGCTTGACTCAGATTCGACCGACTTGAGTACAACCTCTACTAGATTCTGTCTCGACTATTTCCTTCATGTAACAATATAAGACTCCATCGTTACTAATCACCGATTGATTCACTCTCCTATGAGATAAAATATTTGACCATCAATGCCAAACACTTATGAAACATATGGAGTATTTGTAGCTGCCAAAACAAAACCCTTGTCATCATTGTTTCCAACACATCTGAACTAAAATGTTCGCTACGATTGCCTTCTCCATGTTGCCCATTTAAAGGTTATATTTCATATGATTAACGGAGCTTCATTCCACCACTACTTTTATCTTAGTTGGACTCTCTTGTAAACTGTCCATTGCTTCATCTCGAGGGATGTTACTGCTTGCAGGCATGATTGTGTCTTCATATTGACATTTCTCCTTATTTACACACCGTATGAGTGAAACATTCCCACATGCACTAAATCATTCATTCAAAAATTCTATTGTCTCCTTCAAAGCGTTCACAATTATAATACATTCAATCTTATTGAAAGAAAAACTTGGATACTGTGTGGAGTTACAAAAATTTATGGAACATGTTAGGTACCCTCACATACTTACAAACAACATCCAAAATCATCACAACACATTGTTGACATGAATGGTGCTTTATAATACAATTGTAGATGAGCAATTATTATTTCCATTATAGCCATTACTTAGAGCGCTCGAGCTTCTTACCATTGACCATTGAACTGCAGAGTAACCAAGGAAGATTATTCTCGAACCATGAATTCATTGCCAAAACCCCAACTTATGTCATTTCCTTGGAGCAATTTGTGTCAATATTAAACACAACAATAAATTTCCCATCAAGATTATGATTATTAATATTATTTTTAGCAATGTCTTGTAGGAGATATCGTATTTTAAGTATTGTGGAATATTGAGCTCTAAAGTGTTAAATTATTCAAACTACTTCGTTGCACAAGCTTTGCATGCTTGACACTTATTCAATCCACCAATTAATCAACACATTTCGCCAGAAAAACTTTCTTTGAGGCTGAAGCAATTATTTATATAGAAAAAGTGGGAAATGGGAGAGTCTCCAGCGTTGGACGCTAGGGTTTTTCACATCAAATCCACCATATTTAAGAAAAAAAATTATCTCATGAATATCCTTCAACTTCATTTATTTGATCAACGACTTATCTACTATCTAGAAGTAGACTTGCATGAAGTATAAAACCAATTCATAGATGCAGTCATCAAATTGTCATCACGAGTATTCAATTAACGCTATGACCCATGATTCTGATATTAATCGCACAAACCTCTTATGTGAGTTTCTTTAGTGTGGCTCTCACCCACAGGAAAAAGGTCGCTCCAAGCTCCTCTTCAATGCAAGTTTTTTTTTTTTTTTTTCCACAAGCATCTCAAATAATTCCATGAGCATCTTGAGAAAATCTTCCATCCAAAATCAAAGTCCTAGTTCAAGTCACACAGAAACAAAACTAAAATGTTGTAATTCGGGCAATTGAGGCACACATCCAAGAAAGACAACATCGTGAAATATATCAAGAACACATACGTAACAAAACAAGAAGAGATAATTTAGGAAAGGAAATCCATTCCAATTTTGTATTCCATCTTTAAGGTTATTTATACAATAGATGAATGGTTGGAGCAATGCACCCGCTCCAACTAATCCTTTGTTTAGTGACATTTACCACTTGTTACAGACATTTACTTACCTTTGTCCACTTATTACATATATTCTTGGTTTTTTACATATTATATAGTATTCTAATGTCTAATAACATATATGTTATGACTATTAGGGCCTAAGAGGCCCCCTCAACACCCACCATTGGCTATCATGATTTGAAAATTATTAACGAAACGAATATAACAATTGGTTTCCTGGGCAATGTGACAATGAATAAAATTATGGGTGTTGCCACTGTCAACGAGGATGATGGCTTTCCTATGCTTAATATAGCCAATGAGCTTTGTGGAGTAGAGAAGCTATTGAGGGCATGCAAGGAAATGGGTGGGTCAACTTCAGGTGGTCAACGAGCTCCTGGGTAGCATCAAGAAGCGATGGCTCTTCAACAAGGGGAATTGTCGCTTCTTCTTTAACAACATCTTATGAAATGGCCATAACAAGTTTTTGTTCCTTACACTTGTGCCCCATAAAATATTTTTCATCACAATTATAGCAAAGACCCTTGAGTTGGTGCTCATCCATTTCAGCCCTAGTTAATTTCTGGACCTTGAGGGGAGTGGCAGGGGGGGCAGTATTTGTGGGTCGAGGGCAAGGAACAAAACAGGCTTTTTTGTTTTGGAAAAAAATAACTTGTTGGGCCTATTTGGCACGTTTAGTAGCTTCTAACCAAGTCGGAGGGTGAGCCATGAGAACCTAGGGTCAAATTTCATTCTTTAGGCCACTAATAAAGCATTCATAGAAGAACGCATATGTCGTTCCCTCGGTTCCAAAGGCCAAATGTCTTTACTTTCAATTCTGCTCAAAAGCAGTTATAAAGTCTTCCACTGTGCCTGACTGTTTCAACTTGGTCAAACGGCCCAGATAGTGGGTGTCAGTGTCAAAGCGTTCGTAGAGATCGACAACAAACCGGGTCCATGCAATATACCCATGACGTGCATTTTTACGCCATTGCCATCATTGCCAACGTTCAGGATCTAGATGGAGAACAACATAGGAAAGTTTGGCCAACTCATTAGTAATTCCATGTAGAGAAAAATAATGCTCCATTTGAGTGACCCAACTCGTGGGATTGGAGCCATCAAATTTATTGACCTCAACTAAGGGAAGATGGGGGTCACGATGAAAGGAGTTGGATTAAAAATTCAAAGAATGAGAGAAATCAACACCATCTAGTTGGCCCGAGGAGGAAGGACCCGGGTTTTGGTTCAACAACTAGTTGACAAAGGGTGTTAAATTGGTTCATGAGTTTGGCATCCATGGTGTCAAAATTTTGTTGGACTTGGGTCTCGAATTTTTCAATGCGGGAATTGGTAGAGCTAATTTCAAATGTCACTTATTGGAGAGACTCCTTGGTTTGATTGATGGAAGCTTGCAGGTCTTGGTTGCGAGTGTTGGCCATTTGGAAATGGCGAGTGTCGGTAAGGGGAAATGGGTGGGTGGGACCACATAAAAGGACTTATAAGTGATAGGTACCACTACAATTAAGGAGAAAAGGGGAATATAATGGGAGAGGTGGAAAATAGGGACAATGGGAAGGGGTCGAGTCCACTTAAAAAAAAAAGGATTAGAAATGGAAGGTACGATTGCGATCAAGGTGAAAAGGGGAATCCAATGGGATACGTCCCAAATAAGTGTGCCAGCGGGACCACTATAATTTTTATTTTTATTCCTGCAGAGTTATACTCTTATCTAAATAATATTATAGTGTTGAAATGCCCAAATTCTTAACATGAAGAAATGTGTAGTAATTTCGCAACCATATTGCAAGAGGTAAGGTTGCATGACAATAGATCTTGTATGTTTTGTTTTTGTTTCTGTCCCAAGTGATAGGGTATTCAGGGTTTCTACAGACAAGGGTTTTCCCTGTGCTATAGCTCTTTGATAAATGTGCGGGGTCCAATAGTAATACTCGGCCCAATATCTCAGGGCACAAATTAAGGAGGATAGATTGTGCCCTTCGTCGTACTGCTCGACTACCTAGGTACTAGAGAGTATCTTCCTGAGTGTTGTTATCAGTGACACTATAACAGTCATGCGACCGATCGGTTTATCTACGAAGGGCTTCAGGAGATCTAGATCGATCTGTATACAGGTGTTTTATGATGCGCTACCACTCGAAGGGGGTGCCAACATGGGTTACAAGGGTGGCCAATAATGTGCACTTGAGTACCACTTGTAGTTCATGTGTGTTTGTTTCCCCAACCACATACTTATGTGATGAACAACAAATATTGATAGCTTTAAGACGTTGGAATACGTCTCTATCTTGGAAAAAAATAACCCACACTTTTCTGCAAAGGAAAGTGCTCTGATACCACTTGTAAGGTACCAGATCTAGTATAATAGCTGAAAATAGAAATATTGGAGAGAGTAACAGCGGAACAACACAATAGATGAAACCACAACACCATAATAATACCTTTATTGATAGGAAACAATGGTCACTTGCCTCTTCGAGGGGGAAGCCTCTAGCGGAGCAAAGCTTTGTTACAATAATTCCCAAGACAAAGACTTCTCATGCCTCTTACTCTTATTTATACTAATTATATCTTCTAAAGAACCTTCTAACAAAAGATCTTTCTAGAAGTCGAAGCTTCTATTAAGTCTTCTTACATTGACTTGTTCTCATTTATTAAATAGGCATTATAGACTAACCTCGGCCTTTATTACATGGAAAATATATTATTCTAGCTAGATGAGGGGTTAGGGAGGTTAGGTCCCTAACATATACCTCTGTAGTCCAATTTATGGAAAAAATCCTTGTTGTCCATCACCAATTCCATCTCTTTTGTCAAACCATCCCTCATATCCAAAATGACCAGAATTCTAGCAACTATTAGTTCGCCTAATGATTGAAATGACATATTTGCATCTAAAAAGGTCCCCAAGGCATTCCCTAATTCCTTAAAGCTTTCTCTCTTCCAAAAGTAGGCTAGTGATCCATGGAGGTGAACCCAATTTGGGGGTATGCCTATTCTTTCCTTGCTGGCATCAAAGAGTGGAGTCCATTTTTTGAGCATAATTGGAGTGGAGTCAATACACCATGTGCTTTTTAGAACCTACTATGCTTCCTCGACTTTCCATAATTTGAAGAGAAACCAATCCCTCGCCAGCAACTACATCGATGGGAGGTGTTCAAGATATTCGAACCAAGACCTTTCGACCCACTCCCTTAGAGTTTTGACACTGAAGACGTGCCCTCTCACTCTCTCAACCACAATGATGTCGACCTTTTCTAAAACATGTGGCATCTTGATGTCAATCCCTAACGTGAGCTTGATTGCCTTACCTTTTGATTCGATGCACTTATTCTTTTTGCGATGAGAATTAGGGTTTTTGGTTGTAACTGCAATTTCTCCACCCACTGGAGATGACCCCCTATCCTATAATGATCCCAAGCCAATTTTTTTGCTTGGAACACTAACCGCTCACTGTTTAACTCACAGATGGGTGTTCGCTTGCAGGTTTACTTCTGAGTTATGTCTTCGGGTTTATATTTCAATTATTAAGCATAGATCTGAAGATATAACATTGGAATACAAGATAGGACCAATAACACAAGATATGGAACCAACATTATAGATCTGACCTTTATTGATATAATGAGCAAGAACCTGATACAATAAGGATGCAGATCTGGAATAACAGCAGGTAGCTACAATAGATAAGATATGAGTTGCTACAAAATGCTCCCGATATGAAGATGCAAGCCTCCCAAAGGCTGGATACAGAATGAATACCAATACAAGAAGAACTAGGGTCAAGTCCAAACCCCCTGGTTGATGGCATGTCCTCTTGAAGAGCTGAGGAGACCCAATATTTCAGCTTGGGTGATGGAAGCCTCCAAATGACTCCAAATTATGAAGGATGATAGATCAAGGTGAGTAAAACCCCCTTCTGAAGTTTCAGACTGAAATGCCAAAGGATACCCCTCCAAATGTTGAAACCCTAAGTGGGGTTACGCCCTCCTGAATGTTGTCGATGCCCAATAATTCGGCCCTGATGAAAGAGGCCTCCAAACACACTGAAACTCCCTAGAAAGATAGATCGGGACTCTGCAAGTCACAAGGTGAAGTCTCAGGGTCATATCTGAAGAATAACCCCTCCAAACTGAGTAGATTTGAATCTCACTATCACCCTTCTTTTCTCCAAACCATGACAATGCTCTAGTAAATTATCTGGCAAGAGTAACCCTCTCAAAATACACTAGATCTGATGATCAAGGCCCTACAAGAAATACCCAAGTGTTATAATGTCCAAAAGCCCTGTCAATCTTCTGGATCAAACTTCCCTCAATGAATGGTGCGCCCTCTTGTTGAAAACCCTCAAGGGTATGACCTGTAGACATCCTGGATGAATGATGATACATGTGAATGTTGTAGAATGGTGTGGGTGGAGAATTTCATCCCCGAGACCAAGCTTGGAACAAGGTAGGTGGAATATTTCACCACTAAATTGTTCTCTGGGGTTTGTATTCTCAAAACCCTCAAAACTGTGTGCTCAAGAGCCCAAAAGAAAATTGCAATAATAATCCAAGATGAGTGAGAGGTGCGCCCTAGGCTTTCCTTTACACCTCCATTATAATCCTTCGTTGAGTTAGTTAACCCTAAGGTTCAACTCCTAACTCAACCTCAAGTGTTCTAATTCTTCAATGAGTTACTTTTTACCTTTTCAGGTCAACTTCATATTATAACATTGAGTTTAGATGACTTTTCCCCATGCTGCATGAAACTATAGTCTAGTGGGGATGACTAGACTACTGAGTCTCTCCAAACCTCTTCATCAAGAGGTGGGGGACATTAAAGTCTCCCCTACTAGAAATTGCTTGTCCACAAGCAATTTTGAGCTTGTCTTTTATATCACGTGTTCACTCTCCCACGTGGTATCCTCAATAGGCAAGTCCTTCCATTTGACTAAGTATTCATTGATGCTCCTCCTCCTTAGTTTCTTATCCTGAACCTATAGTATTTCCTCTAGCATTACTATCAATTGCCCCTCTTTATCTAAGAGTGGCATTACCTCAAGTGGGGTGATGTGTTGGCCAATAACCTTCTTCAAACATGACACATGCAAGACGTTGTGTATCTTGTTGCCCTGTGGAAGCTCAAGTTCATAAGCCATGGTCCCTACCTTCATGTTGATCCTGTAGGGTCTAAAGAATCGGGGTTGGAGCTTTTTAGCTCCACTTCTTTTGATAGAATATTGCATGTACGGTTGGATCCTTAAGTAAACCAAGTCACCAATCTCAAAAGTGTGCTCTACCCTGTGCTTGTCTGCCTGAACTTTCTGTTGATTCTGTGCCCTTTGCAGATGATCTTTTAATTCCCCGAGTATGTCCTGACTCTGTTGCACCCAATCCTGTACCATAGGAGCTCTGTTATCACCGAAGGCAATCTTTACACAGGAGAGAGGGTCGTAACTGTATAAGGCCTTGAATGGAGTCATACCAATAGACATATGATAAGTGGTGTTGCAACAGTATTCTTCCAGGTGTAGCCACCTAACCCATGCTTTCTGCGGCCCTGCTACATAATTCCTGAGATAGCCTTCCACCCATTTGTTGACTATTTTGGTTTTCCCATTAGTTTGAGGATGATAGCTGGTGCTAGGGGTCAAGGCCTTACCAACCAACCTGAATAATTCCTGCCAAAAGGTGCTCATGAATCGGTTGTCCCTGTCACTCACAATGATTTTTGGTAAACCATGTAGTTTGAAGACCTCTCTGAAGAATAGTTTTGCCACCTGTGTTGCACTAAAGTTTGTGGCAATGGAGAACAAGTGTGCAAACTTCGTTAACTTATCCACCACTACCAAAATTCAATCCTTGCCCTGTGCTCTTGGCAATCCTGTGATGAAGTCCATAGAGATACTCTCCCATTTGTGCTCTGGGATGGGTAGAGGTTGTAACAATCTTGTTAGGTGTGTGTGCTCATCCTTGTTTACCTGACAAGTAGTACACTCCTTGATGTGGCGCATCACATCCTCCTTCAACCCTTTCCAAGAAAATATTTCCCTTACCTGTCTCTATGTTTTGACAAATCCTTGGTGCCCTGCCACTGGTGAGTCGTGACATGCTTGTAGTATCTTGGTCTTGAAGGTTGATTCATGGACCAAGAAAATTTGGCCTTTGTAGTAGATGATGTCATCTATGATTATGAAGTTTTCATCCTATATCTGCCCATCCATCAACTGACAGGCGAACTGGTTTTTTGAGTATTCCACCAGGAGGTGGGCCTTCCAGTCAATTGAAATATCGGTCATAGCATATACGGATGGCCTCCTAGATAATGCATCTACCACTACGTTATTCTTCCCCTTGAAAAATTCAATGTCAAAATCATAGGCCTGTATCTTGCTAACCCACTTATTCTGCCTCTCATTCAAGTCCTTCTATTCCAAGAAGTACTTAAGGCTGTTGTGATTTGATCTCACTACAAATCTTGCTCCTACCAACTATTGCCTGAATTTGGTCAAGGCATGCATGATGGCCAACATTTCTTTATCGTAGATAGTGTAAAGGAGCTTAGGGCCCCTCAAATTTCATCTCTCATAGGCAAGGGGATGCCTATTATGCATAAGTACAACCCTAATGCCCTATCCGGAGGCATCACACTCCAATGTGAAGGGTTGGCCGAAATCTGGTAGAGCTAAAACTGGGCATGTGCTCATTACCTTTTTCATTTTGTCAAATGTAGATTGTGCCTCTGTACTCCATCTGAAAGCCCCTTTCTTGGTCAAATCAGTCAAGGGTTCACAAAGGTCTGAGAACCCCTTGACGAACCTCCTATAATAGCTGCAAATGCCAAGAAACCCCCTCAACTCCATAAGAGTCTTAGGTGTGGGCCAGTCAAGTATCGCTTGGATCTTCTCTTGGTGTAAATGTACCCCTTTTACTCCAATGATGTGCCCCAAATAGAGGACCTCTGTCATTCCAAATTCACATTTGGACTCCTTGGCATACATGGATTGGTCCTCCATGATGGTTAAAATCCGTTCCATATGTTGAAGATGTTCCTCCCAAGTCTTGCTATAGATCAACAAGCCATCAAAAAACACAAGAAGGTGCTTCCTTAACTGCTTATTGAAGACGTGATTCATGCAAGACTAAAATGTGGTTGCTGCATTGGTTAATCCAAACGGCATCACTAGGAATTCATAGTGGTCGTAGTGACACCTGAAGGCAGTTTTGGGGATGTCCTGCTCCCTCATTTTGATATGATGATAGCCAGAGCGCAAGTCAATCCTGGTGAAGTAAACATCCCCATGGAGCTCATGCAATAGCTCAACAATCCTCGAAATGGGATACCTATTCTCAATAGTTTTCTTGTTCAATGCTCTGAAATCAATGCACATGTGCATGGTTCCATCCTTCTTCTTGACTAGTACCCCCGAAGATGCAAAAGGACTAGAACTTGGTCTAATGTGGCCCATGTCTAACAGTTCTATGATGGCCTTATCTATATCATCCTTGTACTTCTTTGGGTGTCTATAGGGAGTGGTGATGACCGGTTCCTCCCCCTCTTCCAGCTCTATGATATGCTCAAAGCCCCTATCTAGTGGTACTCTAGGTGGAATGGGTCCAAACACCTTGCTATGTTTGTTAATGATTCTCTAAATATCTAGTGCATAGTGAGCCTTTCCTTTCTTGTCCACACGTACCGAAATCCTACACTCAACAGCATATACAATCTCCTCTCTTCTGAAAATGGCCTCCATATGCTTTGTTGTAACTACTCTGGTTGTGTTTCCATACATGCCCTTGAGCACTATATTTTTCCCACTCTCCTCTGTGAAAGACATCTCCATAGTCTTGTAGTTGGTGGTGATAGGTCCCAACTTACTAAGCCACTAAACTCCAAGGATGATGTTTGTATCAAGAAGGCCCATTACATAGAATTCTTATGCTAAGTCATGCCTACCTAATGTAATCTTCATCCCTGTATATACCTGTTACAAGGCATGGTGCTTCCTCCTGCTACCTCCACTTTGAATCCTTCAAATTCAATTGTGGGTATGTGCCTTCTCTGTAGCAGTGTTGAGTCAATGAAGTTGTGAGAAGCACCCCCATCAATGAGAACTGAAACCTTATGTCCCTACAGTACCCCTCTCATCCTGAAAGTGTTATACTTGGGTACCCCACTGATGGATGCTAATGTATCCTTCTCTTATGTTGTCATGTTGTGACCTGGGCCTTCTTCTTCAGTAGTTTCGGTGGTATCTGCTTTTATATTCTGCAGGTGACCAAAATCTTCCTCCTCTTCATTGTCTAAAGTAACCATAATGTAGTGGGCCTTGCCTCTGACCATGCATTTGTGGGATGGATCCCAAGGCTCTTTGCATGTATAACATAGTTGTTTTCTTCTTAGTTCCCTCCTTGTGCTCTCATCCATCCTACCTCTTCCCCTGTCAAACCCCCTTAGGTATCTTCCTCCTGGATTCATTGGAGGTATTTGGTCTCTTCCTCTGGTGTTTAGAGGTGGTCTAGGCATAAAATTAGATTCTTCTGTTGGGCCTAGATCTCTCGTCCTCCATATAGCATCCTGCAAGTTGGTAGGCTTGAAATCCTTAACCCAACCCTTTAAGGGTTCCATCAAACCCTTTGTGAAAAACATCATGAGCCTTGACCATGACACGTCATGTACCATGACTGCTAGCCTCTGAAACTCCTCAATATACACCTCAGGCGAACATGTCTGTCAGAGTTGGGCGAGTTCCCTGAAATAGATTTTTGGATCTCCCTGGTCAAACCTGTCAATGAGCTTCTGTGTAAACTATGTGTATGTCACTATCTGATTGCGACCAAGTGTAGATAACCCATGGTACCACCAGTCATGAGCTTTTCCCTCCAAGTACATAGTGGCAAGCTTGATGGCATCCATCTCCCTCATGGGATTAAGATGCAGGTAAGTATCCAGTTTTTGCACCCACGCCTATGCAGTCATCTTGGGAGACCCATCAAAATAGGGAATCTCCATTTTTCCAGCCCTGTGCTCTAACTTATAGTTGCTCCTGTGGTACGGCCTGGGCTTGTCCTCGAGTTTGAACCCACAATATTGATCCAAAGTAATTTGTCTCTAGACTGTATGGCTTAATGAGTTGTATTCCCTGACATACTGTGCAAAATTGTCCTCCAATTTGTCTTGGAATTCTGGTTGTGTTTGTTCATCTAAAAACGAAGTTAGATAGGGTCTATGTGTGGTCTTGTTATGTGTCTGTCCCTGTGGTGCACCTCCTCCATGGCTCTGCCCTTCGGTATGATGCTAGGGAACATGATCCTGCTGATGTTTATACCCTCCATGAGATCCACTAGCTTCTCTGTTAGCATACGTTTTCATACCCCTTCCTCCATATGTCATCTGCATCAAAAGCTTTGATATCATCTCTTGACTTTCACTTACCTTCCTCAAGGTCTCTGATATCTCGGCTTGTCCCCTACGTGTTGTCTCATGGTTTTCCTGTAGGTGATTTACAAGGTCTCTCTGTGACAACTCTATGGACCGATGCAAGTCCCTAGCAATCCCTGCTAGCATTTGTGGCTCGTTGTCTACACCCAACCCTTCCTTTTTGGCCTCTGTCTCACCTGTCTGCTTCCTTCTTTTGCTCATATAAATGCCACTGAACTTCTGCATGCACTAACCATCACATGATGGGAGTATCAACGCTCTAATACAACTGTAATGATCCCAAGCCAATTTTTTTCACTTGGAACACTAACTGCTCACTGTTTAACTGATAGATGGGGGTTTGCTTGCAGGTTTACTTCTGAGTTATGTCTTAAGGTTTATTTTCAATTATCAAGCATAGATCTGAAGATATAACAATGGAATACAAGATGGGACCAATAATACAAGATATGGAACCAACAACATAGATCTGACCTTTATTGATATAATGAGCAAGAACCTGATACAATAAGGATGCAGATCTGGAATAACATCAGATAGCTCCATTAGATAAGATATGAGCTTCTACAAAATGCTCCTAATAAGAAGATGTAAGCCTCCCAAAGGCTGGATGCAAAATGAAGACCAATACAAGAAGAACCAGGGTCAAGTCCAAACCCCCTCGCTGATGGCACGTCCTCTTGAAGAGCTAAGAAGACCCAATATTTTGGCTTGGGTGATGGAAGCCTCCACATGACTCAAAATCCGGTAGGATGATAGATCGGGGTGAGTAAAAGCCCCTTCTGAAGTTTCAGACCAAAATGCCAAAGGATACCCCTCCAAATGTTGAAACCCTAAGTGGAGTTGGACCCTCCTAAATGTTGTCAATGCCCAATAATTCATCCCTGATGAAAGAGGCCTCCAAACGCCCTGAAAATCCCTAGAAAGATAGATCGGGACACTGTAAGTCACTAGGTGAAGTCTCAGGGTCAGATCTGAAGTATAACCCCTCCAAACTTAGTAGATCTGAATCTCACTATCACCTCCTTCTCTCCAAACCGTGCTAATGCTCTAGGAAATCATCTGGCAAGAGTAACCCTCTCAAAATACACTAGATCTGATGATCAAGGCACTGCAAGAAATACCCAAGTGCTAGAATGTCAAAAATCCATGTCAATCCCCTGGATCAAACTTCCCTCAATGAATGGTGCGCCCTCTTGCTGAAAACCCTCAAGGGTATGACCTGCAGATGTCCTAG
This sequence comes from Picea sitchensis, assembly GCA_010110895.2. NCBI lineage: Eukaryota > Viridiplantae > Streptophyta > Pinopsida > Pinales > Pinaceae > Picea > Picea sitchensis. The sequence continues at coordinate 77,056 of SNQJ01S0007646.1, forward strand.
ATGAATGACGATACATGTGAATGTTGTAGAATGGTGTGGGTGGAGTATTTCATCCCCGAGACCAAGTTTGGAACAAGGTAGGTGGAATATTTCACCACCAAATTGTTCTCTAGGGTTTGTATTCTCAAAACCCTCAAAATTGTGTGCTCAAGAGCCCAAAAGAAAATTGCAATAATAATCCAATATGTGTGAGAGGTGCACTCTAGGCTTTCCTTTATACCTCCATTCTAATCCTCTGTTGAGTTATTTAACCCTTGGGTTCAAATCCTAACTCAACCTCAAGTGTTCTAATTCTTCAGTGAGTTACTTTTTACCTTTTCAAGTCAACTTCATATTATAACATTGAGTTTAGCTGAATTTTCCCCATGCTACATGAGACTATAGTCTAGTGGGGATGACTAGACTACTGAGTCTCTCCAAACCTCTTCATCAAGAGGTGGGGAACATTACATATCCTCCCTATCTTCAAGGGCTTGTTCCTCTCTCACAATTGCCTCTATGATACCACTCTGAGGCATTGGTGCCAATAGGGAGGAAATGAATCCGACGAGTCCAACGATCTGCCCTCGATTGGTGAGGGTGGAAAGTAATTTTGAACATGAACAATACTATAGGAAAAGCCTTGAAGCGTCTAACTACTCTATGATTTTTTCATCTTGCTAAAGCCTCCACTGCCTAGGTCAGATCCAAACAGATAAATAGGGGTTTTAGGAACTGGAGACAGAAACCCCTCCCTTTGTGTTGAATCTTCCAAAAGTGGATCAATCGCCCAACCCAAAGGAGGGGATACTAAAAGCTATTCTCCCAAGAAACTCCACTAGGAACCAAAGAGGGAGGGGTCCATAGAGTCGGGGCTTGCATTCGAACATGTCTCCATGCTTAAGTCCAAAGGGAAGGAGGGAGGGGAAAGACCTCGACTGGTCAGGAAAGGGCTAGCCCTAGGAGAGCCTCTGAATGAAGAAAAATCACCTAATGCCAGCTATTCCCTAGCCCCATTATCCACATGGAGCGATCATGAGGATAGATCTATCTGGTAGATAGTTGGCTCTCACCATATCTCCTTCTCCTCCATCGGGATTGGGGAAAAATCTACCAGCTCCCCTTCCTCAGACATTGAAGAGGATGGAGGTCTGACACAAACCAAAGAGTAGTCAGACTAACCATCAATGATGAGGTATCCCAATTGACCCAAGCCTCTTGCCTTCGAAGACGTTGTGGTTTATTGAGGTTGCCTGGTTAGGATTTCCGCAAACCACCATTGTCATTTACATATTATTTTGTACATGATATTCATAAACTATGAAATTGCCTTACCATATTTTTCCTTTCTTTTATTGTGTGTCTTACTTATTTTTCTTTTCTTTTCTTTATTTTCGATTTGACCTAGGCTGCCCCGAAGGGTTTTCAACCTAGTTGGATCCTGCTGGTGCCCCCAAAGATGTTTTCACCAACAGGTCTTGAGGCTGCAATGTGTGATATTTCTTTAGTCAGGTACCATTTACTAATTTTTGAAAGGGGTGTCATTGCAAAGTTCTTAGTTGAATTGCTCCTGATGGTTGGATGTCCTTGACCACAAAAGGACCCAACCAATCAATTTTTAATTTTCATGGCTTGTCCTTTATTTGACTATCATATAATAATACCAAATCACCTGCATTAATATCTTTCTTCTTGATGTGTCAGTCGTGCCAAGCTTTCTCTTGATTCTTTTAAGCTTCCTGATGTTGTTGTGTGAGCATCCCTTCTTCCTCTAATTGATTCAGCTGGTAGAAGCGTTGTCTTGTATTAAGGATATGGTTGAATTCCAGGACGAATGTTATCCTTCCTACATTTATGCATAAGTGTAGTGGAATTACAACTTCTTGGCTATAGACCAGCTTAAACGACGTTTGGTTAGTTGATATTTTGTATGATGTCATGTAAGCCCACAGTGCTATTGGGACCTTGTCATCCCAATCATCTCTATTGAGTCCACATATTTTTGTTAAGCCTTTGTGTAATGTTTTGTTAAAGGACTCGACAATGCCATTGGTATGTGGACGATAAGTGATCGTCTTCCTATGGTCAATCATGAACTTTTTAAGTAATATTTCAATTGTGACATTGACAAAATGAGTTCCCTGATCGTTGATTAATGTTAAAGGACAACCGGATATAGTTACTATATTTTCATATACAAATTTGGTCGTTGTTCTTTTTTACAGTTTTCAACTAGTTCCGCCTTCGCTCATTTGGTTAGATATTTGACTATTGTGATGATATACTTTGCCCCATTTTGGATATTTTTGGGAAGGGCCTAACGAAGTTGATAGCCCACATCTCAAACGATAAACTAGGATTTATCGAATGTAATGGCATTTCATTTTTGCACAAAGGTCGACCCATCCTTTGGCATTTATCACATTTCTTCACTTGTTCTCAACAATCCTTATGTAAGGTCGACCACTAGAGGCCTACCCAAAGGATCTTTCTAGTTGTTGTGTTGGCTTGAAAATGACCTGCCATGGGGCCCAAGTGCACTTCATTGGTTATGTCTTCTCGTTCATGTTCTAGGGTGCATCTTCTCATAATATCATAAGTTCCCAACTTATAGAGATATTCAAGAGAGTGAATCATGTTGCTTTCGATGCTAGGATATTCTTTTTATTGGCTGGGAGATCATAGAGAGCCTTCCCCTCTTATAAAATGTTTGTGATTTCTTCGAGTTCCTTCGGGGAAACTTCGACTTGAAATAGATGTACACCAGGTAAGTCGTCTTCTATACCAGTCAGATCTTCATCATTTCAAGTTGGGATATATGGTCTGGGATGACGTTCTTTTTTCCTAGTTGGAATACTACTTCAAAGTCGAACTCTTGGAACAGTAGTAGCCATCGACATATTTTTCCTTGATGGATTTGATGGTCCATGAAGAAGATGAATGGATTTTCCAATAGATGATGTCAAAAATTTTGTAGGGCGAAGATCATTGTTAAATGCTCTCATTATATCGTTGAATAATTTTGTTCTGCTTTATTCAACTTTCAACTGGCGTATGCATTGGGGTGATCGACCATGTCATCATATGGTTGGGCCAAGACTAAGCCGACAACAACGTTGGATACATCGACATTTACATGGAATTGTTGAGACCAGTCTAAAAATCTTAATATAGGTGCTTCTACTAATTTTATCTTCAATAACTCAAAAGACTCATTGCATTCTTGACTCCATTGAAATTCAACTTATTTTTTTAGTAGCTTGTTGATTGGGAAGGTTTTGTCGGAGTAATATCAAATAAATTATTTGTAGTATCAAGTATGCCCAAGGAATATTTTATTTGCTTTTGATTGATTGGTGGCTTCAAGTCGAAAATAACTTTGATTTTTTCCATGTTGATCTTGATGCCATCTTTGCATACAATGTGACCCAACAAAATGCCTATTGGCGTGGCAAAGATGCATTTTTTGATGTTCAATGATAAGTGAATTTGTCTACATATTTCCAACATCATTCAGATCCATTGGATGTGATATTTCAATAGGTTGTAAATTGTCCAATCTTCAAAGTACATAACCATTGTTTTGTAGATGTATTCCTAAAATGATTTGACCATTATATGAGAGAATATTGATGGAGCATTCGTGAACGACATTACTATGTATGCAGATGACCCTAACTCAGAGACAAATGTTGTTTTCCCTTGATATTATTCTGCAGTAGGTACTTGGTTGTAACTCGAGAAGCTGTCTATGAACGAGTAGCATTCATGCCCGACAAATTCATTAATGATTTCATCATAGAACAACGTTGGGAATGGATCGGTTACTGTTAGCTTGTTTAATCCTTGGAAGTCGACACATATTCTTAGTTTCTTCAGGTCATGTTTTTTAGATTGCACGACCACCAGACTTGCCCATTCCTACTTCTCGATAAGGTATATGATGCCAACGACTAACATTGCCTTTATCTCTTTTTGAACTATGGGTTTATATTTGTTTGTTAGATTACATGGTTGCTTTTTTATGGGCTTGGCCCAAGGGATGAGGTCGATTTTCATCTCCCCCATCTCTTTCACCAATCCTTTCAAATCTTTGTAATCATGTGCGAAGATGTCCTAATCTTTGTAATCATGTGCGAAGACGTCCTAGTATTCTAGCAATAGGTCGGATATTTCTATAGTTTGTTTGTCCGACCAATAGTCGCCTATTTTTTCCATTTTCGATCAACTATCTATTGAAATGTCAAATTCCTCGGTTTTAATTTATACATCCATCCACTAGGGTGCTTTGGATTCGTCTATTTTTCATTCTCCTTCTACAACCTCATTATAATTCGAGGAGAAGTTGAGTTTCTTTGTATCTTCTTTGTCTTCTATTGTAATCTTCTAGATTACACACATTCAAGGAAGATACTACATTGGAGAAAGCACATCAAGAACAGACGTACATACTCAAGGAGTATTTGTGGGAAGGCTAACCAACCACCTTTCTATTCCATCTTCATGAGTATATATATACATAGGAGAAATTGTTGGAGCGGTTGTACCCGCTCCAACTAATCATTCGTTTAGGCATTTATCCCTTTATTACATATATTTAGTTAATATCTTATGTATGATGATATGTGATGACTATTACAAGGGCCTAAGAAGCCTCCCAACATCTCTCCCACACTCAAATCCTTTCTCATCCTGAGTAAGTGTGCAACAACATCCTAGGTCTCTACTCCTGAAGAAGTATCCTTACTGTGCATCAACCATGCATATCGGTTTGCATAGGTAAATCAACCACAACAACCGTCAACTGTATAGGAAGATACACATATACAAGGTTTATTGTGACTGGTTTCAAATGGATACGAATGATTACATATCACATATATCGACTCCTCGATCTCCATGCTTCCAACATTCTCTGCCAGTTGAAGGGCCCCCATTGTTGCCTCTAACCAACTGCAAAGTCTACTCCTCACAGGAATCATCGAGGCGCTCTCTAAGGTTGCTCCAACAATCTACTGCCCCTAGGGGTTCTTTTTATGGAATCAACGAGAGTTTGCGACATGATCCAATTCTACCATTCTTTTGCTTTCTTTGTTACGACCCAGGGGACTGTTCTGCAACTCTTCTACCAAGGGGCTCAATCATTTCAAACATTCTTGTGTCATTATCTTGTCTTTTAAGCTTGGTTGTGTGTGTATGTGATCTGATGTCTCTTTCTTGAATGCCTTTAACCGCTTCAAAATTTTCATGTTCAATGCTCATCATGAATGCTCTTTGTAAGTTCTATGTTCACTCAACTGTTGCAAAAGATTTCCTCTGTCAATGTCAATCTTCCACTCAAGTGCTTAAGGTCTATATGCGCACTTCTTTGATATTCATCAATATTCTTTCTCTATTACTGCTATCAATAATGGCTATGCTTCTTTAGGTTTTCAAATCCTTGTGTATGCAATTTACATTTTCATGAAGGACAATTATTCTATGATTCAACTATGACTCTCTAACTATTAGTAAAATACAAAAAATGTTGCATGCGCAGGGCTTGAATTCATGTCATTGACTGGGTATTGACTGATGTCAGTGAGAAACCGATCTCGTTGGCTAAGGACCAACTTACATTACACAGTTGGAGGGGATCACTTGCCTTTGAATACACATGTTTAACCCCTTCCCACTGTTGACTCCATTTTTTACTAGATTAACTTAATTGTACACTCGACTCAATCGAGTGATGTACATTCAATTAACTCAACAACATATATATTTCTCATCATTTTTACTTTTTTTTCGACTTTGACTAAACTTGACTAGACTCAGACTACATAATCAACTATAAATTATCCTTCTCATAGTACAATAAACTCCACATAACATGTTTTATAATGACTCCATATCATATCGACCTGAAAGAATTTAAAATTGAAGTTAATCATCCATACTTATTTTCTGGTCAATTACGCTACATTCATTTCTAGTCGTCGACTGCCCTCGTTGTATCGACTTTACTCCTACAAGCAATACTTCAAAATAATGCATATATGGTCGCTTGTCAAATGAGCTCAATGCATATATAACCCTACCTTCTCCTCGTATTGGAAGACCCAATTAATGCTTGAATTGATCATAAGTAGTGGACCCATAGTTGATTGTTTATGAGATATGGGTTTCTTTATTCTTGTATAAGTTGATTGAATGTATACATGAGCACCTCATCAACCATATTGTCCTCTTCAAATTCAGAAACTTCGTCAATGATAATGTCATCATCATCATTGTCTATTTCTTCCTCTTGGAAATACTCCAAGGGGTCCACTTCATGCTTGTTGTTTCTATCGTCCTCCAACTCTTTGTGCTTTCATTTCTTTAAAAATGGATAACAGATTAATTACATGAATCGATCGACAACCTTCCACAATTTATATTCATGTTTCTTCATGAGCTCACCCTTGTTTATCTTCATTTTGTCAATTGAAGGAGATGGGAATCTCTCTGCAGATCCATTCGAGGGAAATCCCAACTCAACCTAGCACATTGTGTATTTTGACGACATCAATCAACGTCCATCAAACATAGTCGACACATTTCTCTTTCCCATAGTCGAGTCGATCCCCCCATGGAAATCGAAGTAGACACTTTTATGCACTTTTACGGTTTCCATTTCTTACGTGTTTCAATATGTATATTGAATCGATCAAGCATCGGATGAATGGGTGATGGTAGTCTAACCTTTATCCTCGACTTCTAGATATAAGCATTATAATAACTAAAATCATTATTTATGTCGATGGTGTTATCAACAATGAATTGACAACACATATTGTCAGGAGCACTCGGAGCCAACCAACACCCAAGTACAAGCAGTTTCTTAACCATTGCCAGCCACTTAATCCTTTTACCACCAAGTCTCCCTTTTTGTGGTCTCTCCCAATAGGCCAACACCGCTAGCTTTGCTTTGCTCCCTCGGTTTTTTTGTTTTGATTTAGGCACATGGGTTTTTGCACACTGGTAATAGTAGATTGAGACTTCTTTAAACTATCTACACTCCAAATAGAGTTGGGTTTAATGCTCCAAGTCCAACGAAGAACAATTTCAATCACTTCTTGTTGAATTAAAAACGTTGCATTGTTCAAGTCCCGTCTACATAAGTCGAAGTCCAAATGCTTGTGATGTTGTAAAATCTCTTGAATCGGCCCATCGGGAAGCCTTGACGTTTTATCCAAACATTTTAAATTAATGAACCTTCTCTGTCAATTGGAAAAAAATAATTTATGATAAAAATAACTGAGCAGGAGGTAGGTCCGTTTAATCACACTTGTCAGAAGCTGTCCAATCTAAGCCTGCAGGTTATGGTTTGGTCTTCTCTCCTCGAGGAAACAAAAAAGACAGAGTAATTTATTGCTTGCTTGTTAAAAGTAGAGGACAAGGGATTTATCACTAATTTGAGCATAAGGAGGATGAGGTGCGAAGCCACTTCCCTGGATCTAGAGGGGGAGGATATAAATCTATCGTATTTGTTTAAATGTGTTCTCCTTCTTATTCGATCTGGTCGTATTAACCAGATGACTAGCTATTCGTATTAGCCAACAGATGACATATAAGGTAGAAACTATTTAGCTTTGAATCCCAAACTATTGCATATTTGAATTCGTATCCCAAACTGTGGAAATCAACCAGTCTCATAAAGTGGAAGGTTCGAGCCCGTAGAAGCGTTTATGACTAGATTCATTGGTACTCTTGGTAGCTGAGCAATTGGAGCTTTCTCTAGCTAGCCAAGTCTACCAGTGCACCCAAGTCGAGGAGGTCGACCAACAATTTTATTTCGTAGTCAACCCCTACTTTGCATGTGCAATCAATTTCCTCCCGTCAACTTCTTTTATATTAGTACTGGTTGAGTTGACCTGCCAAGAAATGCCCACATAACGATTGTAGAAGTAAACACGAGCATAAATTCCATTTTTGGACTTAGCATGAAATTGAATAAATTTTGGTGACAAGAGTCGAGGATATCTCCTATAGACACTTTGAGTGTGTAAAATTGACTTCTTCTGTTTCTCTTGTCAGATCAACATTTTATTTGCCTCTTTGCCTCACATGGTTATTAGATCGATGGCTTTGCATATGGGTGGCAGTCGCTCGAGAATAATACACAACATAACTTGGTCGATCCTCTTCAGTCAGCTCCCTCAACTAGGCTTTCACTGGGTTGGAATTCTTTAGTCGGTTGAGTCGACTAGGGCTCGACTTAGTCGATTTTCCATCAACATTGACCTCGAGGCATCTAGGGTTTCCAATAATGTGCACAATAACAAAGATCACACTACTTTGTCCATGAAAATGTGAACATCTTTCATGTGTGGCTTCGATCGGATGTCCACTTTCTCGTGCAACATAGTAGGCATTCCATTCTTCTTATTTGCCCAACGGTTGGTCATTCTTCATAGACAAAGATCCAATCGATTATATGCCACTGTCTACAACTCTAGTGAGTCAGTCGATTCTCCACTAGTTTTTCACTAGTTCTCATAGTAAAAATAAAAACAACAACACCATCATGACCTTATTGATGTCTCCACATCTCCACATCTCTCAATATTAACAAATTCCAACTTTATTCGGTCAACAAGCCTTAGCACACTCAACTTCTCACTGTCTTGGGTAGTCAATTCCTTGATATACCCTGGATATGAATTCTACACGACCAACAATTCTTACATAATAAAAAATGGATGGGTCGATCGATCATTTTAATTACGTAGCATCAACAAGAGCAGACCTCTTCATCTGATTTATCGCATGCGCAACATGGCCTTTTCTTTTGAAGAGTCGATGGGCATTTATTTATAATCTCAGATACAATGTTACATGCTTATCCATTTCCATTAATTCGATTGGTTCTTCAATTTGCATGGTGTTGTCTGCAGCCAACGTGCCTGCACATTTTGCACGAACTAATGAAAAATCTTTGAGACAACATTACCAGGAAGTGGTGGATCACAAACAATCAAGAACATCTCTTACACGATATCATCATTCATGAGAAAATTTATTAAGCAGTTTTGTCACGTAATTTCTTCAATCGAGCAACGATCAACGAGCATCCAACATCCACAAGAGAGAAACAATCGATCTCTTCTTATCTTTCCATCTTCTTTAGGTTCAAACCACCCCCATCCACTGCTACTGTCTGTAAATGTGTTGAACCTGCACATAATATATCTAGCTAGAAAATACCACACACATTTGCAGAGAGAAATTGAGAAAGAAGAAGCAAGAGAGAAAGAATGAAAGAATTTTCATTAACTGTATTCCACACTCAAAAAGTTAATAATTTACAATATATATGGGATACATGAGTAACTAATGCACCATAGTGGTGGTCTAGAGTGATCTGGACACACACCAACAGTTATGGGAGTAAAATGCCACCTAGTCTAGTCTCTCAGGTAGTTACGAGAGTGAAGTGCCACCTAGTCTGAGTTAACTGGTCTATCAATCTTTAGTTAACTGACTGAAACATAGTGAAGTGAGGAGGATATTAGGGAATCATGAGTAATGTGCTAGTCTGGTGATGATCCCAAGGACAATGTGCATTAGCTGGTGATGATCCCAATGCTGCATGGTGATAATCCCAATGTAGCATCTAGACTCCACCCAACTGATCAAACTGAAGTGAAAACTGAAGAGAATATTCTCCCTAGAGGAATATTCTTCCTAAAATATAGGAGACTGAATAATGACTAATAAACAAGAAAAAACCTTAGGAAAAATAAATCCTAGGTGTGTGTGAAGTAACTCCAACACCCCCCTTGAACATCACTATGGTGAAAATAAAGAATGGGTCCCGACAACAAGGGCATGTTAGTTACCCAAATACAAAAGATACACTGAAATAAATGAGGAAAGAGGGAAAACATCATGGGAAACCCCCGCTCCCCCCTCAAATTACAATGCATAAAAAAAATAAAAATGAGAAGGAACAAAAGCAGTTGCTAAGCAACTGTGTCCTTCACTCCAAGAAGACCTCGCAACTATGCAAGTTTGTGTTCGTTGAATATTTTGTTGAAGATGTAGACATCTGCATGGATATGATGAAGTAGATGCACCATTGAGATGTCCACACATATCAACTTTCTCTTCTTGTAATGAAGAAGATCCAAATAAAGTTTGGATGAAACTTTGAAAACTGTGCGGCTGTTTTCGAAAAAATGCCGAAATTTTGTTGATTTTAAAATTATCATAACTTCACTTCCCGGACTCCATTTCAGACGATTTTTTTTTTGAAATTGGACATTTTCCTGAGAGGAATTCAAATATTCAATTTTTTTTTTCTGCAAATCGTGCTAAGAAAATATCATCATTGAGTCTGATGTGCGCAACTCCCTTTTTGTCGCATGAGATGCATGCATTGCGCATGGAAAAGTGTCTGCATGTGAACCCTGGGATGCATGCCATATATATTCCACATGAAATTCATAAAACAAATATGAAATGGAGTAGACATCATCTTCAATTAATGGAATACAAATTTGTGCAAATACTTGTGTAGAAGACTCTTCAGAATAAAATGTTTGATCTTCTGATGGCTTCTCTTCTGGTTCTATTTGTTCAATCTTCTGCATGAAATCTCCACAATCTTCTTTATTCCCAAATAGAATCTCCACTCTGGTCCATAATTCATTTGGAGTTGATTCTTGTGATTCTTCATATACTTGATGGAAAAGTTTGGGAGAAACAAACATGTAGATATATCCTATGGCCATATCTTGTCTATTGAGAAAATCATTTTTCTCATCGACGGAATCATGCTCTACTTCCGTTGCCATAGTTATTTGGTACAAGCCTCTGCATCTGAGTTGAAGCAAAATTTTTGGCTTCCATTCCAAATAGTTATGAGGCATGAGAAGTATTTTCGATGAAGAATCCATCTTTCTTGCGTTCTTCAATCTTTAGTACCTGCAAAAATAATTTGGTGTAGCTTTTGCTTAGTAGTCTGTCGGCTCTGATACCATGTAAATGTGTTGAACCTGCACATAATAGATATAGCTAGAAAATACCACACACATTTGTAGAGAGAAATTGAGAAAGAAGAAGCAAGGGAGAAAGAATGGAAGAATTCTCATTAACCGTATTCCACACTCAAAGAGTGAATAATTTACAATAAATATAGGATACATGAGTAACTAATGCGCCGTAGTGGTGGTCTAGAGTGATCTGGACACACACTAGCAGTTACAGGAGTAAAATGCCACCTAGTCTAGTCTCTTAGGCAGTTACGAGAGTGAACTGCCACCTAGTCTGAGTTAACTAGTCTATCGGTCTTTAGTTAACCGACTGAAACAGAGTGAAGTGAGGAGGATATTAAGGAATGATGAGTAATGCGTTAGTTTGGTGATGATCCCAAGGACAATGTGCATTAGATGGTGATGATCCCAATGCTACATGGTGATAATCCCAATGTAGCATCTAGACTACACTCAACTGAAGTGAAAACTGAAGAGAATATTTTCCCTAGAGGAATATTCTTCTTAAAATATAGGAGACTGAATAGTGACTAATATTCAAGGAAAAACCTTAGGAAAAATAAATCTTAGGTGTGTGTGAAGTAACTCCAACACTGTCACCCAACCGAATGAAGGAGGCAATGGCGTCGTTATTGTAATCTTCTAGATTACACTCATTCAAGGAAGAGACTACATTGGAGAAAGCACGCCAAGAACACATGCACATACTCAAGGAGTATTGGTTGGACGGTTAACCAACCACCTTTCTATTCCATCTCTGTGAGTATATATACATAGGATAAATGGTCGGAGTGGTTGTACCCACTCCAACTAATCATTTGTTTATGCATTTATCCCTTTATTACATATATATTTAGTTAATATCTTATGTATGATGGTATGTGATGACTATTGCAAGGGCCTAAGAGGCCTCCCGACATCTTCCTTGGATACTGAATAAATTTTCTTTACATGATTATTTACTCCAAGGTGACTTCTCTTCCATTGAAAACTTTGTCCCATAAAACTTATGTTTTCCATGTCTATTCGACGAGTTGTTATGTTGTCTTGATTTTGTGTCGACACAAAATTGCAAGTCGATGTCGACTTTGGCTTTGCCTCTCTTTTGTATTTCTTCAGGATTTGATTTTTCGAGATTTTTTTTTATTTCTTTTGCGGTCTCTCACAAATGCGCCTCCTCTTGGATGAATTCAAAATCCTTGATAAAGTTTTCTTTAATTTCATTATAGTTGAACGTGTGGCTACATGCTTCTTCAATTTTATAACACTTATGTGGTATGCCATCCAGTGTATTCAGAAACATGTGTGGCCATACCCTTTCATCCATGTATCCTACTCTTCTCCATTCATTCTCACCTTGGTGATTGCGGGCAACTGGGTAGAACCCCGGTTTGAAAGTCGGGATGTCAACTTGCATGGACAACTTTTTTTCCACCAAATATTTCTACAAAATATAAGGTAGCGGTGTTCCACGTTTGCAGTCGTGGTGCATGGGTTTCCCACCATCAGGCTGCTTGGCTGATGAAAGATTCTACTAAAATTTGCACCCTCCCCTGTTCTTCGACTGATTTAGATACTTTGTCGATATGGGTCATTGAGGAATTTCTTTCACTAAACCGTGGGGGAGATCTCATTTGTGTTTTGGTCGGAATGAGTGTTGGTGTTTATTTTAGCTTTTTCTCTAGCATGATAGGGACTGCTTGTACTGAGAAGCATGTTCTCAATTGTTTTATTGGGATCGCCTCTATAGACCCACACTCCTTAGCTTGGGATTCATAATTCTCCATTTTCCAATTGTAAAGTTCAATATCTAAGTTCTTCCTTATTGAAAATGGTGATCTGACTAAGGTTTCTCCTTCAATGTTTGGATTGACATTGTCTTTTTGTTTGTTCATTACTTGGTACAGACCTAAAGCCTCTTGGGCTTCATCTCATGTTTTGATCCAAGGTTTTCCTTCTTTTGGGACCAAGGGTATGATGTTCTTCCTGTTGTTACCTTTTAGTTTAATCCTGCCCCTTTAAAGTGATATTGTCGCCTTCATATTTCGACTCCATGGTCTTCCGACTAATGCAAGATATGTTGGGATGTCTTCAACTATGTTAATGACTTCAAAGTTGACTCTTGTTGGGATTCCCATTATGGAAGTTATGACACTTTTGAGTATGCCAATTGGTTTAATGAACCTTTTATTCGCTAGCTTTAAGAAGTTCATTCTTGGAACTAGCAGGGGTTTCCAAAGTTGAAACCATGCTTCTCTAGGGAGGACATTTACTTTTGAGCCAAAATCGACAACAACTTGCTTAATCATGTGACCATTGATTTCTAGGTCGACTTGTGGGTCGAAGTCATTTGTATGCCTCTCCTGTGACAACTGTCAAAGATTTTTAATTGGTCTTTGATCATCTCTGTATTCTCTTAGGATGTTCAATAAATCGATGAGGCAACCGACCCACTGACTGCTTTTCTTTTAATAATTGGATAAATTATTCTAGAGAAGTGTCTAGAATGCTTGATTGCCCTCCCTTGTTTTTGTTTAACTTGTCTTGGTCAATATTCTTAAAGAACTTCATTGCTTCTCGCTTTATTTTTTCCTCATGTTTAGGGTCAGGATATGTATTTTGGTATCCCCTTTGTCAGGCTGGCAGATCTTGATAGATGTCTTCATCCACACCTAATCGTGTTACTACGTAGAGATTTTTGGAATTTAGAATGTTTTGCTTGGGCACTATATGCTATAGGTTCACGTTTCTCTTGTTAATCACTTTCTCCAATACAATTGGACAATCTTCAAGTGAGTGGTCACCAACTCCACATATATTACAGAACTTGAGATCAATGTTGTCTTTTATGGGGCAATAAGGATTTATGTGGTCATCCTTCCAATAATTAAAGCAATAATAACAACCTCGACCATGTTCTCTGTCTATTTGTGCTCTTCCTCCTCTGTATCCACCTCTTCCTTGATACCCCCACGACCTTAACCTCTGTATCCATTTCCATTCCCTTGGTCGACATTATGGTTGACCGTTTGCATGTGATATACCGAATGGATATTCATTTTATTTTTTCCATTTAATCGACATTCCTATGTAGAATGGTTATTTTCCTCACATATATGACACCATTTTGGCTGGGCGTTCCTTAAATTATGTGGGTAGTCCCTCGTTGCGTGATTTATTGCACTCTCACATATATCACACAATGTTTCAATTTGGATGTGTCGGACTGTTGGATCCAGTGTGTCGCTGAATTTACAATAGTCTTTTGTATGTCCTTCACTGGAGCAAATGGTGCACCATAGTTCATTTTGTGAAATGGACATGTTTTTTTATGGATAGTTGTAATTATGAGAGTTTTTCTTCTAGTCTTTTCTTGGTTGCTGACGAAGTCGACGCTCCTTCATCATCCATCTCTATGCATTGAGCTTTCTTCAATGCCTCCTCGCACCACTGAATGTCTCACATTCGTAATGGTGCTCGAGTTTTTTGTAACACTCTTGCCACATACCATTGTACAAGTGATCTTTCTTCTATTACATAAGGAATTTGACTTAGCGTGTCTTTGAATCTTTTATCATATTCTCAGACGATTTCGCCCAAACTTGGTCTAATCTCTTTCAATTTTTGCCTTGCCAAGTGGCTTACATCTCGTATCTTAAAGAATGTGAGACTTTATCTCTGCTTTCGATTGTTGTTGATTATTTGTGAAATTCATGAACCATGTGAGGGCCCTGGCTCGAAGTGCGACACCAAATTGTGCCATATGCTTGTCTTCGTCGAGAATGTCGGCTGCATCCCAAAATTTCTCACAAACAAACCATTGTCGTTTGGGATCTTCATCGCCCTCGTAAATGGGAATATGGTTGAGGCCCATTGCAATTTTCTTAGGGTTTTTCAGAATTGGAACTATTGGAAGATTTTTATTAGAAGTCGACTAGGAAGTCGACAATGTTTTACTTCAGGGAGTCAAAATCTAAGTGTTCGACTCAACTAATATGATTCGTCGTTGGTCTTCGATCGAACAATATCCTATCACTAATTGTGTTTGTTCTCTGCTTGGGATTATATCATATGTTTGACAACCTTTATCTATATATTCTATGAATCATCTTCTCAAAGGTTGCGTCGATTCGTTTTCACTGTCTGTCGATTTAGAATCTTCAAGAAGTAAATTTGGCAGGGGGGCGAAGTTCGTGAGATCTCTTATGTGGAGGAGTATATTCTCTGGTCGATTTTGAGTGTTCTCTTACGCTTTGATTAGAAGTGTATCTCCTATATGACCATCATTATGAGTTCGACACCATACCTTCAAGGATTGAGTATCCACATGAAGTCTCTGACGGAGTAAGTTTGTAATGCGCGAGCTAGGACTTCTTGCGGGAGAATGTCAAATCGCAGGTCCTGAATCATCAATCTCCATACTGTTGACTTTGTCGATTGCTTGTTGGGCACCACCAACTGCCACACTCACTTGCAAGCTTGTATTCCTCCCAGGAGCTTGCCTTCGAGACACTTTCTAGGGATGCTCTAGCGCATTGTCGCACCTGGGCAGGTTTTTGAAGTAAACTTTTGGGATCCCTTTTGTTTCATAACTCTTCTCGCCTCTTTTTCCTTTTGTCCTGCTCCAATATTTGAATGTTAGCTGAGGGTTTATAGACTTGCATTCTCCATGCAAACTTCCCTCTTGAATCCATTTCATCTCTTGTTTCAGTTATCTTCCTCCCGACTTCATACATTTTTGACTTTGGTGCTATAGACTTCGACTTATATCATCTCACAGATTATCCAATCCCCCATCGCTGGTCTGACTTACTAGAAGTTGGTGGTGTTGCTCATTCTTGTTGTTCTCATTTCTTCAAAAAATAGTTCCATGCTTCTCTTGTATCTTTGCAATTGACTTCGAGGAATTCTTCCCACTCTTCTTACTTTTCTTGCCAATTTGAGTTTGGAGGAGGATTGGCCAAGAGGGGTCAATATTCAACAATGTCTTTGACTCCCTTGTCTAACAAAAAACTATGAAGCAAAGACAAGATGGTTCAAAGGAAATCGTCGTGCAAGTCGGTGTAAAATTTGTGTTTTACAATTTTGATCGACGATCTATTTTCGATTGCTTGTTCTTCGATATAATCATGTACTATTCTTTCAAACTACTCGTTCAAGTTTATTTTTCCTTCGTTTATTAATTTGTGCATCAATTCTTCATCTAGAGTGAGTTTGCGCATTAGGCGGTTGATTGTGATATTCAAATAGGGCTTCGGGAATAACTTCTAGGAATCGTTCGTGTGTTTATGAGAAGAACTACGTACATGCTTCCACTAACGTCAATCGATTCCTCCTTACGTAAGTTTTGTTGTTATTATTAATTTTGTGCTCCCACCATTCATGCATGTCTTCCAAGCTTAACATCCATGTGTTTTTTATTTTATACATGCCCGAGTTCAGAACTATCGGCAACGGAACCAATGTTGTAGTATGAGGGAAAGTACAAAAGGTTACCAATAGTTCCTTACATAGAGCAACATATGTTACAACATTATATACAAGCACACATAGATATGCATGGAAACATACACAAGTAATGAGAGAACCATCAAATACACTTTTATTTTATGTGTAAAATAACCTTCTTTTCTTTATATTACATAGTCTCTCTCTCACAAACATGTCATACAATTACTTGTCGGTTATAGTTCTTAACTATTTGGTCAATCGATTCTAACTGTTTGTTCGACCGACTCCTCTATCCAACTTCTATAATTGACAGAGTCTGTTAGCCCCTACAACAACTAGCAACAACATTGTTGAAAATAATACTCCACACATAATCACAATCAACCATGCAGTTTAAACCTGCACCAAATCCTAAAGCAACGTTGTACACCAGCTTAGCCTTCAAAGAACGTCACCCACGTCACCCCGTTGCCATAGTGGGAGATCCAGATTCCAAATCCAAGCGTGAACGTCAACAACAAAAGAGCTAATCAATGTCTAGAAAAACTCTATTAAATTAAATATAAAAAATATAACCTTTTTAGACGATTTGATTTTAAATATATTGCATGGAGGTACGGCAGGTTTAATATCGCCGAGGTAACTTTATTTCCATGAGAGCAAGGATATAATAAAAGGTCAAAGCATAGGTAATTTTATAGTCCTGATCTCAGTGGGGGCGCTATACGGGACTTGCCTTGTGGTTGCCTCCCAAAGAAAACGTAACAAGAGGCTGACATTTTGTAGTTATTACCATAACGTTAGTAACGTAGCATTCTTTAAACTATAGCTAAAACCCTACTGTTTGTTAAACCCTCTTCTAAATTCCCTGGAAAGAACCTCGGTTGCAGAGAAGACATGGCCATGGCAACGGGCACAGAAACTTCAAGGCCAGACGGACGTTTCCCCAACCAGCTGAGATCTTTAGCTTGTTCAAGAGGCCTACTGCACAGAGCCCATGGATCCGCTAGGTGGTCTCAAGGTTATAATAAATCTGAACTTTTTTTTAACTGCAAAAAGATGTTAAGCTAATGGTTAGAGTTTCAAGGATTTTATTAAATCTAATATTGTGCCTGTCATTCCTCTGCTCGAGACAAATAATACATTGGGAAAATAATGCTGCAATTCTATGCAGACAACACCATTGTGCTCGCCGGTGTTTACGGCCCTAAGCCATCATCGGGCAAGAACGAAAACCCGGAGAAAGCCACCCTTGAAGTTATTTGGAAGCCAAAGACCGGTCAATCTAGTATGTAACTCTCACTGTAATTCTAGCTGTACTTTATTTGGTTATTTCTCACTCTGTGCGTGTCTATATTTTACATAGACCCGAAACCCTTCGATTCTTTATACTGGCAAATATCACCAGTTAATCAGGGTAAAGTAAATTTTTGCATAATAGATCAAAACAAACAAAAAATGAATGGCTGGATTTGAAACAGCTCCTGGAAGGGACATTTCAAATCATAGAACTTGTTCAATTTTAGTTGAGCTTATGCTTAAAAGATTGTTGCCCCGATTTGACTTTTCAAATTTTTTTGGAGCATACCTCATTTTACCATTGTATGCAAATTGGTCAGAGATATTCATATCATTAATCATGATGTAGTGATAGCTTGAAACTGTCACCCTACGCAAATGAACAACTTGTCAATTATGATTTATCTCGAGCATGGTGCATTTAAGCAAGTGAATCTCTAAAGCGTTATGGAGTTGATGCTTGTACGTTATGGCTATTGCTCAAGTAAACCTGCAGTTCCCTTTAAGCAAATATAGCAAACCACCAAAACCTACTGTAGATGGAATACAAACTTCTGATTTTTTTGTCGATCAATTCTATGAGACTAGAGGCTCCAACGTTTCACATGGATTACCTTTTCTACTTTAAGCAAGCATTGGCAATCTTTTTCGTTCATGTTTGGGGAGATTTACAACAAGAATAAGAGCCCTTGGAAGAAGAAATCTAAGTTACATAATTCCGATTTGAGTTCAATGTCAGGGAATATAAGTTTGAGGGAAAATAGTGTAAAAAAGTCCAATAAAAGTAATCATTAAGTTTGAAAAAAAGAAATAAACATTTTTTATAGTTTAATATATCCGAATATAAAACAAATACAATTATTATTATTGTTTTAGAACTTCAAATTTGATAAAAACATGTCAAACTTTGCCAAATATTTGACATAGGCTCTCCTAATTGACTTTTTAAATTACTTTTTGTTTAAATTTTCATCTAATATTTGAAATTTGCAAAAAATTTGGAATTCAATTTGGTTCAGGGTGATTAAATTTGCTAAATCTGGCAAATTTAATTGGATTTCTTTTACATTTGGAAAATTTTGAAATTTTTGGAAAAAATTTGCTGAATGCAGTCAGTTAGGAAGAAACAATGCAAAATTTACTATCGATTGCACAGTGCACATCCATCAATATATCTTAATTATCCAAAACGATCCTTATCTCATGTTTTCTTGGTTTCAATAGACAACACTTCTTGTAAGAAGGCACGGCAATGTGTTTTTACTATTAACTGCATGACAACCAACATTCAAAATGATTTCTACTTTTAACTGTATGACAATCAACATTCAAAATGATTCCTAACTCAGTTTTGCTTAGTTGCATTAAACA
>SNQJ01S0007647.1:19523-32314 GCA_010110895.2 Picea sitchensis
TCGCAAATTTGGTCATATGTACTAGTGTGTTATGGTTTGATTTGGAGTATGTTTCCTTACGTTATGCATTGAGCTGTATGTTTTATACAATGTATTATGAATTTAAATGATGGTTGTTGTTACTATGTGTTTAAATTTCTCGATCGGGATCATTGTGATTTAAAGAATTGATATTTTTTGACTTGGTTGTCCACTGTATATGTTTATGGATATTGTTGATTACACCATCATAGATGGGCACGGGTTTTATAGCAGTATGATTCCATTTGCAATTTGATTATTAAATTGATTAGAGGAATGGAATCAGGCATGAGTTTTGTGTCTGTGTTTGATTGAGGAAATATTTCATGGACAATGGTGGATGTTTTGATGCAGAACAGAGTGGAAACAAGTGATTGTGTGTTCATTTGAAAATTGCTTTAAACATTAAATGGGACAAATAAGGAGAAACAAAACTCTTATATAGATTCTTTTGGAAGGCATATTGTTTTGAGTTTGATGACACTGTGTTAAAAATTTAATTGCGAACAATGAGCAAATTAATACACAAAAATTATTAAATGATACACAGTAGTTGTTTAATTGATCACAGTGACGATTTGGTGAGTGTTGGATCTTTTGCATTTAATATAAAATGGTTTCATGGATTACTTAATTAATTTTATGAATAGTATCCTCTCTCTTTCCCTACCATTATTCCACTTTTCTCTACTTATAATCCCTTCACCTTCCCATATTCATTACTCACTCCTTGTTCCTAAAATTTAAATACAGTTAAGAGGAGATTTGTGTTGCGACAATTTAAGATCACAGGGATATGTTCTTTGGTTTACATTTCATTTGATTGTTGTTGTCAATGAGAAGTAACCATGTTCTTTTCCCCCTGATTTTAACATGTTTCGCTCAATACAAACTCCTCGCATATCCCAGAACCTTGTTCACCCCCTGCTCATTGACAATAGTCAAACAATTTTTATGGATTGGATTGCATGATTCTGATATGTTACTGAGCCAAAATTTATTTCATATTTTAAAAGAGTTGTCATGTATGGTTGTTAAAGAAACTATTTGCTAATCAATCATGCATACAAGAATGATATTTTTCACCTGAGGTAGCCATGAAAGAGTTAACTGAGGAAACGGTAATTGGAACAGGGGCCCGAGAAGGCCAATATTCTCCATTCACTTTGATGCTGACTCATAAGAGTTAGGCCAACTATTTTAGGCTGGGTTTTTCAATTGGATTGGGAAAGGAATGGTCTAACCTAGGCCTGAAAGGCCTCCCTTCCAAGCTCCACAAGCCCCTGGTATTCTCGTGCCCCCTCATGTCTCATTGCAACCCGAAGTTCCCGAAAACAATGGATGGCGAGCGATTGTCCACCCGGCAGTCTCCCAACATCGTGGCTGGGCAAATTTGTCTTTACCTACTCCCCTGCCTATCAATCAGATTGTCCAAGTTTCCCCTGTCCACTCACCAGTTCAATCTTCCCATGCTAGAAAAAGGTTGAAAATCGAGGCCCACCATACCCTTGACAAAGGAAAAGCCATTGTTGCCCCTTCCTCGCCCTCCAATGGCTCTAATAAATCCATGTCCTCCCATATGAATTTGAGGGACGATTGTTCTCATGTGATCAACAATATTAGGCCTAAAGGATCAACACAACCAAATTCAAATTCAAAGAGATCAAAAGGTGACAACAATAACAAGGGAAATATTGCGTCTCAGAGTGGAAAGTATGGTTTTTAAGTTTTATTTTTTTTATTGTTGATGACAGTTGACTTTAGATATTTTGGACAGCATGCTATTTTTTGGATATATGAGTAATATATTTTGGAAATAATTTCAAAAATCATTGGATAAGTTGTCAAATATGAATGTAATGATGAGAGTCATAAGGAGAGATTTTTTGTTTAATTAACTAGTTGTGTTATGATTGTTAAAATTTAAAGGGAGTCACAAGGGGTCACACCTACTAGTTATTATTTATTTAAAACCCTTATTATGATTTATTACTTCTCCCCCTAAATACAAATTGGTTGAGTTTTAGTTAACTTAACTAATGAAGTAGTTCAACTACTTCAACCAATTCTAATTTTCTTAAAAGCAAAAGGAAGGGGAGGAACAAGGGGAGAATAGAAGGAGAAGCATACTAAGGTATGCTCTTTGAATTTTTGTTAAGATAATTCAGTTTTCATTCATTCCTTAATTTATTCAAAGCCTAATTCTTTTTTTTATAGCAGGGTCTTATTGTAGACAGCAAGATTCAGGGTTGAATTACATCATTCAGACACTTGTTTTTCAGAGGTGTTGATCTATCTTTGATAGTCTGTGTAGACTTGTCTGTTTGTGAATTAGTTTTCATGACTGACAAAGGCTATTGTGCAGAGTCACGTGGGAAGCAATCTGTGGCAAGTTGATCTATCTTTTAGAGTTCAGTTTTTTATTTTCTGTCAGAAGTCCTTTTGTATGTTTCATCAAGGACATCTAAGTTTGACTTTGGTCCAAAACTTCTTCACGAAATTTTGTAAAGAGAGTGACTCTTCGATGGATTGGAATGAAATAAAGGATTTCTTTATGTCTCATCTATCTTGATTATCGGCTTGGTGTCTTTACTTTTGTCTCTATGTTTATTTCAACATCTGTTATGTTCGGAAAAACACATAAATAATGAATTTTTTAGCAAGCTTTTATTTATAAAAAACTAGCCTAAGCACTTGTAATCAATACTTGTGAGTTAGGATATTAATTTTGATGGCTATAAACATAGGGTGATATTCCCATCTATTTTTATTTAGCCAAGTAGAATCTGAAAATGCTTAAGATTATTTCATATCTTTTCCTCAACATTTATTTGGTGACCATACTGGGGAGATCTTCAATATCTGTCTGGTTGATTTGCATCAAATACATCTATTTTTCTGATATTGATTCTTTAACTGTTTATTTCTTAATGACTGTGCCTATTGCAAGGAAACCCAATATTGAGCTTAGTCTTCAAGATCAGACCAACATTGCTTTGAATCTGTTTAACACCATTTTAGACACCGCGAATACTTGTGTTGAGCTTAATCATTCATGGGCAACAATTGAACGAGATATTAGTGCCCAAGAACGTTGGGAAGCTAGATGTAGACAGCCTAGAAATCAACAGTAACCTTCTTGTTTCTTTAGTTTTGGCCTTTGTTTCATGTCCTTAGACTCTCGTGTTTCTAGAAGAAGAAGAGGCTTATCACCCAAAATTAATCCTATTGCTGAAATAGGAAGAAGGAACGTTGTGTTATCTACTCAACACAGTGTTCTAAGGAGAACTTTGTTTGATTCATCCATATCGTCTTTCTCTCCCTCACCTATCATCCACAATATGACATCTAGTGGTGGCTCTAGTGGCACTAGAAGTGCTTGTTATTCTCGGTCTTCAGCTTCGTCAGTGATTGGTAGCTTATATAGCCACCATATCCCCATCCAATCTACCACAAATCCCACCAAATTCATTAAAAATTATGGGCTTTTTCAGTTTGAAGAATACGCCACAACCACCCYATGGCATGTTTCCTCTYCCCTTAACTTAGTGCTTTCTACTCGTCCACTACCTAAATTCAAAGAGCATCTTCCTAGGTTCTTGGGAAATAACACTGTCACTACAAATGAACACCTGGTGGCATTTTCTAATGCCTRTCACATCATAGGACCAAATGACAATGATACTTGCATGTGCTTATTCATCACTTCCTTGGAAGGAAAGGATGCGGCCGATTTCTTTGACCTCCCTCCTAAGATTCTATCTACTTTGGAGGATTTAATGTATTGGTTCAATTCCACCTATGGGCAATCTAAAAGCCCAACCGAGAAGTTACGAGAATACAATAACATCTCCTATAAGGATGGTGAGACCATCAAGTCCTTCAACTTGTGTTTCACTAAGTTATACAATCAAATCCATGAACTCATTCGACCTCAGAACCAAGCCGCTTTCATTCATTACTACAATGTATTACCTTCCCCCTATCATCATAGGCTCGAGGAAAAATCCATTGATAACCTCAGCTCCGCTCTGCATACTTTTTTAGAGTATGAAGAAAAACTATAAAGAACATGTCTTCCTCAGGGAGAATCGGTTAAACAAACAGACATGTTCTCCCTCTTACAACTAGTACAAGATATGAATAATTGTATGATAGCATATGAGAAAAAAGGAACTATTTCTCCTCTCACCCCTGGAGCTTCATCCTCTTTTGCACCCCCCTTTAGAAATCCAATTGAAAATAATTTTTAGCCTAAATCTATCTTGCCTCGAAGTTGGTGTAACTTCTGCGAGGAACACCATGAGGAAGCCACATTTGAGGTAAGGAAGAGTGCCAAAGATAAGATCTTTGGTAAAAGAACAGAAACTACCATCACTATCTTAGATTTTTCATAACCAGAAGATGTTATGATCATCAATACTAGGAACAAAGCCTATGCTCCCAAAGGCAAATTTGACCCTCCCCGCAATTCTTCTAGCTCGAGCTCTTCCTCATCTGTTGCTACCATTCAGGTTCCTAAGGTTTCTGATAGTCAATGCCTCTCCCCTCTTCCAAGTACAATATCTTGAATCAGTTGGCCAACATCAAAGTAGATGCAACCCTTCTGGACATGGTTGTCGTCCCTGAACAAAAGATGCATATGAAACAATTCATGGAAGGAAAATATTTCGTTGTATCCAATATTTCTGAAAAGGTAAATGAAGAGGATTCATCTGTAAATAAGGTAGGTGTACATAACTTTAGATACCCTGTAAAAAAATCCCCCCTTTTATATTTCTGTAAAAATTATGGATAAGATTTCCCATTATTGCCTCATTGATGGCGGTTCAGGCCCAAGTGTGTTGTCGAAGATTATTATGGAAGAGCTAGGCTTGTCTGGTACAAATGAAAACGCCAGAAGCATGCTCTCCTATAATAGTCTACAACAAATGACCATAGGCGAGATTAAAGTTGTGACCTTAGTTTTGTGTGCACATCCTGAAATAAGGACAACCCTTAGCATTCAGGTAATTGACATGCCAGTAAGCAATTACTCAATCATATTGGGAAGAGATTGGAAAGCATTGACGGGTGGATACCTCTCACTCGACAAGACACATTTATCTGTTCCTCGGAATGGTAAAAACATTATAGTCCTTAGAGAGGGAAGGATTTCACCTTACATAGAGAGTGTCCCACAACCTAATGTGAACTATATCAAACAATACCTAGGAGTGTATTCCATCTTTGTTGAGGAGGATAACATTTCCTTGGAACAAATTGATTTAGACGATGTTATGTGGAACATGCACTTTGACGGTTCATGCTCTAATGAAGGTAATGGAGTTGGCATTATCTTGATTTATCCTATAGGAAAAATCCATAACTTTTCTTATAGGTTGGAGTTTGCTTGCACGAACAATGTCCCTGAATTCGAAGATTTATTATTAGGCATTGAGAATGCCTATAATCTTGGTTGTGGTCACCTCTCAGTTTTTGGGGATTCTGAGCTTGTTGTGAACCTTGTATGTAAGATATACTCTCCTAGAAACAAGTTGATGAAAACATATACCGAAACTATTTGGGAACTTATCTCAAACCTATTATCTTTCAACATCACTTATGTTAAGAGGGAATTGAATTCAATGGCTGATCGATTAGCTGTTTTTGTAGCCTCTCCTAATCGACAACTTCTGCCCCATAGACCTGATTGTATTTTTCAATCTCTATATCGTCCTCATGTCCCTAACAATATAGAATCTTGGCAGGTCTTCCCTAACAATGAGAGCATTTGTGCTTTCATTCAAAATAAACCTTTTAAGCCCAAGGAAATTATATCCATAGAATATAACAATATTCCTAAAGGCTTGACTCCTCTAGAGAGTTCATTTTCATCGAGTGATGCAGGAAATAAAGAGAAACAAAAAGAAGAGGAGTCGAAAAGGAAGGTGGGTGAAACCATCTCCTTGAACATTGGGACACCCGAAGCTCTAAAGAATGTTAAAATAAGTGCCAAATGTTCGGATGAAGACAAAATGAATTTTTCCAAGTTGTTTGGTGAATTTCAAGATGTTTTTTCTTGGTCTTATGAGGATCTTCGCGGTTTTGATCCTGGTCTTATATAACATGCCATCCCCATCAAGTAAGGGATAAAACTAGTTAGGCAAAAACAAAGAACTATCATCCCTACACTGGAAGAAACCATTCGGAGGGAGCTCGAAAAAATCTTGAAGGTTGAAATCACCTTTCCGGTCAAGTACCCTGAATGGGTTTCCACATTGGTTCCTGTTCGGGAAGTCACTGATCATGTTAGATTTTTCATTAACTTTCTCACATTCAATCAAGCTATTATGAAAGACTATTTTCCTCCCCTTTAACATAGAAATGATTTTGCAGCAAGTTGCAGGGTCATAGATTATGCCCTTACTTGATGTTTTTCTTGGTTACAATCAAATCAAGGTAAAAGAGGAAGATAAGTATAAAACCACCTTTATTATTGATTTGGGTACCTTGACTTATGAACGTATTCCCTCTAGATTATCTGATGTAGGTACCACTTTAAAAAAACTATTGTAAATAACTCTGGACGATTTGATCACTGAAGTTATTCATCTCTATCTTAACGATTTAATTGTCTACGTTAAAGGGTTGTCAGTTGTCTCAAAGTCTCGAAAACTATGGCTAGGTCCTTTCAAGATCGCTTTTGACATGGGTACTAACTCTTACATCCTAAAATATTTACAGGAGTGATTATTCTCCTACAACACTAATGGTTCTCACTTGAAATATTACGTGGAACCAACTTGAAAGGTTTTAACGTTGTTTGGATTTTTTGTGTATTAGTAGTCTAGTTCTGCTTCCTTTGTCTTTCCACTATTTTTTGTTTTCACTTTTACAGTATTTTGATTTCTTCTTTCTGTTTTTAGTAACTTCCGCTTCTTTTACATTTATGTCCTTTTATTTTCTTTTGTTTTAAAATTTTGTAATCTTAATTATGTCATGATTTTTATTGCTTTTTCATCTTTTAGTTGATTTTGGTCAAGAATAAGACGTCAAATTAGTTATGCCATAGTGACACTTATGCAAGGTATTTTTATTCAATAACAATCAATCTTACACAGATGTTATGATGTTCCCCTGAAAGCACACTAGAATTTGTTATCTTCTTTCACTGCTGTCTTTTAAAGAAATTGGTCATCTCCCTCTTCTGCTTTCCATTTATTCATCCACTTGAGAATTTAAAAGAGCAAGTCCATAATTTTTCTTCTTGAAGTAAAGAGTAGATTATGGTTAAACGATTATGCACACAGTGGTAAAGCCCCTCATACTTAACATTTTTCATGAATTATTCCCAAATTCCCGGTCATTTTTCCATTAAATCTGCTCACTTCCTCCTGTTGAAAAATCTTCATGGTTATATATTCTTGACATGTTGTTCTTGGTATGAAAAACCATGAGTTATGAGTTCTAAATCTGTTGGAAACAAATTTCCCTGTGGAGTCACCAGTTTGTTGACGATAAAAATCACAACGAGGATTTTTCCCGCAAAGTATTGCTAAAATTCTATTATTATAAGCTAACGATATAAATAATACTAGTAGGTTGGACCCCCTTGTATATTGGGAGATCATATATGGTTCTTATTTGATGTTATGTTGTTGTTCGACACCGCTTATAGGGTTCTACATGATTGATGAAATCTTGGTTTTATTTGCGACATAATAGCAAATGGATTATGCCTATTATGTGTTGTTTCTAATTTCTCTAAGCTCTAAATTCCATATTGTGTATATGGATTATATCCACTATTATCTCATTAATATTAGCACCATGATCTGTTACATGTTGCACCTACACAAAACACATGTTAGTCATGAAAAAAGATAAAAGAAATATGGAACAAACCTAAGGAAGAAAATAAACTATGCTACTATGCTACTATGCACACTACAATGCATTGAAATTAAAGAATTGTTGTTAGTCCTAGCTAACAAAGTTAGTAGCTATACGATTTATTGAGTTATATGGAAACACATGTGATATGTGTTATGGTATGGTTGGCAATGGTTAAATGTGATATGGGGTGGCGCATTTGACAAGTGATGGATGTTAAGTTCGATTCATAGATTAATTAAATGGATTAATGGAGGGTTGGTTGGCATGTACTAAGGAATTGAATGAGTAGAGGATGGAGGTGACGTGCATTTATTGCACGTCACTCCATACCTCTCCCACTAGCCATCACCCTAGCTTGGGTATTGTTCAATTGTGTTTCATTGTAGTTAAGCTCCAATTTTCAGACAAGGGAAGAACTGCTCAGCCAAGCTCGCGTTATTAAGGCTTTTTGGTTACAGGTATGTCTTCTTCTCCATCCATGAACCTACTCTGGTTATGAAATAGATATTGGCTCAGTGATGTGTGGGTCTGTGATTTTCTTGAGACGAGAAACTATGTAAACTTGTGAGATTTCTCTGGAATGGTTGGTTATGTGTATTCATTGTAAATGAAAGGATTGGATAGTTGAATTCACATTTCATTGATAATTTTGTGTGATAAAATCCACGAAGGCTCTCTATTGTCTTATGGGTTTTTGATGTAGGGTTTTATTTGGTCCAGACTTGCTAGCCGTCTCCACACAATTCTTGTAAACATACCCAGTCATATTTGGTTGTTGTGTTTGATTTTGAACCATTATGGGTCATTGTTATCATTTTCTCCTAGTCGTGGATTTGTATATGATTGTGGTTTCAGCACAATTAGTTTGGGTGGCTATTATGCCAAGATGTTGGTTTTAGGGTTGTGTCTTATTTCGTGGCTCTGTTTTATATCAGCATTATTCAGTTTGATTGGGAAACCATGAGGGTTATACCCTACATGTTATTGGTGTTATTATAGGCCAACAAGAAGCCTTTACTCCTCTGTTCATAGTCTCTCCTACCTGGCGAACTCGCACCCCGTCTTGAAAGCTATTGTTGTGTCCACCATGTTGTCTCGAAAGTTTTCACCTGTTGTTGGTGGTCGATTGCAGTCTCCCTAAGTTGTTTCCACAGAGCGAACTCTTGATTATTCCAGCCCAGTTTTGATAAATGAACCAGTTATTTTCAGTCGGGTATGTGTTGATTTTTGTAGAGTAGCGTCAATAGTGCTTTGATTATGGGCTCGTCTCTGTCGATGAGGTTGATTACATTGTTGAATTATGAAATGGTGTTTGGTGTATAATCACTGTATTCATTTATCATGACAGTTAATTCGATGGCTCAGCATGGTTTTAATTGATTGATTTGAGAAGTGGAATTGATCATACAGTCATTTCCTCCTTGTGTTGGATTGATAACTCAAACATTGTTATGGTTTGATTTGGAGTATGTTTCCTTACGTTATGCATTGAGTTGTATGTTTTCTACAACATATTATGAATTTAAATGATGTTTGTTGTTATTGTGTGTTTAAATGAATCGATCAGGATCATTGCAATTTAAAGAATTGATATTTTGTGAATTGGTTGTCCACTGTATATATTTATGGATATCGTTAATAACACCATCAGATATGGGCATTGGTTTTATAACAGTATGATTTCATTTGCAATTTGATTATTAAATTGATTAGAGGAATGGAATCGGGCATGATTTTTGTGTGTATGTTTGATTGAGGAAATAATTCGTGGACAATGGTGGATTTTTTTATGTTGAACGGAGTGGAAACAAGTGACTATGTGTTCATTTGAAAACTATTTTAAACATTAAATGGGACAAATAAGGAGAAACAAAACTCGTATACAGATTGTTTTGGAAGTCATATTATTTTCAGTTTGATGACACTGTGTTAAAAATTTAATTGCGAACAGTGAGCAAATTAATACACATAAATGATTAAATGATACACAATAGTTTCTTAATTGATCACAATGACTATTTGGTGAGTGTTGGATCTTTTTCATTTAATATAGAATGGTTTCATGGATTAATTAATTAATTATATGAACAATATCCGCTCTCTTTTCCTACCATTATTCCACTTTTCACTAATTGCAATCCCCTCACCTTCCCATATTCATTACTCATTCCTTGTTCCTAAAATTTAATTATAGTTAATAGGAGCTCTGTGTTGCGACAGTTTAACATCACAAGGATGGATTACAGTGATATGTTCTTTGGTTTACATTTCAGTTGATTGTTGTTGTCAATGAGTAGTAACCATGTTCTTTTCCCCCCTAATTTTAACATGTTTATCTCGATACAAACCCCTCGCATATCCCATAACCTTGTTCACCCCCTTCTCATTGAAAATTGTCAAACAATTTGTATGGATTGGATTGCATGAGTATGATATGTTATTGAGCCAAAATTTATTTCAGATTTTAAAAGAGTTGTCATGTATGGTTGTTAAAGAAACTATTTGCTTATCAATCATGCATACATGAATGATATTTTTCAACCGAGGTATCCATGGCAGAGGTAACCGAGGAAGAGGTAATTCGAGCAGGGGGCCAAGAAGGACAAAATTGTCCATTCACTTTGATGTTGACTCGCAAGAGTTAGGCCAACTATTTCATGTTGGGTTTTTCAATTGGATTGGGAAAGGAATGGTCCAACCTAGGCTTGAAAGGCATCCCTTCCAAGCTCCACAAGCCATTTTTATTCTCATTCCCCCTCATGTCTCATGGAAACCCGAGGTTCCCAAAAACGACAGATGGCAAGAGATTGTCCTCCCGACAGTCTCCCAACATCGTGGTTGGTCCAATTTGTCTTTCCCTGTTCCCTCGCATATCAATCAGATTGTCCAAGTTGCCCCTTTCCACTCACCAGTTCAGTCTTCTCATGCTAGCAAAAGGTTGAAAACTGAGGCCCACCATGCCCCTGACAAAGGAAAATTCATTGTTGCCCCTTCCTCACCCTCCAATGGCTCTGATAAATCTGTGTCCTCCTGGATGCATTTGAGGGACGATTGTTCTCATGTGATCAACGATATTAGGCCTAAAGGCTCAGCATAGCCAAAGGAAAATTCAGAGAGATCAAAAGGTGACAGCAACAACAAGGGAAATATTGCATCTCAGAGTGGAAAATATGGTTTTTAAGTTTGATTTTATTTATTGTTGATGACAGCTGACTTCAGAAATTTTGGACAACATGTTATTTTTTGGGTATATGAGTAATATATTTTGGAAATAATTTCCAAAATCATTGGATAAGTTGTCAAATATGAATGTAATGATGGGAGTCACAAGGAGAGATGTTTTGTTTAATTAACTAGTCGTGTTATGATTGCTAAAAGTTAAAGGGAGTCACAATGGGTCACACCTACTAGTTATTATTTATTTAAAACCCTTATTATGATTTATTACTTTTCCTCCTAACTAAAAATTGGTTGAGTTTTAGTTAACTTAACTAATGAAGTAGTTCAACTACTTCAACCAAATCTAATTTTCTTAAAAGAAAAAGGAAGGGGAGGAATAAGGGGAGAATAGAAGGAGAAGCATACTAAGGTTTTATCTTTGTGTTTTTGTTGAGATAATTCAATTTTCATTCATTCCTTAATTTATTCAAAGCCTAATTATTTTTTTGATAACAAGGTCTTATTGTAGACAACAAGATTCAGGGTTGAATTACATCATTCAGACACTTGTTTTTCATAGGTGTTGATCTATCTTTGATAGTCTGTGTACACTTGTCTATTTGTGAATTAGTTTTCATGACTGACAAAGGCTATTGTGCAGAGTCGAGTGGGAAGCAATCTGTGGCAAGATGATCCATCTTTTAGAGTTCAACTTTTTATTTTCTGTCAGAAGTCATTTTGTATGTTTCATCGGGGAGGTCTAAGTTTGACTTTGGTCCAAAACTTCTTCACGAAATTTTGTAAAGAGAGTGACTCTTTGATGAATTGGAATGAAATAAAGAATTGTTTTATGTCTCATCTGTCTTGATTATCAACTTGGTGTCTTTACTTCTGTCTCCATGTTTATTTCAGCCTCTGTTATGTTCATAAAAACACATAAATAATGAATTTTTCAGCAAGCTTTTATTTATAAAAAACCAGCCTAAGCACTTGTAATCAATACTTATGAGTTAGGATATTAATTTTGATGGCTATAAACATAAGGTGATATTCCCATCTATTTTTCTTTAGCCAAGCAAAATCTGAAAATGCTTGAGTAAGATCATTTCATATATTTTCCTCAACAAACACATTTAAAACCATGATCTTGACAACTTATAACATTACAACCAAAATCTTAAAATAAACCATTGAATCAAAAAAAAGTGCAAGAAGTGGCACCATTTTTATTTCAAACTTAAAATTCCAACATTTTTTAAACCATCATCTATAAAAAGTGTTAATGTTAAATCAAAATTGGCATACTCACACCTACACTGCAATCAATTTTTCCTAAAATATTTTTTTTTTAACTTAAAATAAATTTAATTATTTTTTTAATTATAATAATTTTTTAAAAACAATAAAAAAATCAAATTAAAACCATTGTTTTTTTCAATTATCAAATATTATAAAAAATAATTTAAAAATAATANTATAAAAAGTGTTAATGTTAAATCAAAATTGGCATACTCACACCTACACTGCAATCAATTTTTCCTAAAATATTTTTTTTTTAACTTAAAATAAATTTAATTATTTTTTTAATTATAATAATTTTTTAAAAACAATAAAAAAAATCGAATTAAAACCATTGTTTTTTTCAATTATCAAATATTATAAAAAATAATTTAAAAATAATAAAAAATATTTTTTAAAAACAAATTAAAAAAACCTTAGAATAATAATTTTAT
>SNQJ01S0007647.1:32706-52686 GCA_010110895.2 Picea sitchensis
GGGGTAAATGGGATGATTTTGATTACAACAATGATGATTGTTTAGGCCATAGCTTTAACAATATTGCAATTTAAAGTCTAAAATAATAAGGGTGCTACTATCAACACCTCTTTTCGATTCAGGGGTTGATTTTAAGATTTTGGCCACAATGGTACTAGTTGTTAAGGCCATGTTTTTAAACAAGTAGTAGTTTTAACTCTCCAAAAAACAAAAAGATGGTATTCACAAAATTGTTTTTCAATTCGAAGGTTGATTTTAAGAGTTTGGTTACAATGTCAATTCCCAGTAGCTCAATTGGTTAAGGTGTGGGTTTCATTTGCTAGGCGACCCAAGTTCAATAACCTTACGGTGGGTTTAGACGAGAGGAGACACCCAAAAATCCAGCCATGTAAAGGGTTGTTGCGGCCCAGGACGGCTGCGATCCCCGGGTGATTTTGACAACTTAGATGCCTCTGGGTTGTTGTTTCTTAGCCCATGGTTAAAAAAGTTGGCCATGTAGGTTACGGGCACATTTCTAACAAAACAAAAATTGGTTACAATAGTACTAGTTGTTAAGGCCATGGTTTCAAATAAATTATAATTTTAACCTCAAAAAGATAAATGATTGCTACTGATATAACCACTTTTCAATTTAGGGGTTTATTTCAATGCTTTTGTTAGTAACATTACAAACCATGGTTGAAAAATATTGTAATTTTAATCCCGAGAAAAAAAAGGTGCTACTAGTGGAACCACTTTTCAATTCAGGGGTTCACTTTAGTATTATTGATGAAAAAATAAGAATTTTTAGCACCAGAGTTCTCGTTTTGAGGTCACGTTTCCCATTAGGTTGGTAACTATGTTGGTTGAGACAAGGATGTCCATTATCTCCACTTATTTTTCTCATGGTGGTAGGAGAGCTCAATGGATATGTAACACACCTAAAAGGAAAAAGGGGAATAGAAGGAATTCAAATCACCAAGGACTTATCACTAACATGCCTCCTTTTTTTAATGATGCAATCATATTTGGCAATGGGAATACAAATGATTTAAAATCATATGAACAAGTGACCCCTCATGTTGTTTGGAACTGCACCAATCATGTTGATTATTATTCATAAATCCTTGATGTCGTTCAAATATGTAGACCCTTGGAATGAGCAAGTCATTGGGAAAATGTTTCCTTATAAAATGTATCCTCTAAACCAAGGCATCAAATATTTAGGCTTTAATTAAAACAAAATGACTATGGGGTAAAATAGTATAAATGGTTATCTCATAGGATTGTACCAAGGGTCAAAACTAGGTGTGTGATAGGTGATTGTTCCTTGTAGGAAGACTAACATTGATCAAATATATCCTACCAAGCAATTCCACTATGTTGGATCTCAATGACACTCATCCCCAAATCATCATAAATAAAATCACGAAGAAGTGTTTTTAAATTTCTATGGGAAGGGAAGAAAGAAATAGATATCACTTTAGTTCAATGGAAGAGGCTATTCATTATGGTGAATGGGGACTAAAAAACCCATATATGTTTGGCAAGGCATTGGAAGCAAAAAACCTTTGGACGTTATCTCTACACAGGGGTATTCATAGAAGGTCATGATGAAGACTTATATAAAGCCACCATATAATCCATAATGAATCATTCTATAATGAGTCCAGTCATAACAACCCTCAAGATCATAGGAGATATTTTTGAAGCTAGAAGAACAAGTAGTTGATATCTCTCACAACATGGCACTCCTCATGGAGACTCTAACAAACAAGTTTGGACCTTTTGGGGAGGTTGGTGGCTCTAACTCAGAATTTGGATTGGACGAGAAATCGAGATATAATGAAAACCTAGAAAAGGATAAAAACAAATGAGTTAGAGAAAGAGAAACCAAGTTTTAGTGTCAATACTTCTTCACAATTTCTATTTAAAATGGAAGGGAAAGTGGATATCAAACGCTACCAAGGTGATATTGATGTTGTTAATTTGAATCATTGGTTGCAATGGTTAGAAGTTTATTTTAGTTTCCATAACATAGAAGAAGCGAAAAATATTTCATGTTCCCAACTAAAACTAGAGGGTCGTGCCCTAACCTAGTGAGAAAGCCACATGGAGACACTTAGGTTGGAGGGTTATCGATCAGTAACTTAGTGGGAGGTGTTTAAAACCCTCATCAAATCCGATTTTTACACTATTGGATATTTTTTATGTTTGAATCAATTAAGATCAACACAACAACCTGATCAGGATATAAATCCCCCTACATTTTTATAGAAGTAGTACCCCTTTTTAAATTCTTTAAATGTTTATCTTCAAATATATTGGGACAATGATATTAAAATGGGAGAGTGATAAATAGAAAACTCTGAATCTTTATCACTCAAATAAATGAAAATATATATATGCATAAAGAATTCCTGAGACATGGACTAGGAACCTTCACTCATAAAATAAAATATTTTACTGAGATATTATACAAAGATAACAACTACAGAAAATATAACATAAATCTCACATCCATCACAACATTAAATATTTTTCATCACATTCAAGGAAAGAAAGATGAAAGGCCCACATATCAGAGAACTTTAAAAGAGCCTTTTCATTGATAACAAAAGAGAATATGATAGGAAAAACTTTAAATATCCAATGCCCAAAATCATAGTTTCAAAAGATATATTTGTATTTTATCCTCGAAGTAGTTCTCTAGGATTTCTCAAAAAATAATATAGTCTTTGATAGTCTTAGAAATTAAAATACATTCATCAAAATTTGTACTGGGATCAGGATCTCATGGACCATAAAATAAATAAAAGAAACAGGAACAAGGCTAGACATGAAAGAAGACAAGAGAAAGTGATCATAAAATTGGTTATGCTCTTCTTGGGACTAATAAAACACAACTGGATGATTTTTTGAATGGGAAGAGAAATGAAATGGGAAGAATGTGATATGTATTACTCACTGTGATGGAATATCCACTTCATTTTATTGTTGACGTTCATCTTATATCATCTCTTGTTGTGGTTGCATGACTAGTACCAACTGCCTCTAACTGATCTTCTTCGGTTATCATGATTAGAGATTGTTTTAACCAATTTTCAATATATTCTTTCATTGGTGCAACATGTATTTCTTCTGTAACTTTGATATCAAATATTGTTCCTTCTAATTCTCTTAATTCAAATGAAAGTTGATGGAATGTATCTTCAATATCTTTGTTTTTATTTACGTAACTTACCAACCAACTCTCAAATTCATTTTTAGTGTACTCGGAAATTGTTTCTTTTTCATAAGTATAGAATTTAAAATTAAATTTGGTTCTTGTACCTCCCTTGTAGTCCCTGCTAAGTCTATTTTAATCAATTTGCGATATAATGCCTAATTTTTGACAACTAGGGTGTCACAATCGTCCAATATTTCTTTCATCACCTTTTTCTTTTTTATCCAGCAAGATTTTAGTTTTTTTATTCAAATGGGGGAAGGTAGGTCCTCTTATTT
Source organism: Picea sitchensis (assembly GCA_010110895.2). Classification (NCBI taxonomy): domain Eukaryota; kingdom Viridiplantae; phylum Streptophyta; class Pinopsida; order Pinales; family Pinaceae; genus Picea; species Picea sitchensis. The sequence continues at coordinate 36,190 of SNQJ01S0007647.1, forward strand.
TATTTTTAATTCGGTCATACCATAAACTTTTAAGATAAATGTGATAACATCATCATTATAGAAACCTTCTTCATTAATAAAGTCATTGTTGGGCTCAATAAATGACTCAATTTTTACATATTCATTCCATGTTTTTCACCACATTACCATTTTCTTTACACTCTGTTTACCAGACTTCTGCTAAAGTTTACCTCATATTCATGCCATGTTCACTTAATTACCAGCAAGTTGGAGTTTTAGAGTATTTGGTATATTTTAATATGTTTCATGATACTTTAATACACATCAAAAAATAATTAAATTATTACATATTATGGTGAAAATACTAATATGAAGAGTGGCATTGGTTTGCACTTATTATACATGTTTGTGTGAAGATAGTTGGTCTTCCTGGTCATCCAATGTTGTTTTCAACTAAAATCTTCTTGTGGCACTCTTCCATGATGTTTCACACTGGCTTATCCATTGAATTAATTGTATAGTATCCTCATGACACTTCGTGTCATAAGGATTACCACTTGTACGCTATTGTTTTAACCGAAAAACATGTCAACCAATTGCTTTGATTGAAACACATTGTACGCGGGATCCTTTAATATTTTTAGTATTCAGTTAGCTTCAGGTTAGGAATGGATCAGATCCACATCTATGCTATAAAGCTAGATCTTGTATCTGTTCGAGGGGGCTCCGATTATTGTAATACGACTTGGTGTTTTGCTGAAAACTTATGAACTGGTKTACTGTTCAATGACTATTGGCATTTCATAGCTGTGTTTGTTGATCTGAATTGCCTTATACATATGGAGATGGTAGAATAAATCGTCATTTATGAATCTTAACATGAGTCTCTGTCTCCGTGGGAGGGCCCACCACTGGAGGCAGAAGATATCCTTATTTTACATAGAAATCGTTTAGTTTATTTCTTTACAGAAATTGTGATTTACAGAATTCTTACTGTGTAGAATCAATTATACAATGATAAATTTTGAATAGTGTAATTCAGATTTTATTTTTTTATGGTTTGCTCTGTGCACGGAGCATAGATTAGATCGCTGAGTAAATAGGAAGCATAGAATGGTTCATGGATTGAATACATAGATAGGTAGATTGAAATTAGAAACACATTGTAAATATTTTCTTTCATTTCGTAACGAGTTTATTTATCTGAACATTTAGATAGCAGATCTGTAGAATCATAGGTAACAGATAGATTAGGAATAATTTAGAGTAAAGTAGTTTTTCATTTATGTTCCTTACCTCATAAATAGAATTGCACTTGAAAGTTGTAAGATTTGATTAATATGGTCAATTAACGTAGATAGGTTAGGAAGAAATAGTTAAATAATAGATTAATGAACATTCTAGAATTGCAGAGTTATAATCGTAGATTTAGATTTGGATAAATTGTTTTAGTTTTAGATGTTTATTTGAATTGTTGTGTAATGTATGAATAGATAGAAATTGTAGATTAATATTCAGTTAGCATATAGTTAGCATAAAGTTAGTTAGCATTCATTTATTGAATAGAACTGTTAGATAGACTAATTTCAATTCAATTTCATAAATGGTAAAATAGAATTGCAGGATGTTAATTAGTGAAGAAATGTGTTAAATTTTAGATTAATGAATAAGTTAATTGAATAATCATTTCCATAGAATCAAATAGTTGATTAGTTACAAATAGAAGATTGCAAACAATAATTCTGTAGATTGAACTGAAGACTAGTAACAGAAGTAATTAGATCTTCATTGAAGTATTGATTCACTTCATGAATCAATACAACTTCATAGAGGAATTTAATAGAATAGATTAAATATCCTTTTCTGCATATTAAACGTAGAAGGTTTTATGATTTTTATAGACCCATAAGGTTTCTAGATTAGATTTCTTTATATGTAATCTCTTGCTTTCATAAGTTAGATGTTATTTCAATTGAGTAGCATTAGAGTAGTTTCCCTTCATGCAGGTTAGATTTAATTTCAGTTGTGTGATTCATTGTTAAGCACTCGATTAGTTTCTTTTTATATAGTTACATGTTTTCTTAGATTTAGATTTAATTTCAAATAGTGTGTGTTTTCAGACATTAGATTAGATTAGTTTAGATTCCAATCCTGCATTTTCTATGCTTGTGCCTCTAAGTTTACCTCCCCGGGTTGACATTTTATGTAAGCTATTTATAGTGATATAATTAGCCCAATAGTCATTATGTAGATATTTACTTAAATTGGTTATCCTGGAACCAAAATAAATGATATTATTCCCTACATCCCATCCCTTTAAAATAAGGGACATTCTCTTTTTTATATTGTCTCTAACAAATCCCCTGATTTCATCCAACATACTTGATGTTCCTTTCAAATTCAAACTTGACTCGAGTGTTCCATTGGGATTTCTCCCAGGTTGAATAGTAGCAATTGGAATTTCAAAAATAGGAGGTGGCATCAAAGCACATTCTAATTCTTTAATCCTTTATTTGAGTCTTGCATTTTTGTCTTCCATTTCATCAACTAATACCTCCAAAGCTTCACCAATAACTTTGTGAATTCGATCAATTCTCGATAGTGGGACTCCATTCAGTTCCAACTTTGTATCTTTCTCTTAGATTCTTTTTCCTTTTGAATTTACTCGTTCAAAGACTAACTTCATTAAATATTTTTGAAATAATGCACTATGAAGGGTCAAGGATTCTTATTCATAAAAGGTGGGCTGGACTTGATCAATTTTCCTTTTCCTCTTATTTATTGGTAATTTGTGAGGCCTTTCAACACTCTTTTTGGGGTGATCAAGATAATCTTCATAACATGAATTCTCAATTAAGGACTTTGTTTCTCCTGCAAAATAGTTTGGGGAATTTTCTTCGGTGTGTTTCTTGTTTGAGAAGAACTTTGACACTTTGTACTCCTTTCATTTATAACCCTTGTGTGTTGTTGTTCTACTTCATTTGTGCTAACAACAATCTCAAGATCTCCAAATAACACTTATTCACATTTTTTACCATTTTTTCCTCTTCTCCATATATACAAGTGTTTATGTATGACACACTGAAACCTACATAGATCATACAATTCATGAAATATTGTTGAGGGTCAAACCCCTTCACTTGATTTGTCAATTTTAAATTACACCGGTCGAATTGGGATGCAAATTCATCAATTTTTGGAGCACTTCTCAGTGTCATCTTGCCAACTTTCCATGGCAATGGAATGAATTTCCTTTTCTTCCTTTCATACAAGAAATTAGCCCAGAATCTGTATTGTCTATAGACTTCCACCATAAAACAAAAGATAAATTGGGGATTCTTGAGAGTAATAAACTCCGATTATGTTATACTATTCATTTGATTCAAAATTCCCCATTTTATCTAAAAATGTTCTTTCCTCTAATGATAATCTTGGAGTGTTGTTTCCAAACATGATTTTTTTGAAACAAGATAGGAAGGAATCATAAACATCATAAAAATGGTACATTTCTCTATGTTTCCACAAAGAAGGATACCATGTGTGAATCAGATCTTTCTTGAAATCAATTTGTTTTGAAAAATGAAATCTTTGGAATACCTGACAATAGACAATAGATAAAACCAAATATGAAAACATGTAAAATTGTGTATCCATCTTCAAATTTGTTAATTGAAGTGATGTCTCAGTAGATATAATTTTTGACCAATCAAAAATTCCCTTTCATTGAATAGAATATTATAAAATATAGAGAGATAAATGAGGGATAGTAGTAGTAGACTCATGTCCCAGTACTATAGAGAGAATCCATGCCATTTATTTATAAGGTTTTTTCAATTGACTAACTTGTATCATTGATAAATCCTCTGGCATTGTCTTCATGTCTTTGAGACATTGCGGAAATAAGTCCCTACCATTGTTTTTAGTCCTGATGAAATTATTGGATACATCAACCTTGAAGGTCATTTTCATCTCTGGTAACCTAAGCATCTTGATGAAATTTGATGGCATCAGAGAGAGTGGGGAGTGTCCTTTCAATTTAATAATTATTTGGTCTTTCTCATAATTATTTGTGCAGCATATTACTAGTTCTTTGGCATCAAATACTTCTGGAACACACCCTTCCTTGGAGATACCTAATATACAAGCATCATTAATACTCCTTTCTTCAGGAGGCAATGTGGAATAGTATCTATAGGCACTCGAGTAGTGGCATTTTGGGTCCTCTCATGCAAGTGTATTCAATGTATCCCCACATAAGCTTTCTCTTCTTCTCACCATCTTTCTTAAGAGTCAGAAACGCATGCACAATCTTTCTGGAATAACAAGATATTTATTTTTTATAATAACCACTAGAGCTCTTATTTTGAAAGAATGGTTAAGCGAATTTAATCTGAATTTATGAGATGGGTCTCGAGGAAAACAACATTAATAATGGTGCTTTAGTATTTAACCATATGTTATTTCACATACAATATGCATTAAATGGGTTTTGGGGAATGTGACAATGAATGAGGATTCATGGTGGAGCGGAGGAAAGAAATATATATAAATAAATGAAAGGAAAAAATTTTCTCCTGTGGCTTTGTGAAATAATTCGAGATATGACTAAGTATAGGATGGCAGACAGATAGACTTGAGAAATCGAATTTTTCAAGGTAGTGAGACGATCTCTGCTTCCGTGGTTAAAAAAATTTAAAAATACTAAGTATTGGAGCATCGAAGAGATAATTAAAGTCTTGATATAACGACCAAGTACCATGGAGCAGACAGACGTAATTGTGATTACGACAAGTGAATGAATCGGAGAAAATATACACACCTGTGGACCCTTCGTTCCACGAAGAGTATGAGAAAAATACTAAGTGTTGGTGAAAATCATGTGCAACAGAACATAAGGTGTATTTTAGTGATGGTGGAGGAGCGGAATTAAGTGAAGATGATGATACCAATCTATGAACCTACCATAGATTGGAAATTTTTCTAAGTAAAGAAAAGATATAAAGAGAAAATATTAACCTATATATAGGTCAACAGGTATATAGAGGACCCCACTTTAGGTAGAGGCAAGGGAAGAGTGTGAAAGAGTACACCACCGAGTTCAAAAAAATGGTGATCATGTTGGGTATATCTCCCAACAACCCATATGTACTACTCCTCGAGTATTTGGGGGGTTTACACAGTCATTTACAGAAGAAAGTGATAATATTTAAACCTATGATAGTTGATGGGGCTTGTGTGCAAGAATAGTACCTAGAGTGTATATGAAATAAGAAAATACATTGAAGTGGTTCGAAATATAAATACCACCAATATTTTTCCAAGGAGGGGAAGAAGAAGTGGAAATGGACAAGGAGATAACAACCAATGCACATCAGTACAAGGATCCAAACAACCACTACAACCATTGTAATATCGATGGTCACATTGAATATAAGTGTTGGAAGCTACATCTAGTGCTTAATCCAAAGAACCGTAAGAAGGATTCCAAGAAGAAGAATATGTTATCCATGGATTCAAACAACCTAGTAGAGAGTAGCTCAGATGTGGATGAAAATATTTTCTACACTACAATGTAAAAGGAGGTGAACTTGAGTAGTATTTATCACAAGGAAGATAAGGAGATGATTAAACTCTTCCATATTAATATTCAGTTCAAGAAGACAAAGGTGGATACTCTATTCAATTCTGATGCATAGGCCAACATCATAGAAAAATATCTAGTCAGCAAGCTTGGATTGGAATTTCATGATCTTCCTAACCAATATCTATTGGGATGGGTAAATAAGGATGCAGATCTCAAGTTCAATAAACAATGTAAGATAATATTTGGTATAAGTGCAGGCTATATTGATAAAGTGAAGGTAGATATAGTGCCACTTCATGTATGTGGTGTAGTGTTTATAACCCCCCACATGTAAATGAGGGATGCAATCATTGTGAGGAGAGAAAAGCAATGCCATATGATCAAGAATGGGAAGTATTTCATCATCAATGCACACAAAAGTAAATCCAATATCTCTCTGGTAAGTGCTAACCAATCCAAGAAATTGACGAGTTCTATCAGGAAGTTTGTATTACTTTTCTTAAGAGATAATCAACCAAGTGATGATTTGGTAAAAGTAAAGGTGTCTCTGGAGGGATGTAATAAAGATAATAAATATCAATAGGAGGAGTTTTTGCAAGCATACACAGAAGTGTTTCAGTAGCCTAAAGGGTTACCACCTAAGAGGGAAGTGGATCACAAGATATAGTTTTTGTCTACCTCCCCATTTCCAAATATTGGTTGTATAGGTAGTCTATCCTAGAAGCATATGAAGTGAAGAAACGACAACAAAAACTATTGGAAAAGAGAGTAATTTGACCAAGAACCTCACCTTGTGGTTCGACTATCATCACAATACCCAATAAATATGGGACTTGATGAATGTGTATCGACTATAGAGTTTTGAACAAGATCACCCTCAAGAATTAGTACCCTCTTCCCAAAATCAATGATTTATTAGATCAGTTACAACATGCCAAGTACTTCACCAAGTTGGATCTCAAATTGAGATACCACTAGGTATGAGTTAAATAAAAAGACACCTAATATATTGCCTTCAAGAAAAGGTAAGGTTTATATGAATGCTTGGTAATGCATTATGGTTTATGGAATACACCAACTACATTTGTTCATTTCATGAATGATGTATTACATCCTTTATAGATTCATTTGTGATAGTGTATTTAGATGATATATTGGTTTATAGCTCTACCTAGGAATAGAATATCTCACATCTTATGCAAGTGTTAGAGACTTTGAAAAACCATCAATTTCTAGACACCTTAAGAGATGTGAGTTTGCTCGGCAACGATTGGTGTATTTTGGGTATGTGATTGGTGGAGGAGAACTAAAGATAGATCCCGCAAATATGGATGCCATCCTTAAGTGGCTAGTTCCTACTAATTTCACTGAAGTTGGGAGATTTTTTGAGGCAGTGCAATACCTTTGGAAGTTTATAGCATCATTTTTAATTGTAGCTACGTCACTTCATACCATAACAACCGGTGGTAAGATTTTCCAATGGGGGGAGAATCAACAGAAATATTTTGATGAATTAAAAAAGAATATCAATCAAGTACCAGTTCTTTCATTACCTAATTTGTAGAATCCTGTTGAAGTGGAGACAAATGCAAATGGATGTGTTAGATGAGAAATCTTAATTTAGGGAGGTAAGTCTATATGTTATTATTCTGACATATCTCATGGTGGAGTCATGGACTACCCTACATAAGATAAGGAAATCTATGCCCTCATTCAATATGTTAAGAAGTGGAATAACTATTTGATTGGAAAGGAACCAATTATCCACACTAATCACCATTTACTACAGCATTTGTAGGCCCAAAGTAAGCTTCAACAAACTAGCCACTAAAAGTGGATGGGGTTTTTATGGAAGGTTCATTTATTCATAAAATATAAGAAGGGAAACATTAATAAGTTGGAAAACATTCTTTCAAGGCCACCCACATCCAAGATTACAACTTTGGTAACTCTTATGCACATGTATCCTTTTACCCATGATGCATACAAAAAGGAATACATGGAAGATGAGGACTTTAGAAAGGTGCTTCAATATCTACAAGGCCAAATTTGTATAGAAGAAAGTGACAGTCGGGTTTAATATCATCTCTGAAATGGATTTCTCTACAAGCTAGACATGATCTATGTTCCTAAAGGTAAAATATTGAAGTTTATCATAGAAACACACACCTCTAAGGTTGTAGGACATTTTAGTGTTGGGAAGGAAATTTCCAACTTACATTGGTATGTGTATTGTCCAAGAACGAGAGAAGATATAGCTCAATTTATTAGAGGATGCATACTTTGTTGTACCAACAAGCCCAATGATAGAAATCAAGGTCTATACCATCCCTTAATTGTACCACTAGACCCTAGGATAGCATCTCCATCAATTTTTTGGGTGGTTTTCCAACCAGTAGGGGACATGACTATCTATTTGGGGTAGTTGAGAGGTTTTGTATTATGTGCATTATTATGCCTTGTTAAATACCATCAAAGGAAAAGAAGTATCAAACATGTTCTTTGAAAATTTTTGGGTGCACTTTGAACAAATTTACCAACTTAACAAGAATTATGACCTCAAATCGAGAACTATATCCCTTAAACCCCATAATTTTGCATAAACAAACACCAAAATCAACCCCTGAATAAAAAAAGTAGTGCTACTAGTAGCACCTTCTTATTTTTTAGGGTTAAAATTACAACATTTTTCAAGCATGGCCTTAAAACCCATATTGTTTCTAACAAAAACCTTAAAATCAACATTTAAATCAAAAAGTGGTGCTACAAGTAACAACTCTTTTTTTTAAGTTAAAATTATAGCTTGTTTGAAACCATATCCTTAACAATTGGTACCATTGAAAAATAAAACTTAAAACCAACCACCAAATCAAAAGGTTGTGCTACCGGTAGCACTTCTTTTTTTCCAAACTTAAAATTGCAACATTTTTCAAACCATGGTATAAAATATCATCACTAGTGTAAAAAAAATCATAAAATCAACCCTAAAATGTTCAATCTTTTTCTGTTAGTTTATCACTTCAAGAATAAGACAATACACAATATGTGAAGATATCACTCTATAATTTAAAAGTTCAACATTAATTCCAAATAACTTTTTACTTTTAATAAAAAAAAACTCGATACAAATTACATTTAATGAAACATAAATTATTTCTTAAAAGTATTGTTGCATTTTCCATATTAAAAAAAAATGAGATAATAAATTTTGTTATATTCTTCATAATCAAAACATATAATCCAACAAGCATAGAAATTATTCATAACTTCCTATAGGATCATATGTAAGTCAAATCATTGCTTTAGAGTTACCATACAAACATCATATTGATAAAAAAAAATACATAGAATGTTTCATACAATTATTCAAACTGACTCATGGATTTCGGCATGCCATTAGAATATACATTATCTTCAAACAAATGATTATATGAAGATGTAAATGACCCATGTTCTTCTCTATTATCAATGAGTGCACCATTTGAATCTACATGTATTCCCAACATTTCAAATGTCATAAGCCTTCTAGATCTATGACTAGGTTCACTAGACTCCCATCTTCCATCTATTTCTTGCGGAAACAAGCTCTTAAGAATATTTTTGGTCTTGGAGTGAAGAGTGCCTCTCTTTTTCAAATGAAATTCATAAACAAGTATGTCAACATCCTCTAATTTTGAGAGGTCAATGCGGCGACAATTTATATTTTGACCTTTTTTTCTCTCTTTCTGCTAATATGTTCCTCGGCTACCATATATGGCTTACATGTTTGTTGCACACCAATGTACTTCAATTTTTATAACATATTCATTTTATTTATTGACTTTTATAACCTTTTTTGTCCATAATGGATCACCATGTGAATTTTTAGTTGCTAACACTATAATCATGCAACCCTAATTAATATCATGTATCAAACCCTTGTAAAGGTCTTCCACGGTTTCACATTGTGCATGTGATATTCTAGAACCAATATACATTTCTCTTTATTTTACATGTGAAGACTCAATAACGTGACATTTACATGCGTGTTGTTCAATAATGCTTTTTTCCTCATATTCCCTTGGCATACTTTTTGGCCAACTAAATGAAGTCTTCAAAAATGTATCTCCATATGTTGAGCTTGAAATTATGTCACTTTAACCATTGAAAAAATAACCCACCAAACATGATCATGACATCAAAGTACTCATATGTATCTTTAATTGAATTTTTTTGTTTTGTCCAGGTTGAAAAAAAAAATCACATTTTATCATTTAGATAAAATAAAAAAATAAATCAACAACAAACCCTAAAAGATATAGTATTTAAAAGATTAAAGAACACAACCTAAACAACATTGGATTTTTTACTCTTCTCGAAGAATCATGACATATGAAAACCCTCCTCAATACAATTGTATGGAATATGCTATGCTCCCTCACAATTAATAACAAAAAAGGAAGCCGGTACAATGCATTCCCAAAGCAACAGTGATACCCAAATATGAAATATGCTCGATCAGGGTTGATAACTATGTATAGTTTATGAAGGACCATGTCATCATTGGAAAATGTATAGCTATCTGGCCAACAGAGCATGATATGGTTGCCTGGATCAATTCCTATTGGAGTCCATTACATCCCTACGAGCTTAATCTTGGGTCGAACGAGTTTTTCACGACTATTTTTCAAGACTGGGGAGATAGGGAAAGAGTCTTCTAAAATGGACCTCACTTCTTTCATTCGACGAGATTACACCTCCAATATTGAACTGAGAAATTTAATCTGAAGAAGGAATACCTTTCTTATGCTCCAAACTGGGTATGGCTCTATTTTCTCCCACGGGAATATTGGGATGAGATCTTATCAGGAATCGACAACACATTGGGTATGTGTGTTAAATCCTCAAAAGCTACTAAAAAATGGTGCTATATTTATTATGTGTGCATTGGCATTTACATGAATGTTTTGATTCCTATCCTTTAATTCATCTATCTTAGCTACCAGGACTCATATTGGCTCCAAACGCTATATTATGATTTCATTCCCTTCCATTGTAAATTTTCCATGAACATGGTCATCTCTATAGGGACTACCCTTTTCTCCACCCCCCCAAATATTCTAAGTCCGAACCTGAAATTGATGAGCAAGGTTTCACCGAAATTTTCAATAGATGTATATCTATGTGAAATCCCACCCCCTCAGGGCCTTTAAATCTCATGAAACCAAAAATATCTTTGAAATACTTATCTTGATCCCCCAATATCCTCCCCCCGCTTCTCATTCAAATCCATCCTTCTGAAATCCCAAACTTCATGAATCTCCTAAACATACCCCCAACCTTGAAGACCCCAAGAATCCCAAAATCTGTGTTTCCCCCTCTAAGATTCCCCCTCATAAATATGTACCCATGGTTCCTAAAGGTTATGATGGATCATACCTCGAACCCAATGATATGGACATTGAAGGCATAGATATGAAGGCCATTGTGGATGATGTTCAATTGAAATATATGAATTCAATCCCACTAGAACACATCCATCTTGTCCATAAATCCCTCCATAAAGACAGAAGAGTATCATTGGGCTCCCATCCCACTCTTGGATCCAACCCTGCTCTTAGCATCCAAACCAACAAGTTAAATCCCCAAAAGACCCCTAAGCAAGAAAAGCATAGAGGATGAAAATCAAATCTACAAATTTTGCAAGAGATAGGAGATATCTTAGTCAGCTCTGAGAAAAATATGTTGATCACATATTCATATCAATCGTCTCCCTCTCCAAGTTTTCAATGAAATTTTTCTCATGGAATATTAGAGGCATCAATGTCAAGAGAAAGAAAAGTCTCTTATGAAACAATATGGATATTGAGTCCCTTGATGTTTTCTTGTTGCAAGAAAAAAAATGTGTTGATCACATCCTATCCACCATTCTTTCCAAAATATGGAAAAATGGTTTTTTTGTTGCCTTAGATTCAAGAGGAATGGTTGGAGGTCTGGAAATCCTATGGAACCCTGTGACAGTTCACCTAGACAATTTTTTTTTCTACAAAGAGAAGTCGCATAGCCAAATTTAGACCAATCAACTCTGAAATAATAGCTTCATCACAAATGTTTATGGGCTACAATAAATAAATTAAAAGTATTGGTTCTTGGAATCTATTCAATATATTATGGAACTCATTGAGAATCATTTTTGGATCTTGGGGGCGATTTCAACTTCATTTCCACCCTAGAGGAGAAAAAAGGGGGCATTGAAAATCTTTATCTTGACAATGATGATTTCAATAAATTCATTCAAATCCAGAAACTTGTTGATCTAGAAATAATAAATGGTCTATATACTTGGAATAATCATAGAGGAGGATCACAGCGAGTCGCATGAAGATTGGATCATTTCCATTATCTAAATACCTCATGCTCTCAGGTTTATACATGGAGGATAACATTCTCCCAGCTCTTGGATCGGATCACTGGCATGTCTGTCTCATAGAGGATGTTCAAGGAGTGCCCCTTACAATTCCTTTCAGGTTTAAGAATTTTTGTCTCTCTCACCCCAACTTCCAAAGCAATATTCAAAAATGGTGGGATGAATCCAATATGGCAAGAGGTTCCCTAATTTTATATTTTCAACAATGCCTTAAATCTCTCAAACAATATCTCAAGAACTAGAACAAATTCATATTTGGTAACATCTTTCAAGCTCAATAGCATATAGAAACCAAAATGGTTGATCTCCAGCAATAAATCATCATGCATGGCCAATCGAAGGAGCTTTATAAACAATAAAAGGAACTCACCCCTCAAATAGAAGAGCATAGACAACAATATGAGACAGTATGTGATAAAATCTAGGGTTCAATGACTTGAGGATGGGGAAATAAACAACAAATGTTTTCACAAATTGATGGTTCAGTAGTAGCTCACCAATCGTATCACCCAAATCACTTCTTCTCAAGGTAATAGTCTCACCTCTCATCATGAGATTGAATAGGAAATAATATATTTATTTCAATCTTTACTTATTGAACCTCAACCTAATCGTTCAACATCCATTTGAACCATTACCCATCACATTCCTCATTTGATCACCGAAGAAAAAAATACAGGCCTCATGAGACCTATTACTCTTAAGGAAGTGGAAGTTGTTGTCATGAGTATGTCCCCCGGGAAATCTCCTAGCCCAAATGGTTTTACCTATGAATTCTTCCACCACTATTGGCAAGTGGTTAAACATGGTGTATGGGCCCTTATTTTTGAATCTCAAAGGGATTTTGGTGTTCTCCCCGCCCTCAATGCTACTTTCCTTACATTGATCCCTAAGGAAGAAAAATATTACGATCCCAATAAATTTAGACCCATTTCCCTTTGAAATTGTAGATTTTTAATGACAAAAATCAACGAACAGAAATTTCTATCAAACACTTAGCAACCTAACGATAATTGTCTTGCATGAACTTTATAAATGCCTCAAACCCACATTCAGAAATTACCATAAGCAGAAATACACATTGCTAAGAAAATATGCAACAGAAATAAACACAATGGACAACAACCCATAAAACTTAGAAATTTAGGCAAAAGCCAGGGAAAACCCCAATGTGGGGAAACCCAATGAGAGAGAGAGAGAGAGAGAGAGAGAGAGAGAGAGAGAGAGAGAGAGAGAGGTTATTGACTTCATGAGATGCGATTACAATAACAATGTCAGTTCGATAGGAAATACCTGCATGCACAACAAAGCAGGTCCCAAAATTTTACGCTTTGGAAAGCGTTCCCAAATGCAAATGCGATATCGGCCTCCCTCAAATATGTGTGCCTCGAGAAAGCTGTCCCCTAGCAGTTGTATGACCACCCATAGTACGCCCAGGAAGTAGTAAGAAGAACTCCAGAAAATTCCTCGATTTCCATGCCAAAGGCTTCCTCGAAAGTGTGCCCCTCTTCCCTATTGTATAGATCCATCTGGTATGGCCCAACACAAAAATATAAAACACTTTCATACGGAAAATTCCTTGTCCACATTGCCCTCCTTTTCTTAGGAAATGTTCCCTCCAAGTTGCTCATTTTCCTCTCTCAAGCTTGCTCAGTCCTCTCCTCAACTCCTCTTGTCTTTCGATGTGTCTTGCACACTAACCAATGCATTCTTTTATAAATCTGAAAATGACATTTTTCCTCCAAGTGTCCTTTCACAGCCCAACCCTAAATCCAAGGCCAAGATTAGAAAGTGTCTTTTCACCTTCCCCAACCCTAAATCCAAAGGCCAAGATTAGATCTTTCCTTTTTCAAGATCAAGGGTCATGATCCATTCCCTCCAAAATGAATCACTTGAAATATTAAAGTGATTTCACTTTATTACATAAGTGTTATGAAAATAAAGTCACTTTAAAATTAGAAGGTACACTTTATTAAAAAGTCACTTTAAAAAAAGAACCACTTAAAAAAACTTTATAAAAACCTCTTGCAAAGCTAAGTGCCTGGTAGTGTAAACATAAGGTAAAATCTACATACAAAACAAAACATGTTGAGTACCTCCCAAGCTAAAAATCTAGCACTCCCTCTTAGCAAGGGATGTACTCATTTCCACCTCCATCATCTGGTCCCATCACATTGTTCTCTACAGGAGATCCCTATGAACCTGGAGCCATCCTCAACACATGCACAAAACTCGAACTAGAAGATCTTCTCCTAGCAAAATCCTGGAACCCTGAGCTCACTTCATCTTGAGCATTGGTTCGATCAACCTGGCTAAGCCTCTTTCCAGTGCTCAGAAGAGACTCACTCTCTTCTCTAGAAATGAAAGACTGAATCCTTGGTGCCATTGCAGTCTTAGAAGCCTCCTCGTGCTCCTCATTCGACGTTGAATCATACACTGAAGGTTGTCCTCTCAACATATACAACCTGTCCACCCAATTACCGATCAGCTGCAGCTCCATTGAGTCCACTCCCTTCCTGTAGATAAAGACATGTTCCTTGTTGAACAATATGCAATATCCTACATCCTCCAAGGCTGAGACTGAGAGCAAGTTAACCCTCGACCCTGGAACAAAGAGAACTCCATCAAGCTCCAAGAGTCCCCCAAACTCGAGTTGGAATCTAACATTCCCAAATCCATGTACAAATCTCTCCATACCACCTTCATTTACCACCTGTTGGCTAGGACCAATCTCTGTGAAATCTAGGAATACTCACCAGATTCCCGTCATGTGGCTAGAGGCTCCACTGTCCACAATCCATCTGATATAACCTCAAAATCCTCTGTTTCCAACACTGGAAACTAGGATCACCAAAGAAAATTCCCTGTCGTACTTTAAATCAAAGTCCCCCATGGTTGTTGTAGAAATTGTCTTAGGCCCCTCTAATTTCGTCTTCTTCTTCCTCTCAGGACAACGAGAGGCAAGGTTCCCCAACTAGTTACAACAATAGCATCTGACTTTACTCAAGTCCCTTTCAGAAATTCCTTTCTTCTTTCTCTTTGCAGTAAGACCATCATTCTCATCAACTTCATATGTCTTATTCTCACTGCTCTGAGATATTTTCCGAATCTCCTCCTGATTCAAATCATCTCACAGTCTGCTCCAATCTGGTAGATGCTCACGTCCCACCACACACTTCATGAAGAATTCTCATTCTTTGGTGAAGCCATTTAAGGCTATCCTCACCAAATCAGAATCCGCAATGACCTCTCCAACAACAACCAAATCATATTTTACTTGAGCCACTCGAGTAAGATAAGAAGAGACACTCTCCTCCTTACCCATCTTGGTATCATGCAACTTAGCCTTCAAGGCCATCTTCTAGTTCTTGTTCTTCACCTCAAACAAGTTTTTAAGTGCATCCCACATCTTCTTAACAGTCTTTTTCTTAGCCAAGTGTGGGATAAGGTGATCCTTCACCCCATCTAGAATAATCCTCAGAGCCTTGGCTTCCTTGACCTCATGCATGTCCAATGCAACAGGATCTGTTGCGGGAGATACCACAACAAAGTTGACATAGTTATAAATCTTGTTCTCCTTGAGAAAAACTGACAATCAGACCTTCCACTGCAAATATTTTGAAATCACATCCAATCGATCCTCGTATCTAATGCTTGCAGCCATATTCCATGTCACAACTCAAGGAAAACAATCACACCCTTTTTCCCAAAATCCACACTTCCCACTGTCACTCAAAGACAAAGCTCTGATACCATGTATATTTTTAATGAAAAAAATCACCAAACTAAAATTTTTGTCAAATACTTAGCAACCTAACGATAACTTTCTTGCATGAGCTTCATAAATGCCTCAAACCCACATTCAAAAATTACCATAAGAAGAAATACACATTGCTAAGAAAATATGCAGTGAAAATAAACACAATGGACAACAACCCATAAAAATCAGAAATTTAGGCAAAATCCAAGGAAAAACCCAATGTGGGGAAACCCAATGAGAGAGAGAGAGATATTATTCAGCTTAAGGAAAGTATAATACAACAACAATATCACATTTCCATCCAACAGAAATACCTCACATCCACAACAAAAAAGTCCCAAAATTTTATGCCTAGGAAAACATGCCCAAGTCTGTACATATGTACAACCTCCCTCAAATTTGTTCCGTAAAAACCATGCCCAATAGAGTGATGTACGTCATGCATAGTACAACCCAACAACAAGAAGAAGATCTCCATAAAATGCCTCGATTTTTATGCCAAAGGCTTCCTCGAAAATTGTTCCCCCTCTTCCTATTGTACGGATTGTACAGATCCGTACAGTACAACCTAGCATAGAAAATAGATGTAATGTCCCATTTCCCCTAGGCAGTCAGAATACCGTGGTGGTTTACCCAATTTCTTGTAAACCATTAGACAGACAAGCTAGGGAAATGATATTGGTAAAGTCACTTTCGAATTATAAAGTGAAACTTAGGAAAAGTGAGTTTATTAATATTAAACCCCTCTTTGAGGGTATTTCTCTCCAATTATTAATTAAATGAATA
>SNQJ01S0007647.1:52736-76739 GCA_010110895.2 Picea sitchensis
CTAGGGAAATGATATTGGTAAAGTCACTTTCGAATTATAAAGTGAAACTTAGGAAAAGTGAGTTTATTAATATTAAACCCCTCTTTGAGGGTATTTCTCTCCAATTATTAATTAAATGAATATTTAATGGAGAAAAAAGAAAAAGTGAAAGACAAAAAGGAAGATGGAGGATTCGAGAGGATTATTGAAAATTGTTTTGAAAATTGTTTTGGGAGAAAGCTTGCGAGCTTGAGACGAGGGTTTCGAAACCCTTGGAGAGAAAGTTCAGTTTCGAGGTTGAAACAATACCTTCCTAACTAAAAACTGGAGAAGCCAACTAGGATTTTCATTTTCATGTAACTGGAATTGTGATCCAAGGAGTTTATCTGAGATTGATTTTAGTTTCAATTGTGGAGAAGAGAGGCGTTTTTTGTCGCATGTGGGAAAGGATTGAGGGTTTTCTTGTGGGGGACGCATTCACCACTATGGCTGGGTGATTTTCCCATCAGAGCTGAGTTATTCAAATCGTGGCATCTCTTGCTGGTCTTGGGGATTGATTGATGATGAATGTTGGTCGTGGGGATTGCTTGATGATGAATGTTGGTCGTGGCCTCCTGTAGCTGTGTGTTTCTTCCTTGCTGGTCGTGTGTACCTACTCCTATAGCTACGTGTTCCTTGGTTGGTCGAGCTCCCATCTCTAGTGGTCTTGGGTTTCCTTATGCTGCGTGGAAGGCTGCCATATATCTTCATCAAACAGCAGAACCTTAGCTATAGAACAACGCCTTCTCTAGACAGTGTGTGTGGGAAGTTTGGGGCGTGTTCCCTCGGCTGTGGGCATGATTAGAGGTTCCAATCTTTTTATAGAAGACTTCTCTTCACTTCTAGAGGTACCTCTGCATCATTTTAATTGTTATTGATACAACATTAATAATGAATAAAGACAACCACGGTTTAGTGTAGTTTGTGTCCATCAAGATGTGAATATTTTGTCATTTATTATATGGGTTTTGTTGCTATCAAATTAATACATGGGGAACTTCATTTGGGAGACATAAGGGAATATAAAACCACTAAAACAACAAACAAAACCAAGGGACATATCGTTGTCCGACCATATTTTCACCTACAGCCATAAATTCTAATGCATGCCAAGTGTTTGACAAAATCCCAACACCAAAGTCAAGGGGGTTTTCCCAACCTTTCCAACTTAGAATATTTCAGTGGTATCAGAGCATGTTCTTGGCCAGTTGTGGGAAACATTGATGACTGAGGAAGGGCTGCAAAAAATCACTTATAGGTGCAGAAGATACAGAAGTGTAGAAGGCAGAGAAGAAGAGATGGAGGGTACTCCAGGGAAAAATGAAAATCTTCTAGAGGAAAGAGAGGACGGTTTGTTCAGAGGGCTTATGAAAGCCTTACAGGACATTGTAGAGGGCCAGAGAGAGACCCAAGAGTTCATGGGCATAATCACAAGTTATGCTCTAGGGAGAAAGCATGGTGAAGAAAAGGGGGAGAGCAGTAAGAGAGGGCAGATGGAAGAAGGGGGAAACACACACCGACCTCATGTTGAGGTGATCACTTCCAAGACCGACCCTCAGAACCGCCCTCATGACTACAGTGAGATTCCTAGATCTACCATGCCAAAGTTTTTAGGACCAGCAGAGACAGGTACAGGAGGGTAGGTAGAGCAGGACGAGCCACTAGAAACTTATTTACAGGAATATAAGGCCATGGATCCAGATTTGAGAGAAGCTATGACTTTCGCCGAGTTTTGTAGCTTCAAGGGGAGAAACAGGCCAAGGTTCTTCAACAGGGGGCCCCCACAGAGCTACGAGTTATAGCGCACAGTGGGCAAGATCACTTTTCCATACTTCGATGGGATGTTGAAGTGCACTGCATGAGCTTGGGTGTAGAAGCTCGACACCTACTTCCAGTTGAACCCCATGGAAAAGACTGATGCCATTAAGTTGGCGACATTGCACTTGGAGGGTGAGGCAAAGGACTGGTGGTACCACGAGATGTCCACTCTGGGACATGCCCATATCGTCACCTATGTTGAGTTTACAGGGAGACTAGTGCATAGATTTGATAGGAGAAATCTTGAGTTGTCTTTCAGAGACTTGGCACAGTTGAAACAAATTGGTTCAGAAGAGGCCTTTATATCATATTTCCAGAGGATATCAGTGATGGTCACCGATATCTGCGAGGCCCGATTGGTGATGATGTTCACAGAGGGGCTAACCAAGCCACTTCGAGGATGGGTGAAGGCTTATAAGCCTACTACACTACAGGATGCAGTTAGCAGAGCTAGAGACCTACAGGAGTCAGTACCCAAGCCCAAGTTCACCCTGAGACTAAACTTTCCCACGAAGTTCAATGATAGGGGACCACCACAGAGGTATGTCACAGGACAGCAGCAGAGGGACTAGGTAGGACAACCAAAGAGGGACTGGATAGGCAGGAACAGGATGGATGATGCTACTAGGCAGGATCTAAGGAGGAGGAATTTGTGTTTCAGTTGCCAGGAACCATGGGTACCAGGTCACAGGTGTGTGGGCAAGGCCAAGGCACACTACATAGAGGTCTTCTCAGATAGTAGGGAGGATGAGGAGACAAGAGAACAGGGGCAGGAGGAGGACCCACTGATGGTCGAGGCAGAGCAGGAATCAATGGGAAAGCAGGGGACTATAGCATCACTCTCAGGGATTCCCAGGTTTCATACCTTCAGGATTAGAGGAGGAGTACAAGGACACAGAGTGACGGTGTTGGTGGATGGTGGGGAATCCCACAATTTTATCGATGCTTCATTGGTAGAGTGGAAGGGAATTACCACCGAAGCCTTTGAGGGATTTTTAGTGATCATACCAGGGGAGAACACCCTAAACTGTACCAGATACGTCCCACAGATGACATTGAGCCTAGGGAACTACACCATCATAGACGACTTCTTCATGGTGAAGGTGCCTGACACCAATGTGGTATTGGGTGTCCAGTGGTTATACTCCCTAGGGAAGTACACCACCAACTACCAGACTATGGAGATGGAGTTTCAGGGATGGGATGACAGGAGGGTGGTTTTAAGGGGCATGAACACTTACCCTACCGAGGTAGTGACCGCAAAGAGAATGGAGGCAGTGATGAGGCAGGACGACATTGCATGGGTTGCATAGTTTCATATTTCAGTACAGAAGCCTAAGGGCGGGGAGCCCAATTTTTCGAGGGAGATAAAGGCCTTTCTTAAGAAGCATCAGAAGGTGTTTGGTGATATACCTCCAGGTAGGCCTCCAGACAGGGGCTTTGATCACACCATCGAGTTAGAGGAGGGCACGAGAGCAGTGTTTACCACCCCGTATAGGCACCCCAAGGCCTAGAAGGATGAGATCGAGAAGACCATCAAGGAGCTACTGGCAATGGGCCACATCAAACCAAGTTCGAGTCCTTTCGCTTCTTCTGTAGTGCTGGTAAAGAAGAAGGATGGGACCCTTAGAATGTGCATTGATTACCGAGCTCTCAACAAGAGGACCATCAAGAATAGGTACCCTATACCTCAGATTGATGAGTTGATGGATGAGTTGAGAGGGGCCAAATATTTTTCGAAGATTGATCTACGGTCGGGATACCATCAGATCAGGATGCGAGAAGGGGATGAGTACAAGACAACTTTCAAGTTCCACTATGGGCACTACGAGTTCTTGGTGATTCCTTTTGGGCTAAACAACACCCCAACCACATTTCAGTCCTGTATGAACCATACGTTTAGCAGGCAACTCAGGAAAAATTTGTTGGTTTTCTTTGATGACATTTTGGTCTACAACCGTACTTGGGAGGAACACCTCCAACATCTAGATGAGGTGTTGGGAATATTGGACAAACAGGAGTTGTATGCGAAGTTGTCCAAATGTGAGTTTGGATTGACAAAGATGCTCTATTTTGGGCATGTGATTGGAGCTCAGGGAGTGCAGGTACACTGGGACAAGATCCAGGCGATTCATGATTGGCCTCCACCGAGGAACACTACAGAATTAAAAATCTTCATGGGCTTGTACACTTACTATCGGAGGTATGTGAAAGGTTTTTCTCAATTGACAGCCCCACTGACAGATTTGACCAAGACGGGGGCCTTTGAGTGGACAGATGAGGCACAGGCAGTCTTTGACAGGATGAAGGACATCATGAGTTCATGCCCGGTCTTAGCTTTTCCGGACTTTACCCAACCCTTCGTGTTAGAGTGTGATGCATCAGGAGTAGGTATTGGAGCTGTGATTATGTAGAGGAATCATCCCATAGATTTCAAGAGTCGGAATCTTAGAGATTACGAGAGGCTCTACCCTATTTATGACAAAGAGATGTTGGCCATCATGCATGCATTGGCCAAATTCTAGCACTATCTAGTGGGCAACAGGTTCAAGGTCAAGACGGATCACAACAACCTCTGATTCTTCTTGGAACAGAAGGAACTGAATGATAGACAACATAAGTGGGTGAGTAATATCCAGGCCTACGATTTTGAGATTGAGTACGTGAAGGGGAAGAACAATGTGGTAGCCGACGCCCTTTCTAGGATGCCCCCTACTCTATCCTTGATGGATATATCGGAAGACTGGAAGAGTCTTCTACTGGTAGAGTATTCCAAAAACAAGTTTGCTTGCGAGATTTTGGATGGACAGGTTATAGATGAAAGGTACAGAGTGGTGGATGATGTCATCTACTACAAAGATCGAATTTATTTGGTGCCATGTTCACACATTAGGCAGAAGATCATGCAGGCAGCACATGACTCACCGTTAGCAGGACACCAGGGGTTCCTAAAGACTTACAGGCAGGTCCGGGAGAGGTTCACTTGGAAGAACCTCAAGGGAGATTTACTAAAGCACGTTCAGGAGTGTGGAGTTTGCCACCGGAACAAGGTGGGACACACCCATCCGGCCGGATTATTACAGCCATTGCCCATTCCAGATCAGAAATGGGAAAGTATCTCCATGGATTTCATCACCGGGTTACCCAAGGTGCAGGGGAAGAATTGCATTTATGTTGTGGTGGATAGACTCACCAAGTTTTCCCACTTCTTCGCTATTCCTTCGGACTATTCAACAGCACAGGTGGCCGAGCTATTCTTCAGAGAGATTTTCTGTTTGCATGGATTGCCCAAAACCATCATCAGTGATAGAGACAGTAGGTTCATGGGAGGTTTTTGGCAAAAGCTTTTCAGGTTGGTAGGTACCGAGTTGACACTGAGCACTAGTTACCACCCGTAGACTGATGGACAAACAGATATCGTGAACAAATGGGTGGAAGGCTATTTGCGGAACTATGTTTATGGGCAACAGAGAGCCTGGGTGAAGTGGTTACACCTGGGGGAGTACTGTTACAATACCACCCATCACATGTCCATTGGCATGACCCCTTTTCGGGAACTCTATGTCTACGAGGCCATGACTTTTGCAGGCGTCATTTTCGGTGATAGCAGGGCACCGAAGGCCAAAGATTGGACACAGGACAGTCGGGATATTATGAGAGCATTGAAGGAAAACATGAGGGCGGCCCAGGATCAACATAAGATGTATGTGGACAGGCACAGTACCGAGCGCTCATTCGAGGTGGGAGATTTAGTGTTCCTATGACTACAGCCATACCGACAATCTTCATTGAAACAGAAAGGGGCATAGAAGCTCCAACCTCGCTACTATGGGCCCTACAGGATAATTCGGAAGGTGGGGCAGGTTGCGTACAAGCTAGAGCTACCTGAGGGGAGAAAAATTCAAAATGTGTTTCACGTATCTTGCCTTAAGTAGGTAATAGGACAACAGGTGGTTGCCTCACAGGAGTTACCCCCTTTGGATGACGAGGGGAGGTTGGCCACAAGCCCTGAGGAGATTTTACAGGTATGGGAGAGGAAGCTCCGTAACAGGGTGGTCAAGGAGTTTCTAGTGAAATGGAAGGATCTATCGGTGGAGGATGCCACTTGGGAAAACGAGCAGGTGTTACAGCTTCCGGGTTTGAAGTTGCTTGAGGACAAGCAATTTTGGGCGAGGAGGACTGTAATGTCCCATTTCCCCTAGGCAGTCAGAATACCGTGGTGGTTTACCCAATTTCATGTAAACCATTAGACGGACAAGCTAGGGAAATGATATTGGTAAAGTCACTTTCGAATTATAAAGTGAAACTTAGGAAAAGTGAGTTTATTAATATTAAACCCCTCTTTGAGGGTATGTCTCTCCAATTATTAATTAAATGAATATTTAATGGAGAAAAAAAAAAAAGTGAAAGACAAAAAGGAAGATGGAGGATTCGAGAGGATTATTGAAAATTGTTTTGGGAGAAAGCTTGCAAGCTTGAGACGAGGGTTTCGAAACCCTTGGAGAGAAAATTCAATTTCGAGGTTGAAACAATACCTTCCTAGCTGAAAACCGGAGAAGCCATCCAGGCTTTTCATTTGCATGTAACTGGCATTGTGATCCAAGGAGTTTATCTGAGATTGATTTCAGTTTCAGTTGTGGAGAAGAGAGGCATTTCTTGTGGCATGTGGGAAAGGATTGAGGGTTTTCTTGTGGGGGATGCATTCACCACTATGGTTGGGCGATTTTCCCATCATAGCTGAGTTATTCAAATCGTGGCATCTCTTGCTGGTCATGGGGATTGATTGATGATGAATGTTGATCGTGGGGATTGCTTGATGATGAATGTTGGTCGTGGCCTCCTATAGTTACGTGTTTCTTCCTTGTTGGTCGCGTGTACCTACTCCTGTAGCTGCGTGTTCCTTGGTTGGTCAAGATCCCATCTCCAGTGGGCGTGGGTTTCCTTATGCTGCATGGAAGGCTGCCATATCTCTTCATCAAACAACAGAACCTTAGCTATAGAACAACACCTTATCTAGACAGTGCATGTGGGCAGTTTGGGGCGTGTTCCCTCGGCTGTGGGCGTGAGTGGAGGTTCCAATATTTTTATAACAGACTTCTCTTCACTTCTGGAGGTACCTCTGCATCATTTTAATTGTTATTGATACATCATTAATAATGAATAAAGACAACCACAGTTTAGTGTAGTTTGTGTCCATTAAGATGTGAATATTTTGTCATTTATTATATGGGTTTTGTTGCTATCAAATTAATACATGGGGCACTTCATTTGGGAGACATAAGGGAATATAAAACCACTAAAACAATAAACAAAACCAAGGGACATATCGTTGTCCAACCATATTTTCACCTACAGCCATAAACTCTGATGCATGCCAAGTGTTTGACGAAAGCCCAACACCAAAGTCAAGGGGTTTTTCCCAACCTTTCCAGCTTAGAATATTTCAATAGAACAACACTCACACAGAAAAATGCCTTGGGATTTGTTCCCTCATATTTCTTGGGAAATGTTCCATCCAAGATGCTCATTTTCCTCTCTCAAGCTTACTCAAAAAATCTCTCTCACTCAACTCCTCTCGTCTTCTCGATGTGTCTTGCACACTACCCTATGCATTCTTTTATAATTCTGAAAATGACATTTCCCCTCCAAAGTGTCTTTTCACCTTCCCCAACCCTAAATCCAAAGGCCAAGATTATCTCTTTCATTTTTCAAGATCAAAGGCCATGATCGATTCCCTCCAAAATGAATCACTTGAAATATTAAAGTGATTTCACTTTATTACATAAGTGCTTTATGAAAATAAAGTCACTTTAAAATTAGAAGGTAGACTTTATTAAAAAGTCACTTTAATAAAAGAACCACTTAAAACAACTTTATAAAAACCTATTACAAAGTTAAGTTCCTAGTAGTGTAAACATAAAGTAACATCCACATACAAGACAAAACATACCAAGTACCTCCCAAGCTAAAAAGCTAACAAAAATTCCATCTATAAAATTATCACCAAAGTCGTATCCTTGTGTCTAAAGCCCTTAATGCCTACCCTCATTGATACCGAGTAGTCAGGGTATGTAAGGTCCCCAGCCATCTAGGCTAGGACCCGTCACACAAACTCTCCCAACTTTAGTTCTGATACCTCAAGTAACGTCCATGGCTTACTATTTAACACTGTTACCTCAAGAAAATTAGTGTCCAGTTATCATTCAGATTGTGCGGTAATGCTTGAGGAAATGCATGTAACCCAAACTAGTTCACACTGCACCAGACTCCTTCCTGATTAAATAGATTATAATAATGGAAGTACACAAAATAAAATTGCACGCACCATCGTGTTGATCACACCAATATTATTGTGTGTATAACCCACGCTGAACATGTGAACACTATTGCGCACATACTAATACGAAGTACCTGAATACCACCGTGCACATAACCATACCCACTTCCCTCGCAGGTCTTAATTTCACTGCATGCGCAGACTACTTTCCTAGGTTCACAATGAATCCAAACACTTATGCACCTAGACCACTTTATGCACACACAATACTACTAGCCTTCCTTAGGAAGCTCTTGACCAATTACCAAAACTATCTTAACATAAATTACTTAAAAACTAACATACATAGCATGTAAAAATATTAAATTGAATAATTTCATTGCACTTGCATGAATAAACAACACTAAACATAATAACAACCATTATTCATATGCATTATCAAACAAAAGGTAAACCATAACCAAAACAAGTAAATGAACACATAGTAAATGGGCAAGTACATAATGACACTTATCTTTAAAAAAAGTCACCAACTGCACACATGACTCAAACATTCCTCCCATCCATAGACTTTGTTTCTCATAATCTTTCAGCAATAGATCACCCCTGAGCTAGGGCTCAAAACTCCACCAGGGAAAAAGGACTTCTAGTGCCAATCTATGGTCTAACAATCAACGAAATTGCTCAGTCCAAGGTGTCAAATGTTGCAACTAGTTACATCCCCTCATTCCCCACATGGTTGTCCCACCCTAGGAAGTGTGCCCCTTCTCTACTCCACAATCCTTTGGATTTCCCATTTCCCTTCTAGGGATTCAACAATAGGCCGAATCAAAAAGTCTCAGAGCACTGTAACTAACTCCCAATGCACCAAGGAAAAATTTCCGTCAAACTCTCACCTAGAGAGAATGCTCATGGATATGAAAAACCACATCTTCGACAACACACATATTTTCCCAAGCATAGGGACATACCAGACAATACAATTATGCATGACATGGACTCCTTTGCAGAGGAAAATTCCCAGAATCCCCAGATAATAATCAATTGTCCCCCAAAATACACTAAGGCCAACAATATATATTGCATGTCTTCAAAGATAAATTTAGCCACTTGGTGACTTGTTCCAATCCCTTGGCAACTTAGGATAAATAATGTATCCATAAGGTTACACTATTCATAAATATTATTAAAATATTTCCCCCCTTTTTCCCCTTTTCAGTGGAGTTCATTCCTCCTCTCTTTTTCGTTTTGTATGTCTGCATGCAACAAAGTTATTTTATTATTAACTTGAGTGTGGTACACTTTACAAGGATAGGTGCACTAGCCTATTTGGAGTCTCAGATCACCATCCCAACAGTCACACAGGCTCTCTGGACTCAAATCATACACACACACACACACACACACACACACATATACATATATATAACTCATCTTTGTGCACACTCCCAGGTCATTACCGCGCACTTACCCAAGTGTGCGCAACCCTGTGAAATGTGCACACTTACCTAGGTGCACACAACACTTATAAAATGTGTGCACCCTATATTTGATAACATTTGTCTTCACACTACTCAGGTGCGCGCAACACCAAAACTTAGTGCCAACTACTCACTAGCCTATATGTAAATTTACACTTACAGTTGGTACCAATGGTTCACCAACCTATATGTACAATTACAAAGGGTGAGGATCAGGGACATTACAGGGTATGTGGAAGGTTGTTAGATCTTTGATAGCATAATTTTAGCTCATGAAGTAGTCCACTCTCTCAAATCCACCAATTCTCCAGGTATGCTAATCAAATTAGATATGTCCAAGGCCAAGGCCTTTGAAAAACTTAGTTGGAAATATATGAGAGAGGTTATCCTAGCCTTCAATTTACATCCCTCATGGATCAGTTGGATTATGGATCTCAAATCATATGCCTTCTTTTCCATATTGATTAATGGATCCCCCTCCAACCCCTTATGCCCCTCTTGTGGCATAAAACAAGGTGATCCTATTTCCCCTTTCATCTTTATTCTTATGGATGAAGGGTTAGGAATGAGTCTCAAGGCTGCCACTCACTCTCAAAATATCCAAGGCTTAAAGCTCCAAAAATCTGACTCTCCTCTTTCTCATAATAAATTTGTTGATGAAATGATGTTAATGGGGTTCCCATTGGCCAACACAGTTATATCCTTTAAACAATTTCTGGATGACTTTATGGAAACTTTTGGCACCACTATCAATCATATTAAATCTCAAATTTTATTTTTTAACACGCCCTTCCTATCCAATTCCATGTCTCCATAATTCTGGGTTTCTCTCATAGCTCTTTGTCAAGCAAATGAACTAACTTTAAATGTTGACCATTTATTCATCAATTGGGGAGCATAATATTAGAGATTCCAACATTGTATATGCAGAGGCTAGAACATGAATGAATATATAATATATTAATTAAATGAAAATATACTCCTTGCATTGACTAGGATCAATTAAATACTATGCAAATTATAATAATCTTGTTCATTGGGTAGAAAAACAAGGAAGTGTTTTTTGGGGCACATGCTACATTCTTTCACTGAAGCAAATCCTAAGTGTTCATGTATGCAATTCTTGGAGAAAATTGTGTTCCTACCTTTAGTGGCATTGTTTTTTTAATTGCAAAAGAAGACAAAACATATAAAATACAATTGAGAAACTAGTATATTTCACACCATGACAAATGTAAAAAGAAAAGAGATAATCTTCACTGAGTTAACAATGCAAAGTTTCGAAGGGCACGGGTTATGTTTCTTTTACTGTGAGGTACACAATGTTCGCATAACATAATCAAACTCAATATTATTGTTTATCCTTCAAAGAGATTTATCTTCATTCAAAACAACTTAATAATTAAACTAAATAAATATAGAGGAAAGAGGATTGATCCACACACCATGCAAACAATACTTTAAAAGCTACATGGTATTGGAATTAATAAATATCCAAGATATAATTGTTGTATATCAAAACAAAACAACACAATTTTGATTTATAACTTGAGAGATGGTGTTATATAAAACAAAATTGAAACAAAGATATTCAAGATGCACACTTAAACTAAAATAGAGAAACACTAGATATTAACAAAGCAACAATGGTCGAACTAGTGGGCCCTCCCAATTGGCTTCACATTTCTTAAGAAAATGCATAATTGAAAAAGAGATTACACTGACAAATTGACCTTGAACATCAACTCATCACTTATATTAATGAAAGAAAAGTATGTCTCAGCAGTTACAAAGTACCAAAGTTTCAAACTAATGGGTTACTATATTTCTTTACATCGTTGTACTATCACATTTTATACACATAACTAATTATAAGAGTAGGCAAGGCGATTCAACCAAATCCCTTTCTCCACGCATTACCAAATCGACTTACTATAGCAAAATGAAAAAGGATATATCGATTTAGGTCCATCCTGTTAGTGGGAGGGAAAATATACACAGTAAATCATATATGTGATATCCTCATGACATGGATACGCACGAGGAGATCACCACATGGAGATTATGAACCAATTTGTGTTTTCTCGTGCTAGCATTGGAATCATTTTTGTTATTCTTTGTCATGTGACCATTGTACCCCTTGTCTTCTGGAATTAGTTGACATGGATACTGTTTTATATTGACCTAGCTACAAACAAAACCCATGTCGTGCTTTAGCTTTGATCTGGCTACTGATATGTTAAACAACGAGGTTGTTGTAGTATTTGTATGTGTGTCACAGGATCTGTAATTAGAGAAAAACCTCAATAGTAATAGGTCAACCAATAATCCTCCTAAGCTACCAAAACAATGTAAATGTTCATAATTTGATAAGGAATTTACCTTGTTTCCTTGGAGTGACATATTCATCAAAACCCTCACGAAATTATGGTGATATGGATGAAAACTAGAAAAAAGATAAGGGTAAACAGGTCAAAAATACGTTTTACTAGAAATAAAATATCATCAATTTGGAGGTCCAACATCCCCCCCATGCCAAATATCTTGCATGTCCCCTATGGAAAAAAAATTGATGTTCTCATTCAAAAATGTAGTAAAATTGGCCATTTATTCCATGAAGGTTACTTTCCTATGGAGATGTTGACGTTGGATGTCTTCTTCTTATTTTTTTCTCTAAGTTTCCTTGTCAAAGCTCCATTGTGTATGACCATCAATCGAGTCTTTTTATACCACTTTTTAGAATACTTGAGCAATTTCTTATTCTCCTTAGTCAATTTCTAAACATATGCTTGTAACTGAACATATGTATGTAACTGGGAATTCCTTTCCTTTAGAATATTGTTCTCATTTTTCACATGTTCATCTAGTATTTGGAATTCCTTAATTTCTCTCCACAACTTCCTAATTTTCTTGCTTCTCTTCTTTATGTTCAAGGTAGGTGGCATGCTTGGAGTGCTTGAAGACATTTTCTTTGGAGGTTCATTGTATTCTGCATTGCCTTCAAAGTCTTTCATCATAGGTGTCACCATCGCAACTAGATCGAGTCAACAATCAAAGGATTTAGGTTCAGAATTCTTGTTCCTTAATTTCTTAGGCCAGGGTTTAGTAAATTATTTTTGTTGTATGCATTCATTCCATGTCTGTACCTCTCCCTCATGTACAAAGTCCATATTCTATGGGAAAAGAGAAACTAGTGTGGTGATTTTATACTTTGTTTATCAACCCTTTACTTAGCCATACTTCACGTAAACCTTTGTGGCATAGGTGATGCACCCAACACTGGTTTCTCATGTTTATTATTTGATGACGTATCCTCATGAGAATGTCTATAAATAGTGAATCCCTGAACTCCATGGGAGCTGAGGTATTCATTATCATTAATGTTTTCATTGTCGTCCATAATGATAGTGACCTCCCAAGGCACTTCAACTAGTTTTGTACCCACCTGAATGGACTTGTTCCAGACTAGAAATACATACCAAATATCATTTCATTTGTTCAATTCCCCCACTATAAATATTATGAAGATTCCATGGTGGTATAAACTACTACTAATATTTGTAGGGTTTCACTAGATACACTTGGACATTTTCTCCAAGATTTTACATAAATAAAATGGGAAATTAATGTGCTTTCGAGATTCAAAGTGTAAGAGTAGGAAAATGTGGTATAAGAATACAATTTGTTGGCACAGGGGAAGACCTAGGGTTCAGCTCCAAGAGCACGCCAACAAGCCCTAGCTACTAGCCCTTTCGGCAGCACATGCGAAGCAGATCCAATCTCACCCGAAGCAGCTATGAGGGGGTTACAGGACAGAGATGTCTACAACCAGTGGAATATCAAGTGGTTCTTATTACAACAACAACATAACATGCATCTACCATTCATCTATATAGATTTATCCTTCACATCTATAGATCTGATCTAATACAATAATGCAGATAACAATATAACAACAACAGAGCTCAAATCATCAATCACACACACAACAACATATGTATGTGGTTCGCCCTCTCTCTAGGGCTACGTCCATAGAACTGTGCTTATGATATATTAAGATAAAGATTACAATTCTAATCTATTCTCTTGGCTAGCAGATCCTCTCTCTCTGTCTCTCTTTCTCTCTCCCTTCCTGTGCACCGAGCTGTAGAATTTGATCTTTGCACCCAGCTGAAGATCTTACAATACCAGAAGGCTCTCTCTCTCAACACTTCTCTCACCCATAATACAATATTCTCCCAATGAACAATAATCAATAACAAGACTCAACCACAGTATCGACCCGACCTAGGTCCTCTCGACTTCTATTTATACATTACAATCCCTCACCGACAGTCTCAGGTCGAAACCTAGGTGTCAAAACCCTAGGTGTCAAAACCCTAGGTGTCTACAACCCTAGGTCAACTTGACTCGTTTTTTCCCAGCTTTGCCAGCCTGTCTTTCCTTCTTCATCTCGCGGTGCTCCAAGGCATCTAATGTTGGATTTTTCCACTTCCCGAGTCATCCTCGGTCCATCTTCCTTGTTGATCTATCATCCTCGATCTCCTCATCCAACGACTTACTTTTCCGCACTTCGCTCGATCTTTTCTATTCTTTTGCTCACTTCGACCCAATGACAGTCACTATGTCTCCCGCAAAGCTCGCTTTTTACCTTTTCTTCCTCGTTCTTCACTTCTTTCCATAACCAAGGGCAAACACAATTGCATACCATCCTTCACACATCATGAACTTTGGGAGAAAGAACGACAGGTTTCATCATTTTTCCTTGAACCACGACCTTGGGATTCCTT
This sequence comes from Picea sitchensis, assembly GCA_010110895.2. Classification (NCBI taxonomy): domain Eukaryota; kingdom Viridiplantae; phylum Streptophyta; class Pinopsida; order Pinales; family Pinaceae; genus Picea; species Picea sitchensis. Next base: position 67,121 of record SNQJ01S0007647.1, read on the forward strand.
ATTTCCAAGCTAGTACCTGTTTTGTCTGGCATAGAAATCACAACCACACCCCATGCTTTATTTGCTTGTTATTAAACCACCTTTTTCTGATTTGGGTAGGCTTGTGTCCTGTACAATTGATTCCTATGACTAGATCACCAATTTATTTCATGACCAGATCACCAATTCATGCAAACTGTCCACCAAAAATTCGTGCAAACACCTTTGTAATAGAGTCGTTATGCCCTTAAAACTGAATGAAAAATGGCATCCACCCTGTGCTCTCAAACATAGATTTACTTGCATTGTATTTTGAGTACCCCTCCAAACTGGCCAGTGATGAGGGATCATATTTGATAGTTTACAACTTCCTCATGTTATAGCAAGCTCTGGCATGTAAATTTACGCAGAGCACTATGTTTTGAATGACTCTCATGCTAGTAATGGATGAGGATGAAAATGATTTAGGAATAATCAGGAATGGAATGTTGTCTAGAAGCTTGTGGAATCGTTGATCTAGATGGATATCGGTGGCCACCCACCTTTTCCAACTAGCTCAAAACAGTTTTCTGACATTTTTGGCAATTTACTAGCTTACCCAAATGGGGCCCACATGACTTTTGGCGTTTCATCTCCTAGGGTTAGGTTTTTGGATGTCTGGGGTTTTTGGCATTCTTGATTATTGTAAAAATGCCTTCAGAGCCTCATTGTAATCTTCTTCTTATGAATGTGTGCTGCCATCACATCTCTTCTCAGAGATAATCTGCCACCATTCCAACAATCTTGTTTCCACTGCATTTTACAGTTTCATCTTATTTCGTTATTGAATAGAAAACCAGTTTTATTGTATCTCTGTTATTTTGTGTTAAGCACCTGTTAATAATCTGTATTCATTTCGTTTTACTCATAAAATTTGGATCAGTTGTATCAGAGCGGTCTTCTCCTTGTCGTCTTAATGCATGCCCCCAACGAGGTCGGAGTACAAAGAGTTGGGTCTCGAGCTTGTTTCTCTTGAGGACAGAAGCTCTCGCACGCCCAAGTGACCTCCCATGGTAGGAGAAAAGAAATATGATAGGACAGAAGATCCTTTCAAACTATTGATTGAGGAATCCCTCATGCAACAGAGGAACGAGATGATGGATAGTTTCGCGGAAATCCTTCGGCGACTACCAATAGGTGATGCATATTCTTCGAACGGAGGCACCGCCCCCTTCAAGGTACAAATAAATTTTAAATTCCTATATTTTAAGGTCAGATAGACACAGATGCTATAGACAAGTGGTTGAATCTACTAGAAGGGTATTTTTCTGTTCATAAATTTTCGAGTAGAGAAAAGATTACTTTTGCACTCCTCAAAGTCGTTCCCCATGTCAAAGATTGGTGGGAAACTTTCTGTGAGCAAAAGGAAACAGAGGAAACCTCATTATTTTCAGTCACTGCCACTTGGGAATCCTTCAGGGATGCTATTACGGAATAATACTACCCTGTCAGAAGTTATGACGACCTGTATACCAAATGGACCACACTGCAGCAAGAAAGAGACCAAGCAGTGCCAGATTTCACAAATATCTTCCATACCTTGCACACCAAGTTGGGTATCAAAGATTCGGAGCAACATCTGGTGCTCAAGTATCACGGTGCTCTGCATAGATACATCCAGACCAAAATGGAATTTCTAGACATCTCATCCTTGGGCACGGCCTACCAATATGCCATCAAAATCGAGCAGAAGCTCAAACTAAAGACGCGGCAATTTGGGCCTGGGAACCCCTCACAACAAAATCCAGGAAAGGGCGACCCCAACCCACCGAACAAAGGACAGAGAAAAGATGGACAATATCAAGATAACCAGTACAAGCCTCAATTAAAGAAGGACACCAGAAAGACAAGGAAAGATACCAGGAAGTGGTGTGACTTCCATAAGAGCCCTTGGCATAACACTGTTGACTGTCGCTCAAAGCAGTCACTGGTGGCCGAAGTGAAAGCCTCTAAATCAGATGCAGATTTTGACTCCGAGATAGAACCAGAAATGGGAAGACAGATCATTGACGTGGAACCCAGTGCCATTGTTGCTACCACCAAGATCCAGCCTGGTGAACCAGCCGAGCTAGAAGAAGGAGAGTGCCTCTTCCATTCATAGATGTGGGTAAAAGGCACCCCGTTGCACTTCATTGTTGACAGCGGCAGCCAGAAGAACCTCATCTCAGTAGAGGTCATCAAGTGGCTGGCCCTGCCAACAATGCCGCACCCACAACCCTACACCATTGGATGGCCCCACCAAGGAAGCAATCTCCGCGTCAGCCAACAGTGTCGACTGTCATATGGCATCAAGCCCTTTAAAGACAAGGTATTTTGTGATGTTGCTCCTCTTGAAGTTTGTGATGTTCTTTTGGGCCAACCTTATTTATGGAAACGTCATGCTGTATATGAGTCTAGGCCTCATAATGTTATTATTACTTTGAACAGGAAATTGTACAGGATACCCGAGGCAGTCCCACCTAGTGTTATTTCCTTGATCTCTGTTAAGAAATGCAGGAAGGTCATCTCTCAGATGGGGAAGTTTGTCTTCTTCGTGATTCGCTCTCCAAATAAGGGAAAGATCGCAGCCACATCCAGGGTCTCTGCGGCTGACCTTTCCACACAGTAGAAGCAAGTAGATAAGGTCGTGGAAGAATACTCGGATATCTTCTCCTCACCTACAGGGGTACCTCTGCACTATTAGGTCAAGCACCCCATCGATCTGACCCCCAGTGCACCGCTACCTAATGGGCCAGTCTATCGTCCCTCTTTGTTAGAAAATGAGGAGATCAAGAGACAGATCCAAGAACTACTCCACAAGGGTCACATGTTCCCTAGCTCATCACCTTGCAGGAGCCCAATCGTGCTGGTACAGAAGAAAGATGGAACCTGGCGACTCTGTATTGATTACCAGGCTCTAAATAAAATCACTTTCAGAAACCAGTACCCAATTCCTCGAATTGATGACCTCCTTGATCAACTCACGGGGGCCAAATACTTTAGTAAGATTGATCTGAAGTCTAGCTACCACCAAGTCCCGATAGAACAAACAGATGTATGGAAGACCGCCTTCAAGTCAAAGGAAGGACTTTTGGAATGGTTGTTCATGCCCTTTGGTTTGACAAATGATCCAACCACTTTCATGAGGATGATGGACGATATCCTGTGACCATTCACCAATACTTTTGTAGTGGTGTATCTGGATGATATTCCAATTTACAACAAGACTTGGGATGAACACTTGCAGCATATTCAACAAGTTTTGCACACCCTGCGGCAGCACAAGCTATACGCCAACCTGGAAAAATGCTCCTTCAGCATGGATAGGGTCCATTACCTGGGCTACATCATTGATCAGCATGGCTTACATGTGGATCCAGCCAAGATCCAAGTCATCCGTGACTAGCCAGCCCCAACAACACTCACTGAGCTTCGGAGCTTCTTGGGACTTGCTAATTTCTACCGCAGGTTTGTGTTGGGTTTCTCCCATATTGCATGGGCCCTCAGCCAAATAAACAAGGGTGGTGGTAAGGAGAAATTTGCATGGGGCCGGTCCCAACAACAAGCGTTCGATGATTTGAAGCAACGCTTGTGCTCAACCCCAGTACTTTCACTACCAGACCTGCATCATCCCTTTGAGATCGAGACATATGCTTCAGACTATGTTGTGGGTGTCGTTCTCACTCAGCACGGCCACCCCGTGGCCTATCATAGTGAGACACTGTCAGATACTGTCTGTAAGTACCCTACTTACGACAAAGAAATGTACTCCATTGTGAAAGCATGTCTCCAGTGGAGACATTACATTCTTGGGAAGGATATAGTCATCCACACTGATCATAATCCACTGCAGTTCATGCAGACACAGGGAAAATTGCAAAATGACCTCCATCAAAAGTGGTCCACATACTTGCAGCAATTCCACCTCAACATCAAGTATAAAACAGGAAGCACCAATTGCGTCATTGATTGCCTCAGCAGACTGCCAGTCGCAGAACTCACCACGGTGCTAGACTCTTGTGGCCATGAGACATCTGGATGGCCCCAACTCTATGAGACAGACCTTGACATCTCCACCACCTACCAAATGTTGGGTGCAAATGCAGTTGTCGATAATTTCCATCTTCAGGATGGGTTGTTGTGTCGTCTGGGCGATATTTGTGTTCCATCAAGCGAGCGAGAAAAGATGATCTGGAAATCCCACTATAGTTGGGTGGCAGGACACTTCGGCATGAGGTCAACAAGTATATAAGGTCCTGCACTGCCTGTGTTATTGCCAAACCGACCACTAAGAAATAGGGCTTGTACACCCCTCTTCCTACTCCTGACAGGCCATGGGAATCCATCTCAATGGACTACATGTCAGGCCTCCCATCCACCAAGCGGGGAAATTACTATGTTTTTGTGGTTGTTGATCACTTTTCTAAGATGGCGATTATGGTTGCCTGCAAGAAGAGAATCACAGCAGAGGCCACTGCCAAGATATTCTTTGAACGAGTTTGGGTACATTTTGGAATCCCACAAACCATTGTTTTAGATTGGGATAGTCGATTTCTCAGCACATTCTGGTCAAGCCTTTGGTCACTGTTGGACACCAAGCTCACCAAATCCACGGCCTTCCACCCCTAGATAGATGGCCAAACCGAGGTTGTAAATCGAATGATTGTGCATATCCTTCACATGTATAATTCAAAGAACCCTCGCACATGGGATGAGAGCCTTCCTTATGTCCAACATAGCTATAACTGAGCCTTGCATAGCTCAACCAGCCACAACCCCTTTCAAGTGGGGTTGGGATTCCAGCCATTGGGTCCCATAGATGTTGCACTTCCCCTTGCAGTCACCTCGACTGACTCATCTCCTGCTCCAACTGAAGCTGACAAAGCCACCTGGTTCATTGAGAAGATCCAGCACATATTCCAACAGGTTCAGAATATCCTATAGAAGTCCAATGACAAGTACAAACAATGCCATGATCAATATCGGGTGCTGCATAAGTTTCAGGTGGGCGACAAAGTTTGGGTGCACTTGTAGAAAGAACGCCTTACAGGACCCCATCGGAAGCTTCGCCCACTCCGTTATGGACCGTACACTATCACCAAGGCCATGGGGGATAATGATTTTGATCTCAACATTCCTCCTTTCCTTGGCCTGCACCCAGTGTTCAACGTGGATCTCCTTCACCCTTATTTCCCACCATTATTGGACACCTCAGAAGTAGCAAAACAGCTGAAACCAACAGAGCTCAACCCCGACTGCATACAAAAAGAATCCAATGATTATATTGTGGATAGACAGATCAAGGGTACCTGACAGCAAAGGATCTAGCTTTATTGAGTCGTCAAAGCAGGGCAGCTCCTGCACCAAGGCAAGTGGCTCACCCGGGGCCAAATTCAGTAGAAATTTCCTCATTTAATGGGGGACCTCAACGCAATGGAGACCATTTCTTCCTAAGGAGGTAATATTTATCTAGATGGATATCATTGGCCACCCACCTTTTCCAACTGGCTCAAAACAGTTTTCTGACATTTTTGGCAATTTACTATTTTTAGCAGTTTTTACTTCTGGGGCCATTTTGAGGGCCTAAATGAAGGTTTTTCGGTATCAATATCCTCAATGATATCAAAAGGCATAATTGAGCCCCCAAAATGAATCTCCTCAATGATACCTTTCCAATGGGCTATCACACGCCTAAAACGAAGATCGTATGCAAAAGTTACGACCCTGGGAAGTTGATGTACTAGCTTACCCAAACGGGGCCCACATGACTTTTGGCGTTTCATCTCCTAGGGTTAGGATTTTGGATGTCTAGGGTTTTTGGCATTCTTTCTTATTGTAAAAATGCCTTCAGAGCCTCATTGTAATCTTCTTCTTGTGAATGCGCGCTACCGTCACATCTCTTCTCAGAGATAAGCTGCCACCATTCCAACAAGCTTGTTTCCACTGCATTTTACAGTTTCATCTTATTTCGTTATTGAATAGAAAACTAGTTTTACTGTATCTTTGTTATTTTGTGTTAAGCACCTATTAATAATCTATATTCATTTCGTTCTGCTCATAAAATCCGGATCAATCGTGTATAGAATTTGATCTAGAAGCATGTTTCTAATCATGTTAGTGATTCTAAATGATCATTATGTTAAGAAAGAAAGAAGAAAGAAAGAAAAAATTTCATTATGTTAGTGATTCTACCCAATCCTTATGATGATCATTTTTTCTTTTCTTTCTACCCAATCCTTATGATGTCACTACACTATCTTGGTCAGAATCTCTTAAAGGACCTTTTTGGTGGACTCCACTTTCCCATTGGCATGTGGATGGTAAGGATAGGATTTTTGGTGTTTGATTTGATATTTTGAGTGATGGATTATACCATCTTCGATATGAACTGTGATCCTTGATCTGTTACAATTTCTCTTGGCACACCAAAATGGGTAAAAATATCCTCAAATAGAAAATCAACAACTATTTGTTCAGTAGCATGGAAAAGAGATTCGGCATCTACCCACTTGGTAACATAATTCGTACAAACCGAAGTAACCCGTTTGTTTTTTAATGAAGGAACAATCGTGCTAGTGGTAAAAACCCCCCTTTAACTACACCGGGGTTTAAGATGTAGACAGAGCAAATAATCTTCTAAAAGTTAATCTATTTTACTATACCCAAAAGATACCAAAACTAATGTAAAGAAAGCAAATAAGAGAAGAGATAGGGTAACTATACCTTTGATCCCATGTCTGGTGATGATCTCCTCAATATTGGTAGTTCCAATGACTACATGTCTCCTCCCAAGGCTGACCTGCATCTAAAGATAGGCAAAAAAGGACTACAAGAGTGCTATTTTTTTCATGAGTTAGGGTTAGATATTAAATTTTAAGTATAAATCAATGAAAGTACACAAAAAATCATCATTTGGGACACGAAAATGCAATTATTTTATTCACCATACAAATATTGAAACTTACAATCTGTGTTGGCCACCGTTCCACGAACCTACTCTTGGATCCTCTTTACCATGCTCCAAGTGCACCTTGAATGCGCTTCTTCTCTTAACCTTTTTATCACCTCAATGGAAGGGAATGGGTTGAATGGAGGAAGAAGGGGCTAATGAGGGAATGCTGAGGCAATATCTCACAAAAGGTAGCAAAATCTTGGGCAAGGAGGGGAAGTGAAATTGGGCAGAGTTTCACTATTCTTATCCTTGGATGTGAAATGAGACCCCAACACTTCCTTTTATATGACAAAGGGATGGTTATTCGGTTGGGTGACAGGATATATCAGGTGGATTTGTTGGGAAACTTCCAATATCCCGTGAATTTCAACGAATTCCATGCAACTTTTTAATTTTTGCAACTTTTGCAATTATACACAGGTTGTAATGGTGTAGCAGGTGTATGTATGCGAGATGTAGTGGTGCATCAAGTGTATGTATGTGGGTTGTAATGGTGCAGGGCTCATACATCTTCTAAACAATGGTTTTTTAAGAAGAGATTCTCTGCAGTTCTTTGGAAAAATATGCAAGTAAGATGGCCAAAGCCATGTATACAGGAGTAGGGAATTTTAGGGCTATAACATATGCCCCCTAATGTGTGAGGTCAGAAGAGAAACTGATTTCCAAAATACATTACAGTATATTCACCAATGTACGAAATTGAGTGAGATTAGGACCAGAGTTCGAGAGGTGCCATTTGCAAAACAACAATTGTCTCTCTGAGGTGGGAATACCTATGCTCGGGATGAACTAAATCATGGGTACCAATCAAATAAACTGCATATCCATGTCATATAACTATATAAAGTGTATCTACAAGCAATACATAGTGGATCTACATCTCAAAATCAATTGAATATATACAATTATAGTATCTATCTTCAAGAAGCTAGTGATGCTTGATGGTTGGATATGAGGTCTTCATAGCTTGAGAAACAAATCCAAGATCTTCAAAACTCAGGTAGGAGTACAATGGGATTGTATAAATCACTACTCTGAGGTCTTTGATGGCTCATCAAGAAAAAGACATGAGGATCTTGATGATCAAGCAGAGAACTTCATCGATTTTGAATCTGGACTTGACTAGAGTCTCGAGATGGCCAACTCATGAAGGTCAAGACACACACTGTAGAAAGGATGAATCAAGTTGAGTGAAAATTCCCTTGGACAAAATCATGAAAGATGATTAGACTCAGGCAACATGACATTGACATAAGTTCACGATCTAGGAGGGAACACAAACTATCCATGTGTTTGGAAGAGTAACCAAACAGAGGAGGACACAACTCTATGTAGTGAGAACAACTTCCTAAGGTAATACTAGATCCCAATGATTGAATAACAAACTGAAGGATATGCTTTGTCCAAGGGAGACTCTCTGTGCTATTGAAAAAAGAATGAATATTTCTCGTCCCCTCTTTTTGGAATATTTGATTTTTTTGTCTTTTTCAAATTTTTAAGATCTTGAAAAAGAATAAAAGAATGCTATGTTACAAAGGAGGAACGAGTTTCCTAAGAAATCATACTAGTTCTAGGTGCAAGGAACATACTAATGCTCAGAGCAAGGAGACATGTGCACGAAAAGAACACTCGGGGAACAATTCCTCCATGGGTCAAGGTATCAAGTCGTAGAGGCAAGAAGTGCTACAAGGATTTCGTATAAGGCATGCTTTAAAAGGTTCATTTGAGAGCAACATGGAGCTAACATTAGGCCAAAGACGCAAAGATGCAAATGTGATTATGCAAGACATAATGAGACCCCTCCCATGTAATTTTTAACAAGCCCATAGAAGGTAATCTCGGTAGTTTTTTCACATTTAGAGAGTCTGAAAAAATGTAAAAGAAGACTCCAAGGAGTACCTTTTTCAGAGATAGTCTAGTCGGTTTGAAAAAGGGTTAAACTTGCACCGAAAAGACGTCTATTCAAAACCATTTTAACGAGTGTAAAAAACACAAGATCACTCGACAATATTTTCAATTTTAAAGAGTCTGAAAAGAGCTTAACTATGGAATCACAGCCTTTTTTTGAGTTTAGTCTCCTTAGCCCAAAAAATTGTAAAAGTTACTGAGGAGAACTCTCCCAGCGAGACGAATCTCTCGAGGCATACCTTTTTCTGCGATAATCTACAGGATAGAAAAAGGGTTAAACTCATGCCAATAGATGTTCTTCTGGACCAATTTAATGAGTGTGAATGTTAAGGTCCTAACCCGCACATAGGTAGATCAATGTATTCGGATGTAATAAAGGTCAATATTAATAAGACCTTTCAATAAAATGGAATAAGGCGGATGTAAGAAGACCTAATATAAGATTCCGCTTCTAGAAGGATCTTCCTCTAGATGCTTCTCTTAATAGACATATTTAATATAAATAAGAGGCGAGGGTATGTGAACCCTAGCTTGGAGATTATTGTAACAGAGCACTGCTCAACTGGAGGCTGCTCGACTGGAGGTTGCCCCCTCGAAGAGGCCTGTGAACATTGCTATCTGAATCAAAGTGCTATTTCTGTTGCTATTTCGTATATCATTTCTGTGTATTGTGAAGATTATGCTGGATATTTTACTGTTATTATGTCATTTCTAGCATTTCATTTCTGTTCTGCATATTTTATATATCTGGTATCTTGCAAG
>SNQJ01S0007647.1:76789-115725 GCA_010110895.2 Picea sitchensis
GTTGCTATTTCGTATATCATTTCTGTGTATTGTGAAGATTATGCTGGATATTTTACTGTTATTATGTCATTTCTAGCATTTCATTTCTGTTCTGCATATTTTATATATCTGGTATCTTGCAAGTGGTATCAAAGCACTTTCCTTGGCAGAAATTGTGGGTATTTTTTTTCCAGGGTAGAGACGTATTCCGATGTCTTTAATCCACAGAGATTTGTCGTTACATGCATAAACCCGCGGTTGAGGGATTCATACATGCAGGAAATACAAGTGGTTCTTAAGCGCACATATGTTGGCCACCCTTGTAACCCCTGTTGGTACCCCTTCGAGTGGTAGCGCATCAGACAACACTTGTGTACGGATCGGCCTAGATTTATTGAAGCCCTCTTTAGATAAACCTATCGGCCGTCGGACTACTATAGTGTCACCGAGAACAACACTCGGGAAGATACTCTCTAGTACCTGGGTAGTCAGGTAGTACGGCTAAGGGTACGGTCTATCCTCCTTAGTTAGTGCCCTGAGATATTGGGCCGAGTACTACTGTTGGACCCCGCACGTATATAAGAGAGCTATAGCACAAGGCAAACCCTTTTCTGTAGAACCCTTGAATACCTAACCCTTGGGGAACATAAACAGTAACATAAACAAATTAAACCAGCGAGATATATTGACGTGCATCTATGTTGGCGTTGCTAAGTAAATACTCTCTGGTTCAGAATTTGGGGATTTCAGCACTGAAGCATTCTTCCGACCAAAGTATAACCCCGCAGCTATAAAAAAAATTAAAAAAAATTAAAAAAAAAAGTCTGGAAACTTTTTCACCATTATTTGAGACCTATTCCATTAGACTCATCTCTTCCCCCTTGTCACATTCATCCCTATCATTTTTCGGAAAAAATTTCTGACCCCGCCCGCTCCCATTTTTTCACCATTATTTGAGAGATATTCCATTAGACTCATCTCTTTCCCCTTGTCACATTCATCCATATCATTTTTTTGCAAAAATTTCTAACCCCGCCTGCTCCCTTTCCAGTTCACCCATCATCATGGCCCATACCCGTAGCCAAGAACTAGATTCTCGTATCAACACCTTGGAATCTGGTTTCCTTAAGACCCAACAAGAAGTGAAACAACTCAGTGCTACTATTGCCTCCCGTGATGCCTCCCATGATTCCTCCATAAATGCATCCATCCATGTAGTCGTGCAGTCCGCAATGGCGGAAGTCAAAAATGAACTTGAATCTGTCTTTGTATCACTCTGCACCAAACTCAAAATCCCTCTCGATGACTCTTTAGATGATGCCCATAAAAAGACTGAAGGTGAAACTTCTTCCCATTCCTTTCAACCAAATGACTTTCAAAGGGACATACGCCTTCCGCAGGTGGATGTAACCAAATTTGATGGCTCAGACCCCACTAGTTGGGTCACACAAATGGAACATTATTTCTCTCTCTACAACATTACAGATGACTTGGCCAAAATCTGGTATGGTGTTCTCCATCAAGATCAAGAACGCTGGCAATGGTGGCAATGGAGAAAAACTTCCCGTCAAGGATATATTGCTTGGACCCAATTTGTTGCTGAGCTTTATGAATGCTTTGACACTGACACCAACCATTTGGTCCGTTTGACAAAATTGAAGAAATCAGGCACAGTCGAAGACTTCATAGCTGCATTTGAGCGTATGGATTTTCGAACAGAGGGCATGACTGATTCTTTCTTTCGAGAGTGCTTTATCAGTGGACTCAAGGAGGAGATTAGGGCCCATGTCCTCATGGCTCGACCTACGACTTGGGTGGAGGATACCAAAAAAGCTAAAGAAGCACAACAAATTGTTTCATCTCAAAACCGTAAGCCTTCCTTTATCCCGCGCCCTAAACTAGTAAACCCCACTACTCCCTCCGCCCCATTAAAAATAAAAAAATTGACCTGAACTAAAATGGTTGAACGCCAACTCAAAGGCCTCTGTTATAATTGTGATGACAAATATTTCCCAGGCCACAAATGTAAGGAACAAAAGCTCTTTATGTCCATCTCTAAGGATATTCAAGAAGACGATGATGATAGTTCCCATGTGCCCGAGTCACCAGAAACTTCTGAAATAAACCCTCCTTCTGACCCTCCAGAAGTGGAACCAATCATCTCCCTCAATGCTCTCACCGTCTTCTCTGCCCCCCAAACCCTCAAGCTAATCGATTACATCAAGCATCGAAAGGTCATCATCTTGGTTGATAGTGGCAGCACCCACAATTTTATTCATCGCCGCATCGCCCAAGAAACCCATTGCTACATCCATGCTGTCAATAATTTCCAAATCATGATTGCCAATGGTGGTTCTATGAAATGTGGCGGGCGCTGTGAAAATGTGTGTCTCCAAATAGGTGACTACAACCTCAAATCCCATATGTTTTCTATTTACATGGGAGGTTGCGACATTGTGTTGGGTGCCGAATGGCTAAGAACCTTGGGTCCCATTCTTATGGATTTTCAGAACTTAACCATGCAATTTGACCAAGGAGGCCAAAAACATAAATTTCAAGGCATCACTGCGGGTTCTCCTGAAATCATCAGTTCTCATCGCATGGAAAAATTGCTCAAAAAAGGTCATTCGGGTGTCATAGCCATGTAATTTGACCATGAGGCTAAAAAACATTATAAGTTCTAAGGCATCACTGCTGGTTCTCCGGAAATCATCGCTCATCACCGTGCATGGAAAAATTGCTCAAAAGGTCATTCAAGTGTCATAGCCTAACTCCACGCCATACAAGCCACCGAGATCCCACCCGCGTCTCCAAGACCTCCAAGCCTCCTTTCTAGACATCAAACACTATTTCAATTTCTAAGGACTCTCCTTCATGCAGGTTCATGATCACTCCATTCCCTTGTCCTGTGAAGCTCTCCCCAAATATACATCCATATCGCCACCCCTTTGCACAAAAGAATGAAATTGAAAAATGGTCCAGAAACTCCTTATCAATAAGTCATCCATCCTAGTAATGAAAGCCCTTACTCCTTCCTCATAGTCAAGTGGAAAATCAAGAAAGAAGGTTCTTGGATAATGTGTCCCAACTTCCGGCAGCCTTAACAAACTAACCATCAAAGATAAATTTCCATTTCTATCATTGATGACCTCCTCGATGAATCTCATGGCTTCCAATTCTTCACCAAACTTGATCTCCGCCCGCTATCACCAGATACATATGAAGAGTCCGACATTCCCAAGATGGCTCCTTTCACACTCATGAGGGCCACTAATACGAAGTTTTTGTCATGCCCTTTGGTTTGTGTAGAATTCCACCTTTCTTCGTGAGCTCATGAACCATGTCTTCCTCTTTCTCCGGCTATTTTGTCTTAGTTTTCTTTGATGATATCCCATATATAGAAAGACATGGATCGTAATCTATCTTACTCATGTGGATCGTTCTCACTTTACTCACTCGCTAATTTTCCTAAAATAGTCCAAATGTGCTTTTGGTGCATCCGGCAGAATACTTTAATATCCGGTGGGCAAGGATGGCACTGGGTGGACCCAAAAGATTGAAGCTATGCAAGACTAGTCATAACCAAAGACTCTCAAAAGTTTTCATGGATTTTTGGGCCTCATAGAGTATTATCACAAGTTCATTAAGAAATATGAGTGATTATGACCTTCCTACCCTCAAAAGAAGAACTCTTTCTCACTTTGACCCCAACAGCCTGCTCAAGCTTTTCAAACCTTTGAAGATGGCCATGTGGGATCCACTGCTCGGCTCCTTCCCAACTTCACAAAGAAATTTGTGTTGGAATGCTACGCCTGTGGAAAGGTGGTATCAAGGATATCCTTATGCAAGAGGGTCGAATCTTTGGCCTCACTAGAAAAAAAATTGTTCAAAAAGAATCAAGTAAACCCATTTAAGGAAAAAATAAATGTTGGCGATTATGCATGCCATTGAATTATGGCGCCCATCTCAAATGATTCCAAATTAAGACCACCTCATCAAAGCTTCAAGTACTTTCTGGAAAAACGCATTTCATCCCAGGAGCAAATAAAATGTAGTCACTAAGCTCTTTGATATGATTATATATATCATTTACAAGAAGGGGAAAGATAATGTCGTATAGATAAATCATCCTTTAAGTATGAAGACTAAGGATCCCTTTTTCTCTTTCCTTCATTATAATTGACACAGGTGTTGCAACTGTGAATGGCTTTAAAACCCCTAAAAGTTCAAGCACGATCCGTAAACTACGTATCAAGGCTCGCTCCCCTGTGGTACTCTTTGGTTCCGTGAATGAGCTTCTCATAATAAAGTCCGCTTTGTATTTAAGTAAACAATCCAAGCTCAAACTACCTGGTGACTTCTCTCTGAGTTTCATGCTACACTCACAGTGGGGCACTCGGGGTTCACTAAAACATGACCGAAGTCACCGTTCTTTTTTCTGGAGTGGTATGAAACATGACATCCGTTAGTTTGTGGCTGCATGTGAGGTATGTCAATGCAACAAGGGAGAAACAGCCACCCCCGTGCACCCTCCAACCTCTTTTGATTCCCCCACTATTGAAGGATATCTCTATGGACTTTATTACAAAGCTTACCTAAATCGTGGAATAAATCAGTCATAATAGTATTGGTGGTGGTGGATCATTTTCCAAGTATGCTCATTTTGTGCTCTTCACTACCCATTTACCGTGATCCACGTGTGGCTCAAACTTTCATGGATCAGGGCTTCAAGCTTCATGGTATGAATCCCCTATTATTGTTTCCGGACAGACCCAACTTTCACAAGCAATTTTGGCAAGAACTCTGCTCAAGCCTACAAGGTACCCAATTGCATCTCACTCAGCTTTTATCATCCCCCCACAGATGGTCAAACGGAAGTCGCCAACAAGTGTTTGAAAACCTAGGTGCTTTTTCTCCAAAAACACCAAAGTGGGTCTACCGGTTACCCTCTCTCTCAATGGTGGTACAACACTACATACCATACAACCACCTCGCGATGACTCCTTTTAGCAGCAGGCGACGTGTAAACCACCATCAGCTCTCTCTTCATACCCTACCGGTACCCGGTCCAAAGGGTTGACCAAACACTTACAACCGAGAGGATATCCTTCATACCCTTAAAGAGAACTTCATCATGGCCCGCATTAGAATGAAGAAACAAGCAGACTGGTTGGTTGCTCAACGCCAATTTGCCGGCGGGGATCGTGTTTCGAGACCTAACCATATAAGCAAACTTCCTCAAGGCCGAGCATTGTCAAAATCTAGCACCCAAATTTTATGGTTCTTGTACAATTCTCAAGCGAGTGGGGTTAGTGGTTTATCAGTTAGCTCTGCCTAGTCGGTCGAAGCTACATCCTGCTTTTTCATGTTTCATGCTTGAAGAAGGTGATTAAAACCAGGTGCCAACAAACCAACTTTCCAGAGTTAGATGAAGAAGGGATCCATTTGGCTACAACTAGAAGTGGTTTTGGACCGGGCCAGAGCGCCACCTCGCTTTAGAACCATCAAGGAAGTGCTAACACAGTGGAAAGATATGACTCCAAAGAGATGCCACTTGGGAACCAAATACCATTCCGCAGCGTTAGCTTCCACATCTCAAGCCTTGAGGACAAGGTTGTTTTAAGGGAGCAGACATGTTAAAGTCCTAAACCACACATAGATCAATGTATTTGATGTAATAAAGGTCAATATTACAAGACCTTCAATAAAATAGAATATTTTCCATAAGAAGACCTAATAGAAGCTTCCGCCTAGAAGGATCTTCCTAGATGCTTCTCTTTAATAGACATATTTAGTATAAATAAGTATGGAGTATGTGAACCCTAGCTCTTGAGATTATTGTAACGAGTGTTGCTCGACCGGAGGCTACCCCCTCAAGAGCCTCAGAACATTTCTATCCTCTCTGAATCAAAGTGTTATTTCTGTTGCTATTTCGTATATCATTTCTGTGTATTGTGAAGATTATGCTGGATATTTTACTATTATTCTGTCATTTCTAGCATTTCATTTCTGTTCTGCATATTTTATATATCTGGTATCTTGCAGTGAAGGAACAAGGTCACTCGATGATCTTTTCAATTTTAGGGAGTCTGAAAAGAACTTAACTATGGACTCCGTGGGGCTTCCTTTTTTGTAAGTAATCTCCAAGGCCCAAAAAAGGTGATAAACCAAAACCAAGGAGAATGTTCCTTTTTCAAAGATTTAGTCCCTCAGACCCCAAAAATGGTTAAACTTATGCCTGATAATACTCTTATAGTGAACCGAAGTTCCTAGAGCATACCTTTATTCGTAAAATTAGTCGTCTGGACCGAAAAAGGGGTAAACTACCACCGGAAAGATGTGCCTTCAAATTTGAGTTTGAAAAGCATGAAGGGAAATAATATTGCTCGACAATATTTTCATTTTTAAAGAGTCTAAAAAGGGATTAAAGAAGACTCCAGGGGGATACTTTTCTCAGTTAATCTAGACAAGATCGAAAAGAACAAATACAGTCTCGTCGGATGTAGCTTTCGAATTTTAAAGCGAGCTTGAAAGACAACAAAGCGTGCTCATTTGGGAGACCTGAGGGTAAGGCCAAGAATGATGGTACTTCAAACGAATGAGGCTTAATCTCGTAATCATGACAGGACTAACAAGGACTCCTGAGCCTATATTCATCACAGATAGCATGGACGCCAAAAATGCATGAAGGATCTACCTAGGGAATCCATGTACATGTAGGCTCTACCACCTAATTACAACACTTCTAGAGTAGGAATGAAGATTATGTGTCCTACTTCAGTGGAATCAATAATATGGAAAAGTAAAAGACAACGAGATTTAGAAAGTGGATATGAAATCCTAACTTATATGCAAAAAGTTTTTAAAAACGACTTTTGCCAAAGGATATCAAAAAGTGACCCATCGCCAAAAATTACCAAACCAAAAGGAAAAGAGTACTAGAACATCCAATAAGAAACTCAGAATCGGAATGAAATGATCACCAAGCCAGGAAAAATGACAAAGGGGGTCAAAAAGCAGAAAAAGGGCCAAATAAGTCTATAAATAGAAGCTGGCAACTCATTTTTACCATTGCAATTCGAAAATTAACCAAAAAGAGAAAAAAAAACCTTCACTAAAAGATTTGATTCTGGGAGCTTTAGTGGACGAAACAACTTTCTATTTGGACCAAGTAAGTACAAAATCATCCCTCTTTCATTTCATACTTCATTTATGCATTATTTTTAGTTTTTGAGGGGGCACGCTCTCCTAAAAAGAGAGGCCATGTGTGTACGCAGGTTTTCCAAGGACAACCCATGTATGTACTCAAGAAGAAAACAATCTTCCCACATACATACACGATTATGGCTAATACAACCCACGTACACCTTTTCAAGCTTGGAAAAAATAAAAATGCAAGTACTAACTTCATCCATTTTTTCATGAAACAAGATGTATGTCCACTGGAGGGAGAGGGATCACAAGGACATTGACATTTTGGTCGAAGATGAACCTACAACCATCGTTGCACTAAAACAATGTTGGATATGGAAGTTCTTCCAGTGTTCGTTTATGAGGGCACAACTTATATTACTCAATGCTCTTGTGGATTATTGGAACCTGGATGCAGAGGAATTCATGGTAGAGGGTCAGTCATTGACCCCCACAATAGAGAACATTTACTTCTTTAATGGCCTCTCGAGGAGAGGGGAGCCAGTCAATCTGAGGATATTTCCCCCTGGGCCTTTCAACATCGAGGATTATATCCAGATGTACTGTGAGGCCGACACTGAGAAGGTATGTTCTTAGGTGTTGATTCACAAGATCACTCGTTTGTCTCTATGAGTTATATTGTTGTTGATTGGGTGGATTACTGGATCCACAGCCCTGCATCAGGCCTCCCAGGAACACATGCACTGTGCCATTCAGTGTCAATAAGAACACATTTTTTACTAGAGTACGAACATGTTTATGTGCATGAAGAGACAACTGAAAGAGTGTCGGCAGTGTACCAACGAGAACTTTGGGTTCGGTAAGATTCTATGTTCCTTTTTCTTTGAGAGGGTACCCAGTCTCAGTCCTAGAGAGACATTATGAGGGCATGTGGCCTCCTTCCCAACGGTATGTAGGTGGGAATCATTGTTGCCACGACAGGGTGGAGGGAGGACCATAGAGGCCTTCGACGACAAGCTCTTCGACTGGTAGGAATGATAGATTCTGACAATCAAGGATTACCCTTATGTCAAGATCAACTTCTCTAGAGATCCGGACATGCCCATGCCTCCCAGGGAGGACCGCGATGAAATAGGTAATATGCGTTTAAAATTATTTAATTGTTTTTATATATACAATTTTTATATGTGTATTGAGTATTGACTCTTATGTATCTTCTATGTACATATGTGGGACCAATGTGCCCAACGGAGTTCACAAGGACTCAGAGACATCCTCAACCAGAGGCAGGACCAGCAACAACCGAAGGACCAGTAACTATAGCCCCCCCCCCAGCCGGAGAGGCTGAGTAAGTTCTAAGACGATTGGAATGCAACCTCACTACGCTCACTCACACCGTACCCATGGCTAAGATCAAGGATCTCCCACCTTCTATGCAGCCTCATGTAGTAGGGGTTCCACGGACATGGGTCCATCTATTCTGGCATTTGGCCAATGCTATTGTGCAATCTAGCAGGGCCAATAGGCCCGTACTTAGATAGAATAGACCTTTGATGTGTCAAGAGAAATTTTTGTACATGTATTGTTTGAGGGCATAAGCCCAACGATGTATAATGAACACTATTTTTTGAGGCGTTTTCACCCACCTATGTACTCATGACACTTTTTAAGATAAATATGTATATATATATACATCTTTTATATCCTATGGATTACATCTTTTACAAATGTATGTACATGTGTATGTGTGTGCTTTTCTTTTTATATGTGTGTAACATGCCAATCTAATATTTGATTAGCTAGAGTATCTATCATATGATTAAATATCCTAGGAACATGGATATAAGTAATGTAATCGAAATAACATTCTAAGAGACATACCCTAAGGAAACGTTTGTGCAAAGTGGGATCATAAATGTGGTAAACTCCATTTAACTGGGACACAACCAACTGAGCATCTAGGCAGACCCAGAGGTGAGAAATTCCATGCGACAAAGCGTCACAAAGCAATTCTATCACTGCACTATATTCGACAACATTGTTTGTAGCGTCACCTACAAGTACCTCTGGAAGATAGCAACTAGCCTCCAAGTTTGAAAATCACCCAAGCTGCGGAAGAAAACCTTTGAGTGTGTCAGCTAGCACCATCCACGAACCCAAAATACACCTTCGATTCACTTGACATCTACCAAAATGAAAAAGAAGACATAAATAACTAGACATCCACAAAACAAAAAAGACAAAAACTGTATAAGAAGCTATACATATGTACAAGAAGTCACCTAGGTGACCAACCTAAGAGTAATACTTCTTGAGGTAGAGCCCATTTCTAGGCTCTGCCAAGGCATTTCCTTCAAAATCAACTAGATGGTAAGCGCCCTTCTTCAATACCTATTTCACAATGAACGGTCTGAACCACATGGGTTTGAATTTTCCTGCCCCCAGGGGATATTTATCTTGATCATAGACCAAACAAGATTTCCTTCGAAGAAAATCCAAGGACAAACGAACCGATCATACTGACACTTGACTCATTTCTTATGAGCCTCATTGGTTGAGGTTGTATCACAACATTGTTCATTGAGTTACTCAAGATATAGTAGGCGTTCCTCAAGAGGTGAAGTGTCCGGTAGTAATTCCATTGCCAACTTTAAAGAAGGAATATGACACTCAATAGGTAAGACTGCTTCCAACCCATATATGAGTTGAAAAGGTGAAAAACTAGTGGAACTCTTTACAGACGTTCAGTAGGCCCATAACGTTGAATATAACATCAAATTCCAATTTGACTTGGCAGAATTGATCGTCCGTTGAAGAATAGTATTGAGAGACTTATTCACAGCTTCAACCTGACCATTCGTTTGTGAATAATAAGGTCATGAATGTTCTTTCCTAAACTCGATATTTGACATTAAATAAGTCATCATTTTTTTTTGTAAGTGACTGCCATGGTCAGTGACAATCTCCTTCGGGATACCAAACCTTGCTACTATCTGATTAAAAATAAAAAGAGTTTTTGTTTTTCCATCATTGTTAGACATTGGCATAGCTTCGACCCACTTTGTGAAGTAGTCTACTGCTATGATGATGTAACGATGCCCCCTAGATGAGGTTGGGTGACATGTAGTGAAATAAATCCCCCACTTGGTGAAAGGAACAATAACGATGACAGGAAACATGGGAGAAGGATTTTCCCGCATCTTCTGAAAGAAGATCTAACATGAGTGGCACTTCTTGACCGCCTCAACACAATATTTGATTAACAAGGGCCAGAAGTAACCTACACATAGAATCTTTTGGGTTGTTTCCAACCCAAAAAATGATCGCCACATGCTCCAGTGTGACACTCATTCAAAATGAGCTATGCTTCTTCATGGATAATACATCAGCAAAGGATGCAATCCATGCCTCAACGATACAAAGTGTCATCGAGTATAAGATAATTATGTGCCTGATGTCGAATTCATCGATGCTCATCATAGGAAGCAGAAGTGGGGCACTTCAAAGTTTGGATATAGACCTGTATATATCCATACTAGGGGTCTGAATATGAAATTAGAAAAATATGTCCATTGATAGGAAATTCTTCGGGCATGATATCACTAGACTCGACTGGAAGTTTTGAAATAAGTTCGACAAAGACCAATGACTTTTTGGATTTCGCAGAAACAAAATCCAAGTCAAACTCTTGTAACATGACTATCCATATACTAATATTTCTTCCAATGACCCATCGTGTTAACACGTATTGAAAAGGGTTCACAATGACAATGATAGTGGTCTTGCGAAGAAAAATGTAGTCTCAGAACCATTGGACAACATGAACTACAACCAAAGAAATATTCTGAACGTGAGAATAGTTGAGTTCCGGACCAACCAAGGCTCAACTAAGGTAATATATAAAGTTATTTTTGAGCATATCATCTTCTTGAACCAAGACCATGCCGATGGTCAACTCTGCAGCAGCCAAATACAACAAGAAATCTCTGTTATAATTAGGCGGCCAGAGCAGAGGGGCAGACGTCAAGGTGTGTTTCAACGATTCAAAGGAGAATTGAGAATTTTCATCCCAATATAATGGGACTCCCTTTTTCAAGAGATGCATAAACCCTTTAGTGATCTTGGCATAATTTGCGACAAAACGTCGAAGAAATTTTTCTTTCCCATGTAAGCTCTGAAGTTGGGGTATCCTACACGGGGGAGGCAATTGAAATATTGCCTCAACCTTGAGAGGATTGACTATGATCCCTGTTGTCGAAACAATAGAACCTAAGAGATGACCTGACGTCACGCAGAAATTTCACTTGTTAGGATTCAAGCGAATTCAATAGTAGAGACATCATTCAAAGATTAGTCGAATATGAGTAGGATGATCATATCTCTTGTGAGAATGTGATGCTAGATCATCAAGATACACCTCGACTATATGTCTAAGGTCGTGAAAATCAAATAACATGGCCCGTTGAAAGGTAGCTCCATCATTCTTCAAGACAAAAAGCATCTTATATGAAAATGTGCCCCAAGGACAAATAAAATTTGTTTTATGTTGGTCTTCGGGTTTGATTTCAATATTATTGTATCGCGAGAAACCATCTATGAATGAAAAGACCTGGCAACCTGCGCATTCATCGACAATTCAATCGATGAATGGGGTGGGAAAATTATCTTTCAGATAGGCCTTATTCAAATCATGGAACTCCATGCATATGTGAATCATACCTTGTTTCTTATTAACTGGAACCGGGTTTGACACCCATTTTGTCAACTGTATAGAGTAGATAAAACTGAATTTGAGTAGTTTTTCTACTTCTTCCTTAATTGTTGTCGCTTTTCGTGGATTTACCGAATGAAGCTTCTGTCAGACCATATTGGCATCAGGATAATTTGTAATTTCATTCTCTAAAATTCGTGGGTCGATGCTTGGAATTTCCTCGTAAGACTAGGCAAAAACGTCATGGAATTCCTTGAATAACTCAGTGTAAGTTCGAATATTTTCGAGGGAGTAGTCTGCTCCAACGAAAACATTCTCCACAATGCTAGGGTTTTTGGAGATGTCTATTGGAATTGTTGTACCAATTCTTTCCATGTTACCCTCAGCATAAACTTCATGCGTAGCCAGAGTATTGACAGGGAGAGAATTATCTCCATTCACGGTCAAAACAAATTCTCCCGCCTCTATTTTCCTTAACTCGGGAAGGCAGTAATATCTATGATGTTGATCGTCCCAAGGTCTATCGATACCATTCAATGCCTCGAGAATCACCTCGTCAGAGGGAAAGACTGGTTCTAAAGGATCTTTAGTGGCAAGATAACCTATTGAGCGCTCAATACACCCTAAATTTTTCATGAGAATTTTGTCACTTTTTGGTACCACTTGTTTTTTGTTACTGTCTAAATTGAGTTCACTTTGGGGGATGGTTTTTTTTGTTTTTGTTTTTTCATGACTCTTATCAATCAAGTCAGAGTGTTTGAACTTGTTGAGTGAAACCTTGTGTCTAAAATAACTTGACATCCTAACTAAGAATCTGCAGTCAACATTGCACCTAACATGCTTATGTTCGTCATCGAAAAAATGAAAGAAGGTAAAGTGGCCACATGGTTACACTAATTGTCGATCATCAATGCCCCATCGGCGTCAAAAGAAGGTGGAGTTGGTTTGTGTGATTGATTCTCCATGAAGTTTCGAGAGATAATTGATCCCCATTGGCGTCAGAAAAATACAGGAGGGATAGACATTGACAAAAGTCATAAAGAAATCATTGATAGCTGATGACTGATGCGCTTGCTCGGGGTCGGAGATATTCTAAAAAAGATTAAAAAAATCATTTTTTTTTGCATTAAAGAAACCGTCGATCGTCGATTTCCAATACACTTTCGGCATCAGAACATTTTCAAGAGAGTCAATCCGGGAGCACTTGGGCAGGTTTATCGTCGATCATCGATCCTTGATACTTTTTGGCATCGAAAAGATATGATTGAGTTTTAGAACGTGTAGCTAAAAGAAAGCCTCGATTCTGATTAACACACGTAAATGAAGACATCAGTCTTGAGTGCGACGTGTCTTTTTCACGTAAGGGTGTCGTACATCCTAGTTTTGTCTCGAGTCATCTTAAGTTTTCATGTGTCCTAGTCACACCTCCAGGTCAAACTTGCCATGTCATCTTTGTACAAAAAGATAGATTGACATCGGATCTTTTTCAAGAAGATATAAACGAAAAGTGTTTGAAGTAGAATCCCGACCCCGACTCACCAACTAGACTAGAGAAACGATGGGATGTTTTCAGCATAAGATACGATCGTATTCTGACATTTAATATACTAGTTAATGATTCATCCTACATTTGTTGCTACCTCTTGCGTCGATTGAATAACAACAATTTGAAATCGCGGATAGGCCACGTTACAGCCCGCACCCGTGTCGTCAACCCACGATCGAATTTGATTTTAAATGTATTTGAAGATCTAGCGGTAGATTTAATAGAACTACACTCATAACCCGAATTGAATGGTTGATGTGACAAGGTAAGTTCATACTCTTTAAAATCTCTAGAATGGATTTGAGCAATTTCATTCTGCACACAATTTTGAATTCCAGAGCATTCTTGAGACTGTGATGATCCTCAGATTATCAAAACCTGGTTAAACAAGATGCAAAGGTATGTGTTCAAGTTTTTCAATTCAGCGGTCACGATTTATATATGCATTTGATTTCTTACACGGTATCTAACTATGTTCTAGTTGCAGGTAAAATGTCGTTGAAAAAGCCAATCACCAGATACTCACTGAGAGCACCCAAGCTAAAGGAAGCGGAAACAAGTGAAGGTTCTTCTCTTGGTACTGCGAGGTAGTTGGATTAAACTCTCAGGGAAGATCCGGTCATAAAAACCTCAACAAAGAAGGCCTTTTTCCAACCTCCGACCTTCGGTGATATAGAAGCAAGCAACATATCCAAAGTAATGTTCCCACAGTGGGGGGACCTTTTCAACAAAATCAGTCAGGAGGATTACCCAGAGTATATCCCACACAACGACCCGGATGTAAGGTCTCTCGATGACCAGGTGTTCCCAAACATCCGATGGTCATATTTTCACATGGTAGCCAGAAGAAACTTGATTTTCCCTTGCATAGAAGTTTTGAAGTGGCTAATCAACCACACAGACGCATAGAATTGTTTGATCAACAATGATAATGGCGGGTGTGTCAGATTTTTCCTCCCAATAGAAGTCCACAAGTACTACAAACTCAAAGACCCTGAGAAGTGGTTGAACACAGACTTCATGGTGAATTTCTATGAATTCCATGACACCATATGGTTGATGGCCACATGTTGGAAGGAGGAAATTTTTTTTACAAACCGGAGCAGTGGTTGGTATGGAACAGTCAACCTAAGGGAGCCTTACATCTACTTGATGGATCTCATCTGCTGACTATATGGAGAGAAGGACTGCTCCAACTTTTCGGAAGCATGGATGCCCTTGGCATACACAGTGGTGATCTCCGAAAGCAACTTCAACTAGGGAGGGATAATTTTCAAACAATTAAGCATCTGTGTACAACAGGCTCAGATGTTGAAAGAAGGGGAAGCACCCACTTTCCACATGGCCTCGTACCTACTTGATGTGATTTGTGCAAGGAATGTCTTTGTCGACATGAATTTAAGCTGGAATGTTGTAGAGCTCCATGTTCATGTTTATTTCAACATACTTTGGGAGAAGAGGTAAAAAATATCCTATGCACTCATATGCAATGAATTCATCACTCATGTTCATTTTAATATATTTAAAAAGGAATTCCCAAGATTTTCTACAACAACCAAGAAAATGGTAGTGAAGGTAGGCCACTAGTATTTGGATGATCAATCAACATATATCAGGGTTTTTGGGGCCACCGAATCACTGCATCTACTCCCCGCTCACATCCCAGACCAACTCATTGTAGGAGAAATCTGCTATCAGACCATCCTGCAGGGCTATAACGCCACACCAGTCAAGGACAAGAAGCAGGATTTCATACCCTACGGTTTCCATGTAGGGTTTTATTTGGTAAAGGAAACTACTCAATCCAAACAAGAAGGGTTGAGCCAAATTGAATTCAGGTTCCTGACAGGATGATTCTGCAAGCACAACCCTAAGGGCCTAGTCCTCCAACATGCTTCACAAGTATCATCATGTTGGTCGTACGCGCATGATAAATTTGAGGATGAAATTTTCATAGAGTGGGATCAAGACTGGGAAGAGGTACTACATAGGATGGCCAACCCAAATATGACCAAGTTCAAGGCCATAAGAATGAACGAACAAGTGGAGACAATAGAAAAGTTGGCTCAAGCGACCCTCAGAGATCAAGAAGAGATCAGAGTAGCAGAGACTATAGAGGCACAAATAAGAGGGTTTCTCTTGCTAGAAGAGGTGCATAGAATCATTGACAAGATATAGAATGATCCTAGCCTCGTAGAGATGTCATGGATCCCTGGTGAAAACCGAATCACAAGTATAGGAGAGCCAAGTGGCTTAGAGACAATACAACTTGAAGAAATCACCGAGCCCGAAAACCCTGAAGTTCCATCACCGCAAATCAGAGCATTAGGAGGAATTTCAACCCAGCTTGAGATATTGAGGACACCGGATAGGACAAGTGTACCTAACCCCTTGTTTGACTTAATAACCATCTATGGTGATGTGGAGAGTTTAGAGGTTTCCCTGGTGACTCCGGTGCAAATTACAAAGGAAAGGGAACCTAAGAGAGCATCTACCCTAGGTCTCGATGCTCCAATTCAAAGCCTTCCGTAGAGTGACCATGAGGTATAAAGTTCCCTAGACACTGAGATAATCGACCTATCAGGTAACCCAATGGACAGATCGAGGGATGACCTAGGATCGGGAGGTCAGAAAGAGGAAGTTCCACAGCAATAAATCTTCACTTCAACAACTTATTTCCAAGTAAGTACTGAACCTACCCCTAGTGCTTTAGTTTTGGTTGATACCTCACCATCCAATGAGAAAAAAATGGAGGTCGAGCCATTGGTACATATGGAAGAAGTTTAGGATCCCATCCTAGAAAGGGTACATACAGTCGGGAGCCTGAGAAATACTCTAACCTGGGGAGAACAACAAATTCTCGAACCAGTTGATGAGGTCACCGATATACAAGCGATCACCTATGACTGAAAGAGAAAATACATCATGAAGAGAACCACTAAGAAGAGGAGGCTTACATTGGATAGTTTGATTCTCATCACCAAAGAGGAGAAGTTGCTCAGCACAGAACATGCCAAGACATCTCAGCTTAATGACGTAGGGATGGCTATCACAGATGTCACATTGGATGGAGCAAGAAGGGATGCAAAAGGAGTTGGTCACCACACTTAAGGAGTTGGAGCATATGCGCCATTTGGAAAAATACTATCAGGACTCCAAACAAGCCACAGTGTTTTTGAGAAGTGAGTTCCAATATGCCTATGCCAAATTCATGAATGAATGACACTTTTTCACTGCAGGTATAGCCAAATTTCAAGAAGACTCCCTTATGGCACTAGAGACCTACAAGGATGTGGAGAGGTGGTATGAAAAGGCTCATCAAGTGGTGGAAAGGATAGATTAAATTAGCACAGTTCAAAAGGGTCGAGATACCAAAGATCACGACATTCGGGTGTTGAGGGACAACAACATAGATCAGATCAGGAAAGCGGTCGAATACTGGGTAAAAATGGCCTAGGAACCTCAGCAGGAGATTTAGGAGAAATGGGTCGATTGCAAAAAGAGTTGAGAAAATATTAATCGAGAGATGAAAGACATCAACCTCCCAGAATTCGGCTCACCTGGGGACTTTGTCGACCTACATGACATAGTCAAGCAACATGTAGAACAAGAATCGACATGGACAACAGAGATAAAAAAGGCGACGTGCATGGTGCCAAGTCAAGTATAATAGTTCATGGAGCATATGATCAAGGCTCGAGCAGTTTTACAATGGTTAAGTGTCAAAATGGTCAAGTACCGAGAACAGGCAGTAGAAGTGAAAGAAACAATTTCAGCCCCGATGGACCAACACAAGTTCCCATATGCCAACACATCTGAGGAACTCTTCATCAAATCCTCGGAGTATGAGAAGAGTTATCCACTTCAGTAAAACTATTTCATGATTCTTAGAAGACAGAGAGATGAAAGTGCCATGTGGCGATATTTTGTTTTACTTAGATTTCACTCACAATAGCTATTTTTAGTTAATAATTCATTATAAATAAGAGGATTGATCGTTTAGCAAGGGTTGATGGTTTTTGCAAAGACCCTCATTTTTGGAATTGTAAAGAACTATTTATGAACTACCTTAATTGAGAATTCATGTTTAGGACCGGAGACAAACTTATGTTTTTCATCAAAGGCATTGTGTGATTGGATTTGAGGAGGAATTACTTTCGACTTTATTTCATGAACGGATGTTGTAATTTGTAAGAGTTTTTGAATCTATTGATAAGTTAGCTATTTCAATATTTTTGTATTTCTTGTCTCTAATGATGAAATAAAATCATTGTGTTAATGTGTGATTAATGTTAGAGCTAAGGAAACTATTTTATTGCCATCATTTGATTGCATGTATGTTTTCTTTCGATAATTGTATCTGAGTCAATAATTGATGTACCAACAAGTTAATGCATTAGTACTAGGCTTGTCACAGGTGTGAATATGCTTGTTTGCATTCTTGAGCACTAGGGGTATCCCAAGATCTACCTTCTTTAGTAGTTAAGAGTGCCCCTTTTACCACCTGGTTTATACCAGCACACATATTCTAATCAGACCATCTAATAAGAGAATGTTTAAACTGAAGGAGGAACTTTCATAAGAAGATATCATGTCAATCACTACGTAAATCCCATCGATAAATTCGTCGGATCAAAATATTTGTAGAACCATTCCACCATTAAACACTGTAGAGTCTAATTGGGCCTCTGTGGTGGGTTTGGTTCTTGTTATTGAGTTAAATGGATTTAGGACCCCTCAACAGAACCCTGAGCCCAAATAGGCTCGAGAACTAGATCTAACTCTTGTGGGGGAGTCGGATCAGGGTTGGCCGAAGTCTGTTGGACAATGTTGTACGCAACCTCAGCCAAGGAGAAGGGCATGGACATGCCAGGATTCCCTATCCCCTCCATCGAGGCTGATGAGGAAGGTAAAGTCCATGGATCGTAAGAGTAGCTTCTTCGAAATGAAGACACTTATATAATGCCAGCCCTAGGCTGGTTGGGAACAACCAATATAAACTTGACATCGCTAGAAGGTGGCGAGTAATCAAAAGTTCCCATCAACAATGGAAAAAAACCAACACCTAAGTTGACAATGTCGGGCTATGGATTATCAATCATCGGGACTGTGGAAGCCCCCAAAGAAGGGTCAGGACGGGAGAAAGACAACTGGTCAATGATCACAATCTGACCCTCATGCAAAAAACACAAGACCCAAAAAACTATAGCAACCACTGAATTCATTGCATAAGTCCAACTCCTTCCTAACAACAGGTTGTAGTTGAGAGGCACATCGACCACTTCAATTTTGACACACACGGTTCTTCCTCCCAACTGCACGAGGAAAGAAGGAATGATTCCATGTGGTCTGAATGACTAACCGTCAAATGCCATATGCAACGTAGGCGAAGGAGACAACCCAGGCTGGAAAATGGCCTTCCAACATGCCAATGAAATCACACAAGTCGAGGCACCCTCTTCAACCACCGTACGAAAAATGTTCTGAGTAAAATATTTCATGGTGTAAACCACTACTATCTGAAATGCAACTTGGTAAGGAAGACAGGGTTTTAAGTCGGTTGGATAAAAAACTATCACTCCCGAGTTACAAGTCTTTGTCGATCCCAAGGTGGATAACAAAGATTTTATCTGTGAAGGGAAACTCTGGAAGACCTCCAAAGAAGACATCGTGCAAGGGGTATGTGCCAAATCTTCCACACGAAGTAGTTTTGGGTGGCCCTCACATTTGGATTATGAGAAGCCTTCTTAAATGCACCTTTTGGGATGCAAATCATCGTTTTTTCCACCGCCTTCTCAATCTAGAGAGGATTTAGTGGGTTCATGGATTCTTTTCCCTTTTTGGAAGATTCTAACATTCTGTAATCTCAGGCCTTGGTCCCTATATTTGATTCAACATTCATCATGTAAATATTTGCGATCGGGTTTTTATTGGTAGGCATGGGGGGTCCCTAACTACCCCCTGTCACACTCGAGGATGTTGAAGCATGAGCCATGTTTTCCCTTGTGGAAAAGGGTTCATCAGCATAGCAGGTTGTTGCTACACCAATATCTTATGAGCTTCTACAAATTAAGGGCACAAATGATTCGGGTGTTCTTTCATGTAAAGATTACATGGATACTTCGACTTCTTCTTCTTCATTTTTCCCCCACCAACATTAATGGTAGCCTTTTTATCCCCTTTAACCTTCTTATTATGCTTTTTATTCTTTCCCTTAGGATGTTTCTTGGCCTTAGGGTTCATCGACTACACACTATTTATGTCTAACATCTAGGTAGGGGGAACAACTGAACTCAGTGTCTGGTTGGCCACAGTCTGTTGTATCGACAATTGTTGCAACTGATTCGACAATAAGTCTATGGACTTGTTTTTCTCTGAGCCCACAATACCATCAACATGGGGTCTATACTTTTGCTTGGGCTTATCAAGAATAGACCAAATTGCATATGGAAAAATCTCATAGAGAATGTCGGACTGAGGGTAGATCAGTTCAAGCTGTTGTGCTCTCATAATCGCCTCATCTTATGAAAACACTCATGAAGTCACTATGTCCTTGGATATCCAGGGCACCAAAGACTTCAGAAACCACTCAAGCAAGAAATTAGGAGGGACCTAGACCTTAATTAATCTCTTTCGACACTGTGATTCTTGGATATGATTAGAGATATGGTCGGCCTTGATTTTCTCAAAGTTGTCCATCAATTTGGTGTCGGCATTGTATCTCACAGGTAACTGGAAATGGTTCAAGAATACCATTTCCAAGTCATTGAAGTATGAGTACCTTGAGCAATCGAGCTCAATATACCATTTTGCAGCACCCCCTATAAGAGTGTGTTGCAAAAGGCATAATTGGATGGAGTCATCCCTCAGTGAGTTTGAAGAGCACCATAAATCAAAGTTCATCACATGATCATCTAAGGGAAACTTAGTCAGCATGGGGAGCCAATGTGGATCGTGACAAATTGGGTCGTTTAGTAATCTCACCAAGTCTAGCAAATGTAGCGTTGCCAAAAATGATAGTTTTGGTTGTGAACTATTTACAAGAAAAGAGGGTCATGGAGTTTGAATAGCACCAGGTTTCTAGGAAAAGTTGGACTGCTGACCAGGGTTTTTTGTAAAAATCATGCCCTTGACCAGCATAGCGTAACTACAATTGTTGGGGTATGATCGGATGACTCTTGTAATTGGATGAAATATCTTTTGCGGGGATTACACCATGCATTGTGTTCCAAGGAATTTGGAAGGGGATTCCTCGAGCTGATCCAACGGGCATGGGTATAGAGCCCTTCCCAGGGTTCCAGTGAGCATGGAAGGGGTTTCTCCCAACCAACATCCCTTGTGAGGGAACTGATCCCTGCCAAGGATTCCAAAGACCTTGTGTGGAGAAAAATCCAGTTGTTGCTCCCTATGAAGGGATAGTACCCTACACCAGGTTATGTTTCCCAAAACCGGGGTTTCCCCCAGCTGAGACAACAACTGAAGAAAAATGTTGTTCCCAAATGCGTCGAACAAAGAGAATGACATAGATCCCACCAATGTTGTATAAGACAAAGTTCCTAAACTACCTCCACCAAACAAGATATAATTAGTGTTTGGTTCGATTGGTTGTTGAAAAGAACCACCAAGCAAGGGGGACGAAGGAGGTATATGACCCCCACCGTAAGGGATAGAATTAAAGGGGATAGAATCACCCCTGATTGACCCTTGCACGGGATTGTTTGAGTTCCCTACCCCCAGACCCATGGTCTGTAAGGTAGAGTAGGTAAGAACCAAGTTTGAATCAAATTTGGGCATTCCATATGAGAAGGGAGGGCCCTTCGCACTTTGAGTAAACAAAGCGGTGGTCGAAAATGATAACGGTATCATACCATTGCCTGAAGTTGAGGGAGTTAATACCACTATGGTCCTGACCGGTGGAGGTGGGAGAGGAGGTAGTATTCCCCCTTATATATTATCCATAACAGGAGTATGAGGACTCTTGGACGAAGTAGCAACATTCACTTCCATTGTCTCTTGTAGGACTAGTTGGCGCTCAGAAGGTGTCACCTCAGGAGGGACAACTTGAAACAAGATCAGCGTTGACAAGTTAGTGATCAGAGGGTTATATGGCCTGAGAGTATCTACCTCAATGTAAGAAATGGTATATTCATCTAGAGTCGACTAGTCTCCTCATGGATCAAGATGGGACATAGTTTCCTATGGCCCGGTTGCTTCGAATGACCCTTATTGGTCAAGACTTCGCTGTAATGGTGGCGGAGGTGGCTCCAATGTAACCGAAAACACGCCCTGAAACCTTCATGATCGATAGAGCTATTGATATTCCAATTTGAGAAATGATCAACTGACATGGTAAGTCTTAACTAGCATTTGAACACCAAGCACACACTAAAACATTTCCTGAAGACAAATCAAGTAGTCAACTATCTAGTAGGAAGGACAGTTATGCCAATCAACACTAGATAAACTAATCGATGCAAGTGAAACTCGAAAATGAACACACCCTCTGGGTATACTCTGTGAAGCACGATTGGACGTATGCCCCAGGTACCGTGGTATACCCCCGCAATCACCCGTGTAAGTCCCTAGAATATGGGAAACTAGGTTTCCAGCTCGAAGTCAGTCACCGGTCGGGTACAATCGATAGTCGGGAAGATCGTAATGAGCAGGATAACAAGTCTGAAGCATATCAAGGGTATTGAAAGAAAATCATCCAGGATACAACAGAGGATATTGAATGGATTCGAGGTCCACGAAGCTCTGTAGGAAAATGTAGTTGATATTATTCCCGAGACTGACCCTCAATATATGTTCCCCACTACGTTCATTTCGGCTTTGGAGGGGTTATCTCCACTGCCTTTCCTCACTCGACCTTGTTTTTATCCCCTATGTTAGAGGGGGGTCCCATCTAACTTTTATGACACTGGACTTAACCACTCCCTAACTCAGACTCCAATGTTTGATTTAACGACCTTGGAGTTTCGCCTCCAAACCTAATTCAAGGACCTAAAACCCTAAACTAGTTTGTGAACCCTACAAACAGAAAAGTCTAGTGTATTTTAGATTAAATGTTCCTTTTAAAGGTTTGATTTACTCACAAGGTACGGTATTGAAACTAATGGTGTTATAAAGAGACGAATAAGAGGAGAAAATTAAATCACTTGAAAGAAAAATTACTTTGAATTTAAAATCAAAGCTTGTAACCAGCTCTTCGTAAACTCAATTTTTCTTAACTAACATTTCAAGATCTTGTAAAGAAAACCTAAAAATTGATTTTGCTTGACTACAAGCTACTTATGTTTCAAGAAATCAAAAAGAAATTCACAATAAAGACTCTTTTTATTTTTGCAAATAACAACTTTAACTACTTTTTCAAACTGAAATGTAAGAAAATGAATTTTTTTTTTTAACCACTTTAAAGAGAAAAACTGAAGTAAACTTTTTCTTTTTTCAAAGCAAGTAAAAAAAATAAAAATAAAAATAAAACAAGACTAGAAAATGCCTTCATCCTACTATGGATAACAGGGATTCAATCAAGAAACCAAGAAGGCAGATCTATTATTCAACAACTTGCTTAAAACCTATTAAGGGTGAACACAAGAACACTAAGGAAACAAGTAAATTGAAACCTATACCCAGGCTATGGCCACAAACAAAGACTCTAGACTGATCCAAGAAATCCTTGAGAAGTGAGAATGAAAGAGGAAAACTTCCTCTTTTTCAAAAAAAAATCATGAAACAGAGACGCAGGTTGTTGCATTAGCAGCCTGTGTATGTACGTGGGTTGTTTACTGTGCATAGTGCATATGTACGCAAGCTAACCCAAGACAGGGCATGTACACCTCTGTATCTCTTCAAAAATGAAAAAACCAGGAAGTCTTATAGGGAAGGGAGAACTGGTATGCACCCTAGAGGTGACCAGAATCCCTTGAAAAACTCAGAAAACTTGAAAGGAAAACAAACCAATCAAACAACCCAAAATCCCCTAAAAACCCCTAGAGGCATTCCCTAGTATGGTCTCTAGTTCTACTAGCGGAAAAAACCCCCCTTTAACTACATCATGGTTTAAGATGTAGATAGAGAGAATAACTATCTAAAAGTTAATCTATTTTACTCTACCCAAAACATACCAAAAATAATGTAAAGAAAGAAAATAAGATAACAGATCGGGTAACTATACCTTTGATCCCACGTCTAGTGATGATCTCCTCAATATTGGTTGTTCAATATGGGGTTGATGAGGGAATGTTGAGGCAATATCTCACAAAAGGCAGCAAAATCTTGGGCAAGGAGGGGAAGTGAAATTGGGCATAGTTTCACTATTATTATGCTTGGATGTGAAATTAGACCCAAACAAATCCTTTTATATGAAAAAACGATGGTTATTTGGTTGGGTGACGAGCTATAGCAGGTGGATTAGTTGGGAAACTTCCAATAGCCCGTGAATTTCAACGAATTCCTTGCAAATTTTTAATTTTTGCAACTTTTGCAAGTATATGTGGGTTGTAATGGTGCACCATGCATATGTACGCGAGTTGTAGTGGTGCAGAAAGTGTATGTACGTGGGTTGTAATGGTTCAGGGCACGTACATATTCTAAAAAATGGTTTTTTATGAAGAGCTTCTCAATTGTGCTTTGGAAAAATATACAAGTGAGAGGCCCAAGGTCGTGTATGCATGAGTAGGGCATTTTAGGGATATAAAAAATCATCCCTAAGATGTCTAAAGTCCATTTTTCAAAAGTTTCAATGACTACCTAGGGTTGTAAAGGAATCTCATGGGACCATACTAGGTGGCCCAT
Organism: Picea sitchensis; assembly: GCA_010110895.2. Classification (NCBI taxonomy): domain Eukaryota; kingdom Viridiplantae; phylum Streptophyta; class Pinopsida; order Pinales; family Pinaceae; genus Picea; species Picea sitchensis. The sequence continues at coordinate 100,975 of SNQJ01S0007647.1, forward strand.
CTACTGACAACTGTCACAACTTTGAACATATTGGTTGGCATCCTTGAATAGGGTTGGCCAATAGTATCATGAACGAATAACTTTATATGTTGTTCTCTTGTCAGAAAAGTGACCTCCACATTGATCATCATGAAAATATCTAAAATATCAAACATTTCATCTTCATGGACACATCTTCTGATGATCAATGTAGGTCATGTCTGGAGAAGATCCCCTCCAATCCAAGAATAGGAGACACTGAGTTTAACAATCCTCTTCTTTTCACTAAGTGAAATATGTTGTGGCAATTTCCCTGTAACCAAGTAGTTAGCCACATATGAAAAAAATGGGGATTTATTAGATACATCAATTAAATGTTCATCAGAAAAATCATCATCTACTTGAGTTTCTTGATCCTCATTATGAATTCTAGAAAGGAAATCTACTACCAAATTTTCCTTTCAAGGTCTATCTAGAATAGTAATGTTAAACTCCTACAACAACAAAATCCATCTAGTCACCTTACCATTGTTTTTAGTTTTTTTCATTAGGTACTTAATGGCAGAGTGATCAATATGAATGAATACCTCATACCCAGTGATTTAGTTCCCGAAGTTATTAATTTCATGCATGACCGCTAAAAACTCATTTTCTGTGATTGTATAGTTTAATTTGACTCGTGTTAGCTTCTTTATAATGAATTAAATGGCATTGGATGATCAATTTTCTTGTTTTCCAAACATGAATCCAACATCTATGTTAGACACATCTATTGAAATGTGGAATGGAAGAGACCAATCTGCCCCCCTCAAAATTGGTGCCTAGGTGAATTTTTATTTTAGTATCTTGAAAGCATGTTGGAAATGATCATCCAAGAAAAAGTCAGTATCCTTGGTGAGTAATTTAAATAGAGTGGATACTCTTGTAAATTTTTCTATAAATAATCTATAATAATCATCATGCCCTAAAAATCTACTTACATCTTTTGGATATTTTGGAACTGGGAGTTTTGATATGACCTCAACTTTTGTCGAATGAACTTGAATTCCAGCACTAGATATGAAATGGCTTAGGGACCTAACCCCTCACGTAGGTAGAATAATATATTTCCATGTAATAAAGGTCAATATTAATAAGGCCTAGCAATAAGGAAGAATAAGTCCAATGTAAGAAGACCTAATAGAAGCTTCCACTTCTAGAAAGATCTTCCTCTAGATTGTTCTTTTGATAGACATATTTAGTATAAATAGGAGTCGAGGGTATGATAAGTTGTGTCTTGGATATTATTGTAATAGAGATCTTCTCTATTGGAGGTTGCCCCTTCGAAGAGGCAAGTGAACATTGCTCCCAGTAATCGAAGTGCTCTTTCTAGTGTTCTTCTAGTATCATTTTGGTATTATTATGGTGTTGTTCTGATTATATTGTTGTTCATCTACAATTTTTAGCTATTTATTTATGTTCTGCATACTTTTTTATATTTGGAATATTACAAGTGGTATCAGAGCAACTTCTTCAACAGAAAATTGTGGGTTAATTTTTTTTTCAGGGTAGAGACGTATTTCAGCGTCTTTAAGCTATAGAGATCTATCGTTACACACATAAACCATGGTCAGGGATTCATACACACAGGATATACAAGTGGTACTTAAGCACACATCTGTTGGCCACCCTTGTAACCCATGTTGGTACCCATTCGAGTGGTAGTGCATCAGAAAGTACTTATATACAAATCAACCTAGATCTCCTGAAGCCCTCCATAGATAAACCGATCAGCCTCCTGACCACTATAGTGTCACTGAGAATATCACTTGAGGAGGTACTCACTATTTCCTAGGTAGTCGGGTAGTACAGATAAGGGCATAGTCTAGCATCCTTAGTTGGTTCCCTGAGATATTGGGCCAAGTACTATTGTTGGATCCTGCATGTATTTCAGAGAGATATAGCACAGGGCAAACCCTTTTCTGTAGAACCCTTGAATACCTAACCTTTGGGATGGAAACAAGAAAAGAACAGACAAGATCTATTGTGTCACAACTATGTCTCCTGCATTCAAGTTGCGAAATTTATACACATTGCTTCCTGTTAACCATTTGGAAATTTCATCACTGCAGTATTCTTCAGATCGGAGTATAACTCCACACAAGTAAAAAATAAAAAATAAAAAAAAATAAGAGTATAATGGTCCTGTTGGAACACTTATTTGGGACCTATTCCATTGGATTCCCCTTTTCTCCCTGATCGCATTCATACCCTTCATTTTTAATCCTTTTTGTTTCAGTGGACCCGGTCCCTTCCCAGTTTCTCTATTTTTCCGCCTATCCCATTATATTTCCCTGCAAGCACTGATCGTCGTAGTACCTATCACTTCTAAGTCTTTTTGTGTGGTCCCAACCACCCATTTTTTCCTTACCCTCATGCCCCCTCTCCAAATGGCCACCACTCGCAACCAAGATCTCCAAAAAATCATCAATCAAGCCCATGTCTCCATAGAACATCGCACACCTCAACTAGATTCCACCAATTCCCGCATTGACACCTTGGAAGCCAACCTCACAACCCAATTGACCTCCCTCCAATATGTTCTCAATCAATTGTTGAACCGCCCTATGGGTCCTTCTTCATCAGCACAACCCAATGTTGTTGATTCCTCTCAGTATCCTCATTTTCACTCCAACTCCTTTCATCGTGAACCCCATCTTCCCCGCATAGATGTTAATAAATTTGATGGCTCCGATCCTACAGGTTGGGTCAGTCAAATGGAGCATTATTTTTCTCTTCATGTTATTAGTGACGAGTTGGCCAAACTTCGCTATGTTGTCCTTGGTCTAGATCTTGAACGCAAATGGTGGCAATGGCGCAAAAATTCACGTCAGGGGTATATTGCATGGACCTAGTTTGTTGTTGAGCTCTATGCCCACTTTGATATTGATACCCACTATCTAGGTCATTTGACCAAGTTGAAACAGTCAGGCACAGTGGAAGACTTCATCATTGATTTTGAGCATTTGGCCTTTTGAACAGAGGGCATGTCAGATGTGTTCTTCCATGAATGCTTTATCAATGATCTCAAGGATGAAATCTAATCCCAGGTTCTCATGCCCCCCCCTCCCACTTGGTTGGAAGCTAATCATCGTGTTAAAGAGGCCTAACAAGTTGTTTTTTCCCAGAACAAAAAACCACCTTTTGTTTCGTGCCCTCCACCCTCTAATCCTAAACCCCCTGTTACTCCCCTCAAGGTCCAGAAACAAACTAAGGATGAAATGGTTGAACACCAACTGAAGGGTCTTTTCTATAATTGTGATGAAAAATATTTTACGAGGCACAAGTGTAACAAACAAAAACTATTTGTGGCCATCTCAGAAGATGTTCCTGAAGAGGATGTGATTGTTCCCCTTGTTGAAGAACCCTCCCTTCCCAATGCCACCCAAGAGCCTGCTGACCCACCTAAAGTTGACCCACTTATTTCCTTGCATGCCCTCACTAGCTTCTCGGCCCCCCAGATGCTCAAGCTCAATGGCTACATTAAGTACAAGAAGGTCATCATCCTTGTTGACAGTGGTCGCACCCACAATTTTATTCATCCTCGCATTGCCCAGGAAACCAATTGTTATATTCGTGTTGTCAATAATTTTCAAATCATGATATCCAATGGTGGGCGATATGAAAATGTTTGTCTTCAAATTGGACATTACCAACTGAAATCTCATATGTTTTCCGTTGACATGGAAGGTTGTGACATTGTTCTAGGTGTTGAGTGGTTACACACTTTGGGTCCCATTCTTATGGATTCTAAGGAATTAACCATCCAATTCCAACAGGAAGGAAAAAAGTATCAATTCCAAGGTCTCACAGTTGGTTTCCCTGAGATCATTAGTTCCCATCATATGGAAAATATCCTCAAGAAAGGCCACTCTGGTATCATTGCTCAAATCCATTCTATTCAAGTCATTGAGACAACCTCTTTGCATACCGATGTCCAAGTTATCCTTTCTAAACATCAAGTTGTTTTTTCCAGCCCTCAGGGCCTTCCTCCTTGTGGTGTTCATGATCATTCCATTCCCCTTGTTCCTGGTATTCTTCCTCCCAATGTTAACCCTTATCATCACCCCTTTTCCCAAAAGAATTAAATTGAGAAAATAATGCAATAATTGCCCCAAGCTGGTGTTATCCACCCCAGTACCAACCTTTATTCTTCCTCTGTCGTCATGGTACTTAAGAAAGAAGGTACTTGGCGCATGTGTCTCGACTTTTGTGCCATCAATAAGCTCACCATCAATGACAAGTTCCCCATTCCTATCATTGATTATCTCTTGGATGAGCTGAGCGGTGCTCAATACTTCACTAAACTTGATCTGCATTCTGGCTACCACCATATACGTATGCAAGAAGTTGACATACCCAAGACTGCCTTTTGAACTCACAAGGGTCACTATGAGTTTTTGGTCATGCCCTTTGGCCTTTGTGATGCCCCCTCCACCTTCCAAAGCCTCATGAACCATGTCTTCCGTCCTTTTATCCATCATATTCTCATCTATGGTAAAACTTGGAAATCTTATCTTTCCCATGTGGATCAAATTCTCCATCTACTCTCGTAGCACCAAATTTTCCTCAAACAATCTAAATGTAATTTTGGCACCTTGGAAGTCGAGTACTTGGGTCAAATTGTTGGCAAGGCCGGTTTCAGGGTGGATCCTAAAAATATTGAAGCTATGCAAGATTGGCCTCACCCAAAGACTCTCAAAAGCTTGCATGGATTTCTTGGTTTAACAGGTTATTATCGCAAGTTTGTTAAGAATTATGGAAAGATTGTGGCACCTCTCACTGCTCTCCTTAAAAATAATTCTTTCACTTAGAATCCAGCAGCTTCTCAAGATTTTCAAACCTTGAAGATGGCTATGTGCACCACTCCAGTCCTAGCTCTTCATGACTTCACAAAGACCTATGTCCTGGAATGCGATTCTTTAGGGAAAGGAATTGGCGTTGTCTTTATGCAAGAGGGTCGGCCTTTGGCCTTTACCAGCAAACAACTGTGAGAGATAAATTTGGGAAAATCAATCTATGAAAAGGAAATATTGGTTATTCTACATGTCGTGGATATTTGGCGCCCTTATCTATTGGCAAAACGCTTCCAAATTAAGAAATGTCATCAAAATCTCAAGTATTTTCTGGAACAACACCTTTCTTCCCCCGAACAACAAAAATGGGTGACTAAGCTCTTTGTATATGATTATGAGATCATTTACAATAAAGGAAAAGACAATGTGGTTGTTGATGCACTTTCCAGAAAATATGAAGATGAAGGGTCCCTTTTTTCTCTCTCCTTCATTGTACCAGATTGGCTCCAAGTTGTTTGCAAGGAATGGCTACAAGATTCCAAAGGTTCGCATCTTATACAACAATTGAAGTCCAATTCTCTAGTATCCTTAGGGTACTATTGTCTCAATGATGAGCTTCGATACAAAGGCCTTTTGTATTTAAGTACCCAGTCAAAACTTAAATCCACAGTACTTTTTGAGCTTCATGCTACACCCATAACTGGGCACTGAGGTTTTACCAAAACCTATGACCGGGTCAAATGTTCTTTTTTCTAGGATGGTATGAAACAAGATGTTCGTAAATTTTTGGTTTAATGTGTTGTGTGTCAATGCAACAAGGGAGAAATAGTCAAATCTCCTGACACACTACAACCACTTCCGATTCCACCTATTATTTGGCAGGATATCTCTATGGATTTTATTGTAGTCTTACCTAAATCGGGAAATAAATCAGTCATCATGGTTGTAGTTGATCCTATTTCTAAGCATGCTAATTTATGTTCTCTTCAACACCCATTTACAACCTCCATTGTGGCTCAACTTTTCATGGATCAGGTCTTCAAGCTTCATGGCATGCTGCATTCTATTGTTTTTTATCGCGACCCAACTTTCACCAACAATTTTTGGCAAGAAATGTTCAAGCTCCACGACACCCAATTGCATCTCAGCACAACTTATCATCCCCAGAAGGATGGTCACAATGGAGTGGTCAACAAGTGTTTGGAAACATATTTGAGGTGTTTATCATAGGAAAGGAAAAATCAGTGGGCTCAATGGTTACCACTAGTTGAATGGTGGTACAACACTTCTTACCATACAACTACACACATGACTCCTTTTGAAGCGATATATGGACAAAATCCACCTTTAGTTATCTCATATTTTCCAGGTGTCTCGAAGGTCCAGGAAGTTGACCAAACGCTTACATTTCGAGAGGCTATTCTTCTTACCCTCAAAGAGAATTTGTTCATGGTCCAGAATCGCATGAAGCAACAAACAGATCACGATCTCTCTGAATGTCAATTTGTAGAAGGGGATCAGGTGTTTCTTCAACCGCAACCTTACAAGAAAAATTCCCTCAAGGTTGACCATTGTCAGAAACTGGTGCCCCAATTTTATGGTCCTTATACATTTCTCAAGTGTGTGGACAGGTGGCCTATCAGTTATCGTTTCCCAGTCATTCTAAGCTCCATCCTATTTTTCATGTTTCCTGCTTAAAGAAGTTGATTGTCACTAAGTTCCAAACTCAAATCGACCTTCCCGAGTTGGACAAATAAGGCTCCATATGGATACAACCACAAGCAGTTTTTGACCAGCATGAGCGTCGTTTGCATCAGCAAACCATCAAGGAAGTGTTAGTCCAGTGGAAAGATACAACTCCAACAGATGCCACTTGGGAACCATCTACTATTCTGCAACAATTTATTCATCTCAATCCTTGAGGACAAGGTTGTTTTTAAGGGGGAGGACATGTTAGGGACCTAACCCCTCGTGTAGGTAGAATAATATATTTCCATGTAATAAAAGTAAATATTAATAAGGCCTAGCAATAAAAAAGAATAAGTCCAATGTAAGAAGACCTAATAGAAGCTTCCACTTCTAGAAGGATCTTCTTCTAGATTGTTCTTTCGATAAACATATTTAGTGTAAATAGGAGTCGAGGGTATGAGAAGTTTTGTCTTGGATATTATTGTAATAAAGCTCTAATCTGTTGGAGGTTGCCCCCTCAAATAAAGTGAACATTTCTCTCAGTAATCAAAGTTCTCTTTCTAGTGTTCTTCTGGTATCATCTTGGTATTATTGTTGTGTTTTTCTGATTATATTGTTGTCCATCTTCCATTTTTAGCTATTCATTTTTGTTCTGCATACTTTTTTATATTGGGAATATTACAATGGACAATAATAATGTATGTGCTCTACAACACATGAAATTTAGCATCACTCAAAGAAAGGTTAGTTTCCTGACACCTTATCGAAACCCTCTCCAAATTCTCTAAGGCTTCATGAAAAGAATCACCATATGCAGAGAAATTGACCATATAAATTTCCACACAATCATGGATCAAGTTAGAGAAGATACCTAAAACCCCTCTCTGGAAAGTGGTTGGAGAATTACATTTTCCAAAGGGTAACACTCTATAAGTGTAGGTCCCCCATGGACATGTAAAACTTGTCTTGTCCTAATATTCGGGTGAAATATGTATCTAGTTGTAACCACTAAATCCATCAATAAAAGATAAATAGTTTTTACCATCTAATGAATCCAAAACCTAGTCATTAATGTCAGTGTTTCATGGAAACCTGCACAAGAGATCTAGCTAAAGCATGCACAAACAAAGCTTATCAAGAAAAGGAAGAGAGATACACAATGAGTGAGTGATCTTCACTCATATAGGCAATGACATCCTATAATTAGGAATGCATTCATAATAGTGATGGTGTAAGATTAGAAAGTCTAAAATAGAACTAGTCAGTTAAATCCCAATGAACTAGTGTTAAAGTCTAAAATAGAACTAGTCAATTAACTCCCACTGAACTAGTGTGCCAAAAATAGAAATTTCTCCAACACCCACCCTGAACATCACTATGGAGTAAAAAATGAGTCTCGACTACTAGGCCATGTTAGGTACTCTTGTACAATGCAACTAATGAACACTGAATAAAAATGAGGAAAGAGGGAAAACTACGTGGGAACAAAACACCCCCTTAAAAGATAATGTATCAAAATAAGAAAATGGTAGTTGCTAGGCAACTATGTTCTTCACTGCAAGACAATCCCACAAAGTCTGAAACTTATTCTCACTAAAAGTCTTCATGAAGATGTAGAAATCTTTATGGATATAATGAAGTCCTTTGGCAATCTATCGGGACTTGTACCTCTTGATCCTATGGACCCATCTGCACCTGAAAATATTCATTTCTGGTGGAAGTGGAAACAGATGCCAAGTCTGATTCTCTAGGAGAGATTCATGCTCCTCCTGCATGGTTGTTTTCCATAATGGATTTCCTATGGCCTTATTGTAGGTCTGCGGATCAGTAGATTGAACCATATAGCAATGCATGGGCATCAAAGGTTCTGAAGATGAAAATACATGAGAAGGTTCCTCATGCTGAGATCAAGTCCTCCTCGAATCCAATGGATTCCATGCAAGGTTGCCTTCTACCTAAAGTGTGGTTTGTGCCTTCTTGGGAATTTGTTGAAGATTTGGCATTGGCTTCTTATCTGACTGTACTACCTTCTTATTTCCATGTACAAAATATGAGTGTATGGAATCATCTCTGATGTCTAAAATTGATGGAAGAAAAAGAGTATATGCATGTTTCACTAGAGGTGCATGCAAAGTATTCTCCTTATGTGTAATTAGAATAGAGGAGTCATCGTCAAAAAAAATAGTGAATTTATACAACCTTGACTTGTGATCCATCTCACCAATTGCAATTTGTCATGCATGTCAATTACTGAAATTGAATCTGATGTAAATTCAACCTTTTTACCTTTCTAAGTGATCTGATAAACTGAGAGCGGATTCATAGAAATATTTGGAACATGTAGAACATTCTCAAAACTGTCATTGTGGAGTTCCACTCTCCCTTCTCCTGCTACTGATACTGGAGTGTCATCGCCCATGAGAATAGGGGGTCTTGAGCATGGACTCAAAGAAAATAAAACTTCAACTTTCGCTTCCATATGATGGGATGCACTAGAATCTATAATCCATGAATCAGATGAGGAATTAATTGCAACCATAGTATGGTGATTACCTTTCTTAGGACCAATATCTTCTTCCTTTTGCTTCTTGAATCCCTCTGGAATGAAGTTTCCAAGGTTGTTCTGCTGAAGTGTCTGTGCCATAAGATCGATATGTTTCTTCATGCACGTGGATTATTCATGATTCGGTTTATTGCAGTAAGTGCACTACTTTGTCTTCTTCTTCTTCTTCTTGGAATATGAAGAGTCTTTGGAACCTGAAGAATCATTAAAGGGTTTGGAATATCCCTCCTTCCCGTTCCGTTTGGATGACCCTTTTCCATCATGCATGGTGAATACATGTGCTTTGTGATCTTTCATGAGGCCCATATGTATGAGTTTTGTCAGATCTTGTGTAAGAGATTCAATGAACTAAGACAACGTAAGCATTTTCCAATTTGTTCCAAAAAGACATCTGTCAAAATGGAAATTGGAGACATATACAGTGTATTCTGGTCCTAGCTTGGTCAAGATTGTTAGAATAAGTTGTTTCTCTTATGTAGACTTGTCAATACCACATTCACCCAAGCTCAATTGCAAATATTTAAATTTAGTAAAAAAATCTTGTATATTATCAAAACTTTTAGGGTCTAAGGTATTCAACTCTACCTCAAGCATATGACCTCGCATCTCATCCTGCTTTCCAAAGAGTCCTTCCAAGGTGGTCCAGATCTCGTTTGGAGTCTTGCATGCGGCAACATGAAACCATAGATCAATGGATATTACTCAAGAAGTAGTCATGTGGCCTCATCCTTATGGTTCACCCATCTCATCTTCTCAATCGCTGATGTAGGTTATGTTTTTGTTGACATCATCAAATTATAGAGTCCTTTTCTTTTGAGTTGAAATGTCTCCTTGGGCTTCCAATCAAAATAATTGTATGGTGTGAGGATTACCACCAAGTTTGACTGTATAATATTTTTCCTATCCATCTCTACCACTGATTCTAAGAACTCTTAAAAATTTACTCTCAATCTGCAAGTGAAAAATTAAGAAATCACGGCAGAAAGGGCACTTTAAGTGAAAATTCGTATTAGTTTCAAGAGATGATCTTATGACTTACTTTCTGATCAAACGGTGAGGAATCTTGCCAAATGGTTGAAAACCCACTTGTAGAATGGGTTGATTTACTTCTCATGCGAGCTGTTTCCTCAAAAGCTTAATATTTTGCGAGCAATCACTGCTGAAAGGTACAACCACAAATTCGTATTAGTTTCAGGAGGCTATCTTGCGGCTTACTTTTTGAGCAAACGGTGAAGAATATTTCCAAACGGTTGAAAACCCACTTCCAAAATGGGTTGATTTACTTTCTACATGGGTTGTTTCCTCAAAAATGTAGTATTTTGGGAGGAATAACTGTTGAAAGGTACGACCACAGATTTAGCTCGACGAAACCCTGATTTTCCTTATTCTTTTGGCTTGTCTGGTTTGCTCCAAGAAGCATAGATCTAATACCATGTCATTGTTTCATGGAAACTTGCACAAGAGATCTAGCTAAAGCATGCACAAACAAAGCTTATCAAGAAAAGGAAGAGATATACACAATGAAGAATGAGAATCAATGTATATCATTTTCTTATCAATGAGTGAGTGATCTTCATTCATATAGGCAATGACATCCTATAATTAGGAATGCATACATAATAGTGATGGTCTAATATTAGAAAGTCTAAAATAGAACTAGTCAGTTAACTCTCAATGAACTAGTGTTAAAGTCTAAAATAGAACTAGTTAGTTAACTCCCACTGAACTAGTGTTACTCCCACTAAACTAGTGTTCCGAAAATAGAAATTTCTCCAACAAATAAATGGAAGAGGGAAACAATATTTTAAAGTGGATTTATTAAGATCTCTATAATCAACACAAATGCACCATTTATCATTCTTTTTAAGTACGGGGTGAGACCCATTGGTTGTTTGAAATTGGGTAGATAAATTGGGCATCTAGTATTTTTTGTAGTTCTTCTTTAACAATTTCTTTGAGGGAAGGGTTCATCTACCTCTAAGGTTTTCTAATAGGACAAGCATTCTCCTGAATGTAGATATGATGAGTGAAAATTTCAGGGTTAATTCCCTTCATATCATGATAGTTCCAAGCAAAGGAATTTGTGTGTTTCTGCAACATTTTGACTAGTTGTTCCTGCTGAAAACTGTCAAGTTGAAAATTTATATGTAAAAAATTGCCTAGACTAATTTCAGTAGGAATAGTGCTTGATTCTGACATATCAATGGCTATTGTAGAAATTTTTAGAGATGATGAAGCATTCAAATCATAATTTTCTTGAAAATTTGAACTAAAAATATGATCAAATGATAAATCAGAATTTTGCAAAGGATCTAAATTGACCTAAAATATCTAAATATGATCTTCTTCAGTGAGTTCTTTGAATTGCATAATACGATCTTTTGCAAAGATAGGTTTAAAATTTTCTTCATCACTATTGGTGGTGTCTAGCCACAGAGTGTTTTCAAGATCATGAGAAGATTTGGCGAGAGGATACAGAGTTACATTTTTCACTAAATCTCTGTGAGAAATAAGCATGTTCCCGGGCCTACAACTAATAAATTCATTTGTGTTAGCCATACATGGTATTCCTAATATCATGGGATTCCCCCCTGATGAATTCTTGGGCTACACGACCATAAATTCAACAGGGTACTCCCATGAGTCTAAGGAAACAATCACATCATCCAATACACCCTCAGGTTTAATCTTGGATCGGTCTTCTAATTCTAAAACAGTGGGTGTATTGGACGAAGGTTAAGTAACTTTAATTGTTCCATGGTCTGTTGAGTCATGGTATTTATGGTAGACCCCAAGTCAATAAGAGTGTTTGGGATGAGAACATCATTGATGTGCACTAAATTTTTTTCCAAACATGAGATTTGTTGATCTCCCTACAAATTGGATTTGTGTTGGTTATATCTTCTTTCTTCCGGGTTTCTTTACAGAAATTTCCCTAATGGTTTTAGAATAAATTGGTATATCTTTAATGTCTTGTAATAAAGGGACTTTGATGCTAACATTCCATAATTCATAGATTAAGTTATATTCAAGGTGAACAATTTATTTTTCAAAGCTTAACCTTTCTGGGTAGGGAGATGAGCTAGATGATTGGGGAAGCTCTAAATGTGGAAAAGTTTTTTTTATTTATTTCAACAATATGATTTATTCGATTAGGAGCTTCCTCCTCTAACTCTTCTTCAATAATTTTAGGAGATTTCTTATTGATAACCTTTCCCAATCTAAGTTGAATTTCTTGTAGTTCCACTTGGGTGACCAGATAGGTGGGAAAGAGTTATAACTCAGTATTGAAAATAGGGTTAGCTACCTGTTGATGACCATTTTGACCATCAGTTTCTAGCCGACAAAGAATTTCCAGGCCCACCATCTTTTCATTTTGCTTGCGCAAAAAAATTCGCACACTCTCCTTGTAGTTAGTGCAATACTTGTAGAAACTATAATAACTCTTGACATAATACTAAATAGCCCATTATTCCATTACTCATCTTTTAAACGCTTTCATATTTCACACTTGTGATTGGCCTATTGACACAATAAATTTTGGACCTTCATGCATAACCCTGTGTTGTCATTGACATCACTTTACCTACATAACCTTAAATAAAGAGAGGAGTAAATGAATTGAAAAGCATATTAAAACCATGTTATTCCATATTATTCCAAATATATTACTTCTTTATTTCTATATAACTCATCTTTCGAAAAAATTTCGAAGCATCTCTCATCCATTATAGCATTACTCCAAAAATATTTCTCCATGCCATTTCATGTTATAATGTTGGCATCCTACCATGCTACAAAACTATACCAAATTTTCTATTTTCTTTTCCATATGACAACTTTATGATCTTAAATTAAAAAATATCTTCAAATATGGATTAGTCTACTTATTCTTTAAAATCCACCATCTGATATTCTTTATAACAAATAAATTAATGCAAATTCAAATCCCATTTCTAAGCACCCTCTAACATATCTTAACCTCATATCTTAACCTCATATCTGGGAGTCAAAAAAACAATTGGGGGTTGACTTAACCATCAAAGTCGAGCACCCCTCCAAATGTTATACTCACATGGAAAGAACCATTTGAACAATGGTTTAAAATTGCACCGCAATAAGAGTTTCACATTCAACTGCGAATAAGTTGAAATATTGAGCTTATTTGTTAATCAACAAGATTAAAACTTGTTGTCACTACATGGAATTTGATAAGGATGATATGATATAGTTTGATTGGGATTCCTCTCTTCTTTATGCTATAAAGTATTGGAGCATTTTAACATAAATTTACATGCTACGCACCATTTCGGGCTTCTATTTAAAAATGAGAAGAAAATTTTAAGAGCAAATGAATCTTTAGCTTGTATTCCTTCGCAGGGATCAGAAGCCAGATCTTGAAGATGAAAAAGAGAGAATTATTCTAACTGGAGGCTTATTCAGGATGAGCATGTGAATGGAAGATTTGAATATGGCCAGGGATATAGAATCGAAGCAGAATAAGTTCCTACCTCTTAAAAAGAAAATCATAACTAATTTCCCATACATGAATTTCATTTAACTTTCTAAATATAAGGAGTTTCTTTCTCTGGCATGCGATGATACGTGGGACGTCATGTCAATCCAAGAGGTCGTTGAATTCATATGATAATTTATTAATGTTGAAAAGAACCTCTTAGTTGTGTGTCTGATAGTGTATGTGATTGATGACCTTGTTGAGGCATTGGAAGCATAACAACCAAAATGATTTCGTATAGATCCAAGAAGTGGTATTTCGATGAATGGGCTGAGAATTCTATGTATGACCAGGGCACAATCAAACTCTCTAGAGGATATAATGATCTCTTTTATAGATTATAGAATTATTGTATAGATTGTTGATGGCATACTTGTTGAACTGTTTGTTGAATTGCCTGGAAAATAGAAAGCGAATCTTATCTCATGTTAGAATTGCAAATGAGGAAAACACAATTCACATATGATAATAAACAATCACACATATAAGAAACACAGAGATTTCACGTGGTTCACCCAAACGTTGGGCTACGTCCACTAAGCATAGGTATCGATTGTCTTATTATTCAGATCATGGAGATTATAGTAGACTTGCAAGCTCTCTCATTTCCTCCCCTCACATCTCTTATCTGCCTCTATGGGATTACATGAATTTATATTAATTTACACAAGAAACTGAATATTAAATGCATCCCTATCCATGCTCTAACTTGGTCTATTTAGTTGCAACCAAGGCAGAATAATAAGATCCAAATCTATTCATGGAGGAATTCATTGTCACCAAATCCCAACAATCTCCACCTTGACAAAAATTAACTTGATACCTTTCTCCTTCCTTTGTTCGTCACCTTTTCTGCAAGCCAGGAGAAGCCAAGAACCATCATAGCTTCTCTAAAAGTATTGGTTTTGTGAACATGTCTGCGCAGTTCTCTTTTGTATGCACTTTCTCAAGAGAGACTCCACGTTCATCGATGACCTGTCTTACAAAACGGTACTTGATAGGTATATGTTTTGTTTTATTGTGGTAGGTGTTATCCATAAATTTGGTCATTGTGATGATGTCATGATGATATCATGATGATGGAAAATCAAACTCATTATCAAAAACACTTACCTGAGAAAAGTTACAGTTGTCTTCTTCCACAATTCACACTTTGAAACATGTTCGCA
>SNQJ01S0007647.1:115735-138750 GCA_010110895.2 Picea sitchensis
GTCCATAACCCTTATCTCTTAGTTCATTCAATAGGCTAGATCTAGGGAAAGTGTATTATTCTGTCCTGTTTTGTTCTAGATACCAGGTGGATCTAGGGAGGTCGGTTAGTGTCCGCACCTACGGACTTATCCTATAAAAGTAGGTTGGATTCTTAGCCAAGTGAGTAGCACTTTGACTATCACATAGTAACTTTACTTTATCCTGCATCCTTCCAAACTCACCAACAAACCTTTCAACCAAATTGCCTCTTTGCAAGCATGTGAAGCAACTACGTATTTTGCTTCTTTAGTGGATAAAGAAACAATGTTTTGTAGCTTTGACATCCAACTAATAGCTCCACTTGCAAGAGTAAAGACATACCCTAAAGTCGACCTTCTCTTGTCCAAATCACCTGCAAAATCAAAATCAACATAGTCCTCTCAAATACTGAAGCACCCATTTCACTGTTGCCCAGTGCTCTTTACCTGGATTTTCCATATACCTGCTGACAACCCCAACTGCATGTGAAATTTCTGGCCTTGTACTAACCATCGCATACATTAGACTTCCTACTGCATTAGCATATGGTATTTGAGACATATATTCCTTTTCTTCTTTTGTACTAGGATATAAACTTGAAGAAAGATTAAAATGGGAAGCCAAAGGGACTGAAACTAGTTTCACATCATTCATACCAAACTTGAAAAGTATCTTCTCAACATACTTTTGTTGTGACAACCAAAGCTTACCATTCCTCCTGTCTCTTAATATCTCCATGCCCAAAATATGCCTTGTTGCTCCTAGATCTTTCATATCGAACGTCTTAGCCATCTAAGCCTTTAACCTGTTGATCTCAATTATGTTTTTTCTTGCTAAAAGCATATCGTCAACATACAATACTAAAATAATGAATATGCCATTATTCAATTTATTAAAGTAGACACAATGATCATACTCACTCCTTGTATAATTTTGGCTCACCATGAAAGAGTCAAATTTATTGTACCATTATTTGGGCGACTGCCTCAAACTGGATACAATGATTTCTTAAGCCTGCAAACAAATTTCTTACTGCGATTCTGAACGAACCCTTCAGGTTGTTCCATTGAAATTTTCTCATCCAAATATCCATGTAAGAAGAAAATTTTGACATCTAGCTACTCCAACTCCAAATCAAGTAATGCAACTAATGCTAACACAATTCGAATTGAAACAAACTTAACAGCTGGTGAAAAAATCTCATGAAATTCAATACCTTCTTTTTGAGAATATCCTTTCGCAACTAGCTTTTCTTTGTACCTTTCTACCTTATCATCAACACCCTTCTTCGGCTTGTAGACCCACTTGCAACCTACAATTTTTCTGTCTCTTGGAAGTTATACCAGATACCATGTAGCATTCCTTGCTAAAGCATTCATTTCATCCTTCATTGCTTCTTTCCATTTTTCACTGTTAGAACCCTTCAAAGCTTCCTGATAGAACGAAGGTTCATCACCATTAGTACTTAAAGAAACTGATGAAACAAAATCAACTTACCTTCTCGAAGGAACTTTGACCTGCATAGACCTCCTTAGGGAAGTTTGTGGCTCATCCACATTCTGTTGACTATTATCATCAACCATGTCTTCCTCTACCATAAATGCTTCATGAACATCTTCAGAAACGTGTTCATGTTCACTTTCATCTGTATTTGAACTGGTTTCAAACTGAATCTGTTGATACTTAGGTACTTCTTCCTGTTTCATTTGAACATCTACATCTGATTTGATGAGAGATGATTCATCAAATATTACATCTTTGTTAATGGTGATCTTGTGGGAAGTAGGATCCCACAACCTATACCTTTTAATACCATCACCATATCCAACAAAGATAAGCCGTTTTGATTTTGGATCTAGTTTAGAACGCTGATGTTTCAGAATTAGACCATAGGCTTCACAATACAAGGGTGACATGTCCATACCTCTTCAGAAATCTTGCACTCTATTGTTGTTGATGGTGATCGATTCACCAGATAACAAGCTATAGTTAATGCTTCTGCCCACAGTTCCTATTGCAAGTTGGTGTTACTAAGCATACCGCTTGCTCTCTCTAGAAGAGTCATGTTCATGTGTTCAACGACTCCATTTTGCTGAGGAGTATAGGCAGTGGTTTTATGCCTATCAATCATAAAATCCTTCCAATAGTTCTCAAATTACATTGATGTAAATTCACCACCATTATCAGTTCTTAAACATTTAATGGATCTACTAGTGATTTTTTCTACCAAATCTCTAAACTGCTTGAAAACAGTAAATACATCAGCCTTTCTTTTCAACATATAGATCCACACCTTCCTAGATAAATCATATATAAAATTAACAAAATATGATGATCCTCCATACGAAATAGTAGGGGATGGTCCCCAAACATTAGAATGAATATAATCAAGGATTCATTCATTGGTGTGTCTTCCGATTTTAAATATCTACCTATTCTGTTTTCCATAAATACAGTACTTGCAAAAATATAACTTTAAAGACTTTAGACTAGGAAGCAACTTGCGATCAGATAATACCTTCAATCCTCTTTCGCTCATATTTCCCAAATGTTGATGCCACAGTCGAACAAAATCATTTTTTTCTCATATATCGTTATCGCATGATCTGACTTAGTTCTTCCTTCTAACAGAAATAGGTTTCCAACCTTCTTCACCTTCATGACCAGTAGGATTCCTTTGTAGACTTTTATAACTCCAACTTGAACAATACTCTTATATCCTCTAGTTCCTAAGACTCCCAAAGAAATTAGGTTATTCCTAAGCTCAGGTACATGTCTCACATCAGTTAGTATTTTAATAGTTCCATCAAACATCTTAATTCAAATGCTACCAATTCCCACAACTTTACATGATATATCATTTCCCATGTAAACAATTCCATCATCTATAGACTGGTAAGTAATAAACCAGTGTCTATGAAGACACATGTGATTTGAAGCACCAGAATCTAATAACCATTGGTGATCATGACGTGAACCAATACTAATTGATAAAACTTCATCAGTCATACCTAAACCTGTTGTTGAACCTATTTCAGTTGCATTTTATTCGTTTGTCTCTTTTGGAGGGTCTTCTTTAGAGGCTTGTTGTCTCTTCCAACAATCATTCTTCAGGTGTCCAGATTTGCCACAAAACAAACACTTAAGATTGCTCTTATTTCCCTTCGACTTTGACCGAGAGAAATCCCTCTGACCCTGTCTTCTTTATTTAAGTTTGCCTCTGACCATCATCGCCTCAGATGTAGAGGTTTATGAATTGGATTTCTTCCGTGTTTCCCCAGATAGCAAAGCACCAACAATAACATCAAACTCAATACTTTATGTTGTGCAGAAACTAATAGAGGTAACAAAATGATCCCATGACTCGGGAAAATAACATAATAATGTAATCACCTTATCTTTAGATTTGAATTTCACTCCCATGCTAGTCAATTGGACTAAAAGAGTATTAAAAGTATTTAAATGATCATCTATTTTCATACCTTCCTTCATGCGCAAACTATACAATTGTCTTTTTAGGAAGATCATATTCATCAAGGATTTTGTCATATACAAGCTTTCCATGTTTGTTCATAAACCGACTATTGTCTTATCCTAAACAATGTTGAATAAAACATCATCGGCCAAACACAGGTGTATGGCACTCAGTGCTCTTGCATCAATTCCATCCCATTCTTCATCTGAAATGGTCATGGGTTTCTTTACTTTTCCCAAAATCACCTTGTTGCATGAGCATATCTCCAAATCTTGAAATTATTCTTGCCATTGAAATTCTCAATTTTGAATTTAGCACTCTGAGTTTTCACCATTAGCAGAAGGAAAAATTCCAATAAAACCACTCCTTATAATAACCAAGGCCCTTTGAAAAATAATGTGGAGGAATAATGGTATAAACTTTATAAGGTTTAATAAAAAAAGTTTAATAAAAATCCTTTTACCAACCTCACCTTTTATTTAAAAAATAAAAATCACCTTTTCAATTTACTTTATACCTTTTACATACTATATTTAGTTCCAAATATAGTAAACCTTTTTAAAAAACATCGTCCATGTGACTTGACTTGTTCACGGTTTAAAAAAAAAAAAGGAAATTCAATTTTGAAAAAATCCAAAATTCTTCATACCATAACGTTTTTTAAAAACCATACAAATATTTTCTTGGGAGATCGGCACTCCTAGGAGTATTGGAAGGGAGAGTTAGCTTAAACAATTAGCTCTCCTTGAGTGTGTATGGGGGAGTTCTAGCACTCCTAGACTATGTATGGGGGAGCACTGACGCTCTGTGGTGCATGATACGGGTGTGCGTAGTTCACGAATTTTTCAATTTCATAAGTGTGAGGGCATCAGCGTGCCTCTAACACTACATAGGGAGAGCTGATGACATTCTACTCAATTTTCACCTACGAAACCTACTTAATTCACCTTCTTGCACCACACATCTCATCTCATGGATCTCCAACGCAGCTCTAATACTAATTGTTAGAATTTCAAATGCGGAAAACACAATTCACATATGATAATCAACAATCACACATATAAGAAACACAGAGATTTCACGTGGTTCACCCAAACATTGGGCTACGCCCACCAAGCATAGATATCGGTTGTCTTATTATTCAAATCATGGAGATTACAGCAGACTTGCAAGCTCTCTCATATCCTCCCCTCACATCTCTTATCTTCCTCTACGAGCTTACATGAATTTATATTAATTTACACAAGAAACTGAATATTAAATGCATCCCTATCCATACTCTAACTTGGTATATTTAGTTTCAACCAATGCAGAATAATAGGATCCAAATCTATTCATGGGGGAATTCGTTGTCACCAAATCCCAACATCTTGGTACCAGTATTCAGGTATTGATCACTTGAATGAGAGTGGGTGACAGAAAGTTGTTAATATTGTGGTCAACAAAAGAAAAATTGGATTTAGCAGTCTCTATGTGCATAAAATCCCAATGAAAAATCAATCTGGAGCTAGAAAAGACGTACACTACTTCTTGTGCACTAAAATCCAATGGACATACATCAGTTTGTCAACACAATTACTTTGGCACTCTGATGAAACGTGGTTACCATTTTTTTCAGTGTAAATGTGTCATATAATCTGACGAGCATATTATCGTCGTATATCCGACACTGGGTCATCGGTTATACCAATGACCCTAACGACCAAACCTCATCAAAATCAGCCATTACTTCCTACACATATGCGTCAGAATTTTGACATAACGACACGTCAAATATTTTACATCCAAACAGAATATCCGATGGTGGTGTCATAGCTCTCACGACTATGTCTGTCGAAGATTTTGTAGGATATCTGATGAACATGTATATCGAATATCTGCCATCTAAACAACATATCAGATGGACGTGCCATGCCTTCTATGGATATGTCTTTCGAACAGTTCATTGTATATCTGAATAACAGTTATGTTGAATATCCATCATCCAAATAGCATATCCGATAGAGGTTCCATACCTCTGACGAATATGTTTGTTGAATAGTTCGTCAGATATTTGACGAAACTGTATATATTAAAAAACAATAATGAGATTAATGGCTTATAACTTTTGTGTGCCCATTGACTAGTGCCAAGGAGAGAATTTTTTTATAGCTTATTCTATTGATTTTGATCTTTATTCTGACCAGTATATATAGATAGACTAGCCAACCACAAGACAAGGAGAGTCTCTAGGAAAAACACCATAATTTTAAAAATATATATAAATGTTCAACGAAAGACTACCTAAATCAAACAAACAAAATTTGACTTGTGATTAATTAAATAGAAACATAACAATTAGAAGAATAAATCTTCCATTTACTTTTCTCAAACTAGTTGGGGCAAGATAACATGTGATTAATGCAATATTAACAATGTTTTATGTGAGCATCACAAAAACAATATAATTTGTGTATCATAGTTTTACATGGTAAGTAAATCATATACATATTCTACTTCGAAAGAAATAAACCTCAATTACATTGAAAAAATACACATAAAATCTAAGAGAGATTATTCTTCTAAACAAATTAGTATTGCCATTGAATGCCAACTTACATTGATAATGATATAATGTTTTGAAAATGTGAAAAAGAAGATATAAAGAAAAGATAACAATTCTTACTAGAGTTTTTTGGTATGTATGGATATGATATTGAGGCCAATAGACTTTGTATAGAGTCTCAATAACTGCAAAAATAGTTAATTGAACATAATTCATTGTACGTGCACACAATAAAAAAACACATAAAAGTCATGTTTGCACACACTTGAATATTTTAAAAGAATATTACCATTTCATATTGATATTTCACATGTATTTGACACTTCATATTTTGTATGGAAGAAAAATTAATGTCAAAATATTAGTCACCATGAGCACAATCAGAAACTAATGAGAATCTATTGTCACTTAAACTTGCAATCTAACAATGAACTATTTTGAAACAATGAAGTAAAGTTTTCAATGTTTGAAAAGACTCTTTTGAATAAATGAAGTAAAGTTGTCAATGTTTGAAAAGACTAGATTTCAACCTTCTTTTCCATAATTTAGTAGCCTCAATTCTCCTTCAATAGAAAATTCTCCCCCAACTCCCTAAAGGAAATATAGACGTATCAATAAAAGTTTGAAAGTGGCACAATATTTGATTTTTTGGTAATTAAAAGAGTGGAAAGTTTTAACTTGACAATAATCATCTCTACATCATTTTCTTTGTTCCATTTTTCATAGATATTAGCTAATTGGATTTCCTGGACATCATATTAGAGGAACTATTAAATAAATTTGGGAAATATGTTCCTAGCCTAATTCCTTAACCATCAATTAGAGAGGAAAATTGATCATTGATTATCTTACCATTTTCCTATTAACGATATTGAATTTATGTGGGTTATTTAGCGTGATGACACGTACATGAACTTTTTCTTTATCTAAGACAACCTTCTCAAATACCACACCTTTATTTAGTACAATTATCACCCAAAAAATCATCAACCAAACTAGAACCACTATTAATGCACAATTAAGTTATTTTAGTCATGGAAATATCATTTCCTAGAACTTGATAAAAAAAACTAGAGTTCACTATCAAAATTATTATGGCATTATGTAGTAATTTAGTACCTCTTCTAATTCATATTTGAAGTTATTTGATTTTCATGTTTAAAAAATAGTGAAACACAACCCTAAAAATATCCTAAGTATGATTCAAGATAATTAAAGAAATATAATTTTCTCAAGCAAATTGCAAACCACACAACTTATTTCAAGCCCATATTACAAAAAGTGGAGCTCGAAGTGGTGCTTTTGTGCTTTTTTGTGCAACCTGTACCATGTGTAGTGTTCCACCAAAGGATCCCTTGTCAGCATATTATCTTACCCTAAAGACTATACTGGCCTTTGACATCAACATAACACAGGTTGCGTTTTTCATGAATATTGGGAAAGGAAAAGGAGATAACTTCCACGCCAAGCCCTAAAAGTCTCCCAATTTTACAATTTCTAGCTATCCCTTTGGAAATCTTCGAACCAGAGAAAAATAAAGAGCCCAAGCAGGGAAACAATATATGGGATTCCCTAGTGGTTGATATTGATCCTGTGGTGGATAGATGGAGGTGACCCCCTGATTAAAAATACCCCCCTCCTTATGTGGGCATGATTCTAAAAGCTACTTGATATGACATCTCACGTTTGTTGACTGGGATGTTTACTGTGTTTACTTGTATTTATCTTCCTTGGGAGTTAAGACACTTAAATACTCTTTGTTTTTTGTTTTTTTCCATTCATGGTAAAGTTCCATTGACTAGGTTTTTTTTCCTATCAACCTTAGCTTGTGGTGGTTGTTATCACAATTGTTTTTTGTATAAAATGCATGGGTCGTTTTCTATATTACTAGAAAGAAGAAGCATTTTATCAACAAACAAAAAACAAGGAATGAGTGTATATATGGTTGATAATGTTAGTGAATTTGTAATAGTTGGGAGATATTAAGGCACACATTGATTTTCCAAAAAAAAAAAAGACAAAGTTGGTATTGGAATTTAAAGTAAACAAAATTTTCTAGATCAAACTTTCGCAAAAATGATCTTGAAGACATGGTTAGTTATCCTAAAGACAAAGAAAAATGAATCAAATGTCAAGAGATTTAGCAATTGGTTGGATCTCTTTTTTTAAGGGGACATTGGAGGACCATCAATTTGTAGTTGTCATTAATAAACTAATTCAAAAAAAATAAAAATGCATGGGAGGTTATCCTATTGTTGTTAACACAGAAAATACATATACAAAATTATGTTTAACTTTGTCCTATTTTCTGATTACAACTATAACAGTTAACTAAAAATATGAAATCCAATATAGAACTTGAAATACAACATAGAACCTGAAATAGAGCCAATTTACCAGTAGAGTGTGTTCAGGTTGTTCCATGTCCAATCTTTTCCATTAAGTTGTTCCATGTCCAATATTCTCCATTAAGTTGTCCAATCTTCATGAAGTTTGTGCTTCCCATGTTTTCTAGTCTTGCATTGGTTGCTTTTCATACAAAAAATAACCAAGGAAAGAATACAAAAACATGGGCAACAAAAACCTTGTCCAAAATGCGTTGTGGATCATGGAGGTGACCGCCCTTCAAACCTTCATTTGTCAAATAAAATAATAGGTTAAATGACTGAATAATAACTAAACATCAATGAGCTTGTATTTGACAAAGATAATTAAACGTTATATGACTGAATAATAATTAAATATGTATGATTCTCTAGAAATACTAAATGGGAACACCTCATGAATGAGCTCCTCTTGGTTTTGAGAATGATTTATTCTCTAATAACCAGGGCCAACCACGTGAAGGTAGAATCTAGTTTGGTCCCTCCCCCCCTCACATCACTCTCAATTCCCCATACCCAATCATGCATAACAAGTAGAAAAAAAATAATTAAAGGTAAAGAAATCAAGAAGGTACATGCATATAGAACATATAAGGTCCACGCACAACTAGCACAACTTGCATTTAGACTAGGCACTAAGGACTTCTAGTGTAGCTAGGTTTTCTTCTAGCTCGTGGTTCCTAATTCAATTGAAATCTTTGGTGTTTATTGCCATTTGTGAGCTAGTTTTTATTTCCTTTTTGCAATGGTTGATTTCATATAGAATACAAAGGCCTCGTAGAAGAAAGAAATAAATGTCATCATTCAAAACAAACTGCATTGTATGTTTTTACTAGACAGTAATAAAAGTGTAGTTGAAAGAGGGCACCACAAAAAAAACAACCATTTATTGACAAGAAAACCAAGTCAACAAGAGAGCTAGGATTAGATTTCAAATGGCTAATGAGAGTTAAGCCACATAAATATAAACTCAAGTTCAATGTAAAACGACACAAGCACACCATGTTCACAAAAATAGTGTTTATATACAAGGAAAGATGCAAAAATACACATTGAATCCACCAATCGAATGATATGAATTAATGTATAATAACATACAATATTCCTTTCCATATAGTTTAAACACAAGTAGTTTTATTTCAAATTAAAAGAAATGGTATCAAATGGTGTAATTCCAATCAACTAAAAAACAATCCACCATCAAAACACAAGACACATAATGCATCAATCCATAGCTTATTCCAAAAAACTAATATAGTTTATGCCATACAATAACTGATAAATCAACTGACTCTACATAGGACATGATCACCTAGTTGTTGCAATAATAAGCATCCAGTCAATAAATATGAATAGGGATAGAAAACCCAATAAACAACTATAAAAGACCAAAAATGGCAGTTGTGACAAACATAGTACACTTGATCCTCCATCATAGTACTTGAAATAGAGATAATTTCCCAACAGAGTGTGTCCAGGTTGTTCCATGTCTAATATTCACCATTAAGTTGTTCCATGTCCAATCATTGCCATTAATTTCTCCTATCTTCGTGAAGATTCATGTGTTTCCCATGTGTTTCCCAGACACGTCAAAAAAAAATAAGGAAAGACTAGAAAAACATGGGCAACAGAAACCTTGTCGAAAATGCGTTTTGGATCATGGAGGTGAGCACCCTTCAGACCTTCATTTTCCAAATAAAATAATAGGTTAAATAAATTAATAATGACTAAACACCAATCATCTTGTATTTGACAAAGATAATTAAATGTTATATGACTGAATAATAATTAAAGATGTACGATGCTCTAGAAATACTAAAGGGGGATACCTCATATCATATCTGAAAGAGGTCCTCTTGGTTTCGAGAATAATTTGTTCTCTAATCAAACCTTGCACATTCACCACTAATTCAGAGCATTGATGCACATAACAATGTTTTGTATGAATGCAACCCTTCAAATAATTTATGGGAATCAATAAATATGCACCAACAAAGAATCTGTAAGTATAATAGGATGGACAAGTAATTTATACTACCTAGGCATGAAATGTTCATTTCCCATTAAATATGAAATGTTGAGAACCCACAATATTCACAATCAATTCTAGGCATACATTCATTTGCAAATCAAAGAGTGAAAATATATGTAAGGGTCTCAATAACTAGTAGGTGATCACTACCTCCTTCAATTCTATTTCTCATTCAAGATCACTATCCAACCATATAAAAAAAACATGCATAGGTTTGAACTCTAAATTACACATTTCCTCCATTCACCAAGCCATACAAACTGTTATTCAAGGCTTCAAATTATGGGTAACCTAAATCTTTGACAAAGTATCCCATGCATGCAAACATAATAACTTCATCATGGAATGCAACCAATGTTATCGAGAGCATAGTTCTGCCATGATTTTTTAAGTGAAACACAACCTATCATGTCCATAAACTAATATACTCCTAGTTGAATCAAAGGAAATAACTCATACCATGACTTCATGCCAAAAAAACCACAAAATTGATTAGAAGCAATGAGCTTCCAACATACTTTTCCATGGATAAATTGGTGTTTGCAAAGGTTGGGCAAGGACATATGAAGAGCGAGAAAGTTGTGGGATTTTTCCCCAATATTGCAAGACTATGAACTTATTTGGGGTTTGACCCAAGAATGGTCAATGATAATGTGTCAAGGAGGGGATAGGTTCAATATTCAAAGATTGACAACTTCACAATTATTAAGATAAACAAGTTTTTTGGCCAAGTGTAAATGTCGTAGAAAAACAACAATATGTAAAAATACTACTTGATTTCCAATTCTAGTATTCAAAGTAATCCTTGAGACAAGTGCATCCTCCATGGCTTGGTTGAGAACATCAATAATTTCACAGTTCCACAACTCTTCCTCAAGTAAGAGACCACTAAAATTGGAGGCTCGTGTTATTTATGAGAGCTAGGATCTCTTTCAATGCTTGTAAACTGAAGAAAGAGAGATAAACTTGAGAAAACAACTTGAATCTTCACCCAAAATATATATATGTGTATGGTGTGCCCTAGATTGGCCTTGAGAGCATGGTAAATGTCTACAGAAGGAGCACAATTCCACCCTTAATAGATCCAGAGTGAAGTCTCAACAAAAGGTTGAATGAGGCAAGAATTAGGGTATGGGAATATGTGCAATGGAGGCAAATTGACACCATTGTATCTACATGGAGAGCCACAATCCTTTCATGCCAATCCATGCAAACAAATGACATTAACTCCAAATTCAAATATGGTGTATGGAAAAGTGTTGGAGCACATTTGTGTCCCACTATTAATTACCAAACCATTTTGCAAATGCTAAATATCATATCCACATATTTTCCAAGTTCTTGAACCATGTCACAAATAATTTCCAAGAACATGAACTATGAAAACAAGTATTTTCCATGTAAGAAAACTCCCAAGTATTTTGAAAATATATGAACCACATTCCAAAATTACCAAGTATATAATTTCCACATCTATAGTTAGCACGGATACCATTTTGTTCTAGTTTGAGGTGAGGCTAGGACTCAAGATCATATGTTTTATCGTACATTAAGTGTAAGTGTTGAAATAGCTTATACCTTAAATACTTTAAGAATTACAATGTAACTTTAAAATAGGCATTGGCACATTTTCTTGCACACTAACATTTTCATGTGTTTTTGCAACGTATCCATAGAAACCTTAAATAATCATCACAGTCATGAGTAATCATAAATGAAGCATGCCATAAAATTATCAACATTAAAACATCTTAGTATAATCACTATACAAGGCATAGATAAACTGAAGCATGAGAATTACACCTAAATAGATATAACTCAATGACTTTATCATCCCATCACTTAAGTGCACATTAGGAGGTGGACCCTATAGTAGACAAAGAGAATGGGAATTATACCTCTTTGGAGGAGAAAGATCTTAAGGATAAGACATCACTTTTTCATCTATGTGAGTAGGAAGAACCAAAATCACAATATAAATCAGCATGTCAATAATACAAATCATTTGCAATTAGAAATTAAATAATAACTCAAATATTTGGATATATGATGTTTGTCCTTGTATGATATTCATTTAATGTTGCTCCAATAAATCTCCTCTTGTAGGTGTTCTACTAATTTAACCAAGACTTAAAGAATCAACAAAATAATAAAATAAATTAACAAACCTTTTTATGACTAAATAATAATTAAAAAACAATTGAGTGCATGAATACCTGAATGAGCTCCTCTTGGTTTCGAGAATAATTTAATGGAGTAGTCTAATCTTGGAGAAAACCTCCCATAATTTGACGGAGCAGCAACGAAGTCAGCATTGACTTTGTTGTTGCTCTGTTGGATCGAGGGAGGTTTGCTCCAAGATTATCCAAATCCTAATTTATTCTCTACTGAAAATGGACAACCACATGAAGTTGGAAGCTCTTATGGACACCCCCCCACATCACTCTCAATTCCCCAGTACTCAATCTATCTACTAGGAAATAGTTGAAAGAAACACAATAAGATTCAAGCATACACACTAGAAAAACAACAAAATCATAAAGAAACATATGTGGTTTTGTGCATAAAGAAACATATAGAAATTATTCATTAACATATGCCATTCATTCATTCATTCATTAATCATAGACAAAAAATACTTCATCTCAATACATTTTTTCATAAAAAATATGTTTTCATAATATGGTACATGATGTTTCTAATTATATAACTAGTACAATCATTTCTTTTTCGAAATCTTTATTTTTGGAATGAATTCAGAAATGATGTCATCGATTCATTTATCCCCTTCAGTTGTTCTGGCCTCTGCATGTCTTATTGACGACCTAGTCGTGTACTCACAATGTTGAGGTTTTTGCAAGGGGGGGACATGGATCATCAACTACAATAAGAAAGAAACGTTAAATTAACATTTTTTGTTATTATTATTACAAGTATTTCATTGATAAAAAGAGCTTTAGAGTGTTCTTTACCTGCTTGAGTAGCGAAGGCAAGTGAAGTAGTTTCGGATGTGAACATATGTTCCTCTTATTGTCTATCCTAATCCTCTACATGTTTTGGAGTTGAAATAAGAAAGTTTATAATTAATACACCATTTGCAATTAAATATTTGTAATTGTAATCCATACTACATTTTTTATAGCACATGAAATACCTTCAGTACCAAGCTGCACACCACCTTCATTGGGTGGCACTCCACTGTCACTAGTTTGTGTTCCTCCATTGGGTACACTTGTTTCTTCATTGTTTTCCTGATTAAAACAAACAAACACATTACTTTATGGCCAAAAATAATAATCAATAGATTCTACAAATAATAAATTATAAATAATGAGAATGTTTTCTTGGACCTTAGGAGAGAACATGTTGATGGCTAGGGTCTGAGGACCTGCATGCTCCCTCCCTTGCTACGCCCAAACATATTACCACTCAGAACCATGAATTGCCACTTCCACAACTGCGAACGATCCTGACATCGCAGAATGGGCTCAAAAGGGGGGGGGTGTGAAAACCCCCTCTTACAGAAATGTAACAACCAATGAAACGGAAGAAACTTGAGAACGATGGTCATCCTTTGAACCACTATCACATCTTAGAGATCACTTGTTGTAAGATGAACAAGGATAAGGGGAAAAAATGGAAATTGAAGTTGAATTGTCACATCCAAAGGCATCTCACAACTGGGAACCAGGAAAATGTATCCCTCGGGCGCCAACTGCACCAAAATATGTGATAAAATACACCAGGTTTGGAGAACACACCCAGTTCATGAAGTATCATGCCCTGATCGGGAAATTATTAGGGTTATGACCCTCGGAGAAAGGCCTCACGCGATGGATTAAAAACTGGTAGAAACTGAAAGGAGACTATGAGCTTTAACTAAGCTCGAAAGGTTTCTTCACAATAATCTTCTACATCCTGGAGGAAAAAGATTGGGTTTTTGAAAATGACCCCTACTTCTACAATTATGTCAAGCTTTATTTGAGGTTTTGGACAGATTTATTTTGCCCAAAAAAGGAAGACTTTGCATGTGCCCGAGTTTGGATCTGCCACTACTCCCTACCCCAGGAATTATGGCTTGAGGAAATATTAATGGGCATTGTAAATACATTGGGAATATACGTAAAATCCTTATAAACCACCACGAAAAGAAGATACGCATCCTATACACACATCTATGTATACATGAACATCTCCAAATCCCTACCTGTTTCGGTCACTATAGAATATCAAGATGAGGAATGGATTCATACCATAGATTATGAACACATTCTCTTCAGATGCAGAAAATGTCACTAACATAGACATATCTTCATAGACTACCCCCTCAATGCTCCAGCCTGACAAATAGTAGAGGAGAAACAAAAAGATGGCTACACTCAAGTTTTGGGGTGTAGGAAAATTCCTTCAAAAAAATACAATATGAATGGGAACTAGAAGATCCCTACCATCAACTCTTTTGATGCACTTAGCAACCTACCAGAGATAGAGGAATTTGAAAACCCCCACAAATAAATATATCTAAGCAAAGACAAAGGCAAGGAAAATAAAACACTAGATTCAGTCTTAGAGAAAATCATAAGTCATGACTCCCTAAACCAAATGGCACCAAGAAAATACTCAGACGAAGGTGGAGACACCATAATCCATATGAATGGGAGAGAACTTGTGGAAATTGACCTCGACAAGCTCGAATATGCTTTCAACAGGAAGGAATTGCAAACCATACCAGTGGAGAAGCTTAGAAATTTTCATATCGACTCCATAGTAGATGACACTTCCCGAACATGAATCCACCTGGATCCTGATCCAGACCCCAAACGAAACCAGAAAGAGGGAAAATGACGTGGGTGTAATACAGCTCATCAATTGATCAAAGAGGTTAGAAACTTTATGATTAACTCAAGCCAAATGCATCACCTTACTAAAGGCTTTCCTCCCCCCCCCCACATAACTCCTCATGATGAATATCATCACATGGAACATCAAAGGCCTAAATGGAAGATCCAAACAAATGATTCTTTCAAATTGCATCAATGTAGACGATCCAAACAACTTTCTACTTCAGGAAACCAAATGTGCAGGGGAAATGGTAGAGGAACTATTCAAAAGTTGATGGTGTCATTGTAACTTCGTATACACAAAGTCCAAAGGGGATGCAAGGGGTTTATCCATCCTCTGGAACCCAGCCTCAGTCATCTTGGAACCATCCTTTTCAATAGTGGGCACACTTACAGCACACTACCATGCCATTGGATCCATCAAAGCAGGAGTCATCACAAATGCATATGGTCCTCATATTAGCCAGGAGAAAGACCACTTCCTAGATAACCTCGCCTATATAGAATATCTAATAGGTCAAGAGCAATGGATATTAGGAGGTGATTTTAACATCATTCTTACCCTAGAAGAGAAAACCGGTGGCTTCAAACGATTGGATCAAGACAACACCAAGTTCAACAATCTCATAGATAGTCTCAAACTAATTGACATTAAGACCAAGAATGGCTCCTTCACCTAGTCCAATAAGTGTGTGGGTTCCCAACACATATCTTGTATATTGGATCATTTCCTAATATCGAAAACCCTAATGCTTGAGGGCACCTTGATTGAAGCAACCATTCTTCCAAAATTGGGCTTAAATCACTAACCAATCTAGTTGTGAATGGATACGATAGACACCCCCAAACAAAAACCCTTTCACTTTGAGAAATTTTGGATAAATCACCCAGTATTTTCAGATCTCTCCCATACCTGGTAGGCTAATGTAGAAATCACACATGGCACAAGGATGTACAGATTCCAACAACGCCTAAAAAAATTCAAGTAGGAGCTTCGGGAATGGAACAATAATGTCTTTGGTAATATATTACAAGTGCATAAGGCCCTAGAACAATGACTAGAGGATATTCAGCAAGAATCCATCTTATCTGTATATTTAGATACCCTTCTATAGGAGGAGGCTAGCCTAAAGTAGCAACTTGTAGACCGACACAAGCAGGAGGAGATCCTTTGGAAATATAAGTCTCAAGTACATTGATTAAAGGAAGGAGAAAAGAACACTAAGTTATTTCATCGATCCATGATCCACAGATGATACATCAACCACATCATAAATCTAGAGGTTGCCAAGGTAACATAATTCTGGATCATGAAGAAATTAAAACAAAATTAGTTAATTATTACAAAGAGATTCTTTCAGAACCTCCAATTGACAGAATGCCTACCATCAATCAAGTAACCCAACATATTCCATCCCTAATCACTCTGGAGCATAATGAATCCTTAATGAGAATGATCACGTAGGAGGAAGTCGATCAGGCGGTCAAGGAAATGCCCCCAGGAAACTCCCTTGGGCTAGATGGTTTCACCACAGAATTCTTCCACCACTGTTGGTCGACGATACGAGAAGAGGTTTGGAAACTCGTGGAGCAATCCCACACTTTAGGACAAGTGTTGTCAGCCCTCAATGCCACCTTTCTCACCCTCATCCCCAAAGAGGAACAAGTCACAAACCTAAATAAGTTTAGACCGATAGCGCTTTGCAATGTCATCTACAAGATCATCACAAAGGTAACGTCTCTATGACTCAATCCCATCCTTCCTTTCATCATCTCAAAGGGACAGTCTAGATATGTGGAGGGAAGAAAAATCATGGACAATGTAACCTTGGTTCATGAGGTGATTCACTCTCTAAATACCACTTGCACCCCAGGTATGCTCATAAATATCAACCTCTCTAAATCTTTTGATCGACTTAGCTGGTAGTACATGCATTCTCTTCTTTCGGATTTTGGGTTTAGCAAAGATTCAATAGCTTGGATCATGAAGCTCACCTCCTCAAAATTTATCTCCATCTTAGTAGATGGTGTCCCCTCCTGACCTCCCCCTTCAAGGAATTCATCAAGGTGATCCACTATCCCCTTTCCTCTTTGTAATCATGGCAACATTTTTTGGGTGATACATGTCAGCCTCGATCTTCAATGCTTCCCTCCAAGGGCTCCCTATCCATGGAATTCAGCCTATCACCTCCCATAGCCAATGTTTTGATGATACAATTCTTATGAACACCCCCACAGCCTGGGAAGTCGTTAAACTCCAAGCGATCCTCACTGACTTTAGTGAAGCCTCAGATACTACTTTTAATTTGGAAAAATCCCAAATCTACTTCTTCAACACTCCTCATGTAGTCCAATAACACATCTCCCACCTCCTAGGCATACCAAGAATCTCCCTTCCATCCAACTACCTGGGCCTCCCCCTGTCAGACATGGCTACACAAAATATCTCCTGGGACTCCCTTATTCTATCAATTTCCAACTGCCTCAACTCTTGGACCTTCATATCTCTAAATCTCCCTGCCAGGATTATCCTCTTAAAGGTAGTGCTTCAATCTATTCTAGCTTACATGTTATCAGCTCTAGCAACACCACAAACTATCATCAAAAGAATTAGAAAACTTCATCAAAATTTCCTTTAGCGTGGTCATGAACAAGGGAAAAAATGGGCCCTTGTCAGCTAGGAAAAAATTTGTAGACCAACTTCCTTGGGAGGACTGGGTCTCCAAGACCTATGAACGATCAACAATATCATGGGAGCAAAAATATGGTGGCACTGGCTCAAGTACCCAATGGAAATTTGGGCGTGACTATGGAGGTAGAAATATACCCCTCAACTTCTGTAAGAACATCTCATTCGGCTTGATGATTAGATCCATGGATCCAATATTTGGAATGTAGCTTGGAGAAACCGCCCACTCATCCAAACTCATGAATTTTGGCAAGTGTGAAATGGACACCATGATTGATTCTAGAATATTTCTTAGAAGCAATTACCTCTGTTGCAAACAATGGAAAATTGACGCCCTTATAAATACTATATACAAGGGTTGGAGAATCTCAAAGTGGTTGACCTCTGGCTTAATTTCCCTCATCAACCCCCTTGGTGTAGCTAGAAAATGTTTCCACAAGATCTCAACCTTCCAGTGGATCTCGATCTGCAACCATGGGAAACAAAAGTAGGGAAAATAAATATCTGCATTAGTGAAGAGATGGGCATTCTTTGCTAGGGGTTTACCCCCTTAGGAATGTTCACAATCAAAGAAGCCTACCATCTCCAGGAAAATTTTCACAATCAGTCGAAAGAGCATATCTGGCACATAATCTAGAAAACCAAACTCTAGCCAAAGGTTTCCACCTTTCTTTGTCTCTTGGCTCAAAATCACATCCTAACCTGGGACAACCTCAAGAAGCATGGATTTATTGGACCCTCAATTTGATACCTATTCCAACAACAGGAAGAAAAATGTAACACATATTTAATCAATGACCCAACAGTAATATGATCTGGGATCAAGCTTCTCTAATCACAAGGAAAACTAAAAGAGACAGGACAAGTATCATCAGCACTATTAGGGACTAGGGCTCTAAAGTGTTCAAAATCCCACTCCTGAACAAGATTTGGAAACTCCTGTCAGGATTTATAGTGTGGCATCTATGGAAAGAAAGAAACTGATGCATCTTCCATTACCAAGCCTCCACCCCCTCAATTCTCTGGTCAAGTATATTTGAGAGCATACAGGAAACTATCCATGCTCAGTCCTAGACCCAGGATGACCTTCCCACTAAACCTCTTGAATCCCTTATGTTTTCCTCCTAGAAGTTGATAACTCCCAAAGAACCTCTTACTATCACAACTCCCCCAAATCCCACCTCCCAAATCCCTTCCACCTGGAGTTGTCCACCCCCTAGTTTTTGGAAGCTAAACTTTGATGGTGCCTCAAAAGGAAACCATGGCCTAGCAATGTTTGGAGTGGTCATTAGAGATAGCATAGGGAAAATCTGACACCTTATGGTGGGATATTTGGACCATGATATAGTGAATCTTTGGGGTCTCATCAGGGGCATTCAACTGGCCTTAGATATTAACTTAACTCGCCTCATAATTGAAGGAGATTCAAAAATAATATCTCGTTGGTAGCCAAAATCATAAACGAGACTGATCCAAAGAAAATTTCTCTAAGTTGGCACCTTTTGGGACCTTTCTCTTACTTATAAGCCTTTATGCGTCCTTCCCTCACTCTCATCACTTCTCACATAAGATGTGAAGCCAACAAAGTTGTTGATAAATTATCTAATGAAGGCATTTCTACACAAGTAGGGATCCTCATTCTCAATTCCCAATATCATCTCAACTCGCAGTTGTTAACCCTTTGCAAAGAGATAGATCTTCATGATTTCCTCCCCCGAACGGGGTGACACCTACCAAGCACTTGATACATGGCACTCTGGTGTTGAGTGCAGTTAAATACCCTCACCTCCAGCCTCCCCCTTTGTCATTCCACTATGACTAACATTCAATACGGTAAGGAGTTAGTGTGTTGGGATAGTCAGGATATTTTAATGGCGCACCATGCTTGTCCCTCTTAAACTGGTGTTAGCACTCTGTAAATTTTGTCTGGCTGATAGAAAAACGACAGAGGTAACTATTTCAACCTACTTTAGAGTTGAGGCACTAGCCTTCTCAACTCAGAAATGGATCTCTCGTGTCACTAGATACTTCTTTGGAAATCGGTGGCTAGATTTGGTTTTTTGGCGGGGTTTAAATAAATTTGTTGGCAATGAAGTGGAGGAACACTCAGGGCTATGAAGTCAAAATTATGAAAATGAATGAAAACAATGATCAACCAGTAGAACTCTCCAGAGGATAAAGGCTAAATGAGGTGATGAATCTAAGTTATATATAAATTTAAGTAGAGTGTAGGAATATAGGGAAAACAAATAACTGCATCAGAGAATTACCGAAATGAATTCTGAATTCGTTAAGAATAAAATTGCACAGTTTAAATTTCTTAATCTGAGAGCATCACAGGATGAATTCTGAGCTTTTAACTATCCAATTTAAAAAGAAGAAAATGTAAATGGAATAAAAGATCACATGAAATACATAGAATGAAGGAAGACAAAACTCATATCGTCACCATTAGAATATTTTCATAGATAGTTCGAAAGCTTCTGCATATATATTCAATTCAGCTTCAGAAAGTTACAATAGAGTTCATAGTAACCAAAAGGTGCCCTTGCACTTCTGCCAACATTAATTCATTCAAATATTCTAGTATTTATACAATTCGATTACAATGGTTGAAACTGAAGCATTTCAAATTCTAAAACAATTTCGACTAATAGTTTTGGTATATGAACCGATTTACAATGATTAACAAAAACGCTTCAAAATTAGGGACAATTTTTCTGATTGTTCGGCTTCCTCCGCGTCGTTTGTCTCACTCTGATCTTCTATCGAATCTACAAATTTGATGACAGCTAGAGATCATTTACTGGTTTCAAGGAGATTGCATTTTGTCTTACCCAGCCGCACGATTTCCTTCCATTATGAGTCGGGGGGAATTTCATAATCCATCATCTCTTTGATCAAAATCTCTAGGTCAATGCACATGGCGTAAGACATAGTCGACAAGCCGACCTTCACTGTTTTAAATTTATTCAAAATTTCAAAATCTGTAGCCAAATATTCTACCAGACTTGGGCCTTTCAAACTTTCCTCTATAGCTTCAAATTTGGAATGGTCCATCCTGCATTGAATGAGGAGAGAATTGTAGTCTTCTTTATTGTAAAATGAACCTTTTCCATCCCAAAATGTTGGGAGGCCCTTGGTGAACAACTGTTCAAATGTATCTTTAAACTCATGTATATTGTGCTCCATTTGTATAGCTTTGTTCTGGACTGATTTGAGCAGGTTGTGCTTGGGGATGATCCTTCTGGCCCAAATGATCAACGTAGTTCTTTCCTTTACCCCAATAGTTTGAAGATCAGTAGTGGGCACAAAATTTAGTAAATCAATATCATTTTGGGCCCATTTTGAGGGCTTCTTGGCTAATACTTCATTAACAATAGTACACCTGCTCCGAGTTGTGGAAGCCATGTTGTCTTTGTCATTTATAAAGTTCAGATAAACCCTGAATTTAGTAGCCTCTGCAGCGATAGCATACCAGATCACATGTTTAGCTCCTTGCAATAGTGTTTTAACCTTTAACCTTGTTTTCAGCTTGCTTACCCTCTCTTGCAAATCTTGATTTTCTCTTTGGAGTGGATCCATCTTCTCATCCTTCACTTTCAACTTTTCTATGACCTCTTTGAGGCCCTTGATTTCCCTTGTTTTTAAGCTTACCTGGGACATAGCTTGAACCAACCCCTCAGTGCTTGATCCAGCCTCTACATTGGAAGGTACCATGACATCTATATTTGATGTTGCTACCTGTGCTTGTGACCGATTCTCTTTCTCTTTTTCTAACTACAACACTTTAGCTTTGTAATTGAGTGCTTCTTGTCTGAATGTTTCCTTCTCTTGTTCCAAAAAAGCTAGCTTTGTTGTCTGTTGATGATATGTAGGGGACATTTTCATCTTTTTATTTAGGCTTTGGATCATATTATCTTTCTCATATAGAGAAGCCTTTACCCCTTGAGGGCCTTCAAGTTCTAACCTTTTGACCTGTGTCAGCCAGGATTTGTTGGATGCCTACTCTTGTTCCAATTGTCCATCTAGTTTGAGTGCATGTGTTGTCAGTCTTGAAACTTTTAGACTTAAACTTAGTTAGTCGGAATACAACATGTCGCTAGCATTCCTGTGAAACTTTACTTTGTCTAGGGAACCAATATTCTCATAGTGCATCTTGATTTTTGACACTTTATCATCATCTACTATTCCTATATTAAACATCTTTCTTTCTACATCTCTAAGTGAAACCAGGGACATCTTGTGCTGGGAGTGATCAGGGGATCAAATTTTGCTCAATTTTCAAAGTGCTCGGAATGCGACAAAAACAATTCCATTGTGTCCGTCTCGTCTTCCGGATTCCGGCGGTATATTTACTTTCGCAAATGGAGTCCGTATGGAGGAGATATCGCGATCTGTCTGCTAAGACAAACAAGCAAAAATTTGGGACGCTGACTGTACCTATCCGTACAGTCCGTACAGTCCGTACGGACACGTGGCAGGGTCGTACCATCATGATGATGTGGTAGACGTGGCACATTTTTATTGGTTGATGGTTGTCCAATTGGATGTAGACACGTGTCTCGTTGGTAGCGAATGGTATGAGGACACGTGGCCCAATGCTTGGGCGCCACGTGTCCCCCATTGGTTGGCTTATAATGGCTATGTAAAACTAATGGAGGCCACGGGGTTCGAGCCCCGGACCTCCCACCACAGCATATGACTTTACAATTTGCGCTAACCATGGTGCCGATCTGTGTTCCTTGTTTCATAATCCAACGCACATATATTTGAATTGAAATGTTGTAATAGTTGGAAAGGGGGACGGGCCGGGGCTAAGCCCCGACCCATGGACACATCGTTGAACATACAACCGCATATGTTAACACCCAAACTATTGGCGCATGTTATATGTATTACATTGCAATGTATTGCAATGTATTACATTGCATATACATTTATATATGTTAACCATTGTATTAAAAATTGCGCGTGGGAATGTTATAACCTTTGGTTAATGCGTATGGTTTGACCGGTGGTTAACCACC
>SNQJ01S0007647.1:144081-166311 GCA_010110895.2 Picea sitchensis
TGAGGGAACTATACCCTCATCTTCACATAGACTGAGATAGTCTTTTGGAGGTCCAAAAGCTTCCCAATGGGGAGGTGTGATCAGGGGATCAAATTTTGCTCAATTTTCAAAGTGCTCGGAATGCGATGAAAATAGTGCCATTGTGTCTGTCTCGTCTTCTGGATTCTGGCGGTATATTTACTTTCGCAAACGGAGTCCGTATGGAGGATATATCGCGATCTGTCCGCCAAGCCAAATAGGCAAAAATTTGGGATGCTGACTGTACCTGTCCATATAGTCCGTACAGTCCGTACGGACACGTGGTAGGACCGTACCATCATGATGATGTGGCAGACATGGCACATTTTTATTGGTTGATGGTTGTCTAATTGGATTTTGACATGTGTCTCATTGGCAGCGAATGGTATGAGGACACGTAGCCCAATGCTTGGGCGCCACGTGTCCCCCGTTGGTTGGCTTATAATGGCTATGTAAAACTAATGGAGGCCACGGAGTTTGACCCCCGGACCTCCCACCACAGCATATGACTTTACAATTTGTGCTAACCATGGTGCCAACCCGTGTTCCTTGTTTCATAATCCAACGCACATATATTTGAATTGAAATGTTGTAATAGTTGGAAAGGGGGACGGGCCAGGGCTAAGCCCCGACCCATGGACACATCGTTGAACATACGACCGCATATGTTAACACCCAAACTATTTGTACGCATTATATGTATTACATTGCAATGTATTGCAATGTATTACATTGCATATACATTTATATATGTTAACCATTGTATTAAAAATTGTGCGCGGGAATGTTATAACCTTTGGTTAATGCATATGGTTTGACCGGTGGTTAACCACCCGGGAGTTATAACGGTTAAACTACTTTTGCGCCCAGCCTATGGTTCCATGCGCCATGCGCCCAAGTGCCTAGGCGGTTAGGGGCTGGCGCGCCCTTAACCATCCTACGGTTTGTACCGGTGCGTGATTATGCACGGGACTGAGTTTTTACGCTTAAATAAGCGTGTGAGCCAGGTTTTCTCAAGGGGGAGTACAATTTGTAGAACCAGAGATAGCAGGTTGGAGAAGGAAGCTTCAAGGAGGCATATCTTTCTCATTTTTCGACCGTTTCAGGTGCCGAAAGAGCCCAGACAGGGGTTTTTGGACACTGCGGAGCCATTGAAGCAGTTAGTTTGTCATTTTGAGCATTGTAAGGCATTTTTTTGAGCACTTTGAGCAATTTAATAATAAATATCCATTGGAAGCTGGACCAAGAGATGTAGCCCAGAGAGGGGTGAACTCCTTTATCAAGTTGTTGTGTTTATGTGTTGATGTTCATTGTTTTATGTTGTTGTCTATGTGTATTGTTACATAAGTAATCCTTAATTATGTGTTGCAAATTGATCCGGTTGCTTTAAACACATAACATTTCACTTTCAATAATTATTCAAGTTTTTCAAGTCTTCTTCATTTTTAGATCAGGGAGAGATTCTCTACTTCGGGAAATAGGTCTCTTATCTCATTGTTGGCCATACTTCCTTTTACATCATACTGGTTCATCAAGTCTTCTTTGGACTGATATACTGCCCCATGTGTCTTTCTAAATATGTGTTTTTTGTTGCTGAAAACCCTTGTGATACTTTCACTTTGTGGCATGCTTCCTGTACCAGCTTCTTCATTCTTGGTTGCACCTTCCACCATCTCCATGTTCATTTTTCCTTTGGGCTCTTCCTCTTCCAAGTCAACTACTTGAGAAGGTGGTGTAATTTTCCTTTTCTTTGGAGTATCTTGTTGACTATTGACACCCAGGGCCTCTGAACTATTTCTCTTATTATAGACACCCATTTTAGGATATTTGACAACCAACCTAGGGGAAGGTTTATATGTTGGGATCTATTGAGGGGTTGGCTCTGTTTGTTTTTTCTGATCATGCTACAAAGTGACCTCCATATCTACACAGGCTTCTAGATTGGCCATCTTATCGAATCCTTCAACATGCTCGTGTTCATAGGGGCCTTGTCTGCTTGCCAATATTCTCTTTGATATGATCTGGTGTGGATCATATTTTCTCCCTTGCAGCTGTGTGAAACCAAATTCACTGAGTTTGGATTGGATTTGAAGCAAACAGGATTTGTTCTTCACCACAAAGGGTCCTACTATGAAAGGAAATTTTAAGTTAGAAGCCTTGTGTGCCTTCAGAAAATGCTCTATTTATGAAATGATCCTTTGTCTGATGAAATCTAAGGCAAAAATTCTGGGAGTCAAAAAAACTAGTAAAATATAAGGTCCTTCTTGATATCCATACACCCATATCACAGTAGATTGTATGAATAATATCCAATCTCCCACTCTACTCTCTGGATTTTGTTGTTAAAAACTTTTCATTTCTTCCAGAACCCTTGGCAAGTCTGAGCCAAAGATAAGACTGTACACCCTAGACATGATCTTATTGATGAAAATAAGCATGGTGATCCTTTTACATTCAGTTGAAATGAATCTAGTCTCAGGAAATTCAGTTTTGTTAGATTCCAGGAACATTCTCAGCAAGTGTGTGTAGTATCTGAAGTGTCTTAATGAATTGAACTTTACCAATTGTTGATGCATATTATCAGCTATGAATTTGTCAAAATTGACACAGACCGACTCACCAGACCCTGACATAAAGAAGGTCAACTGGAAACCTAACATGACTTCTACCACAAACTTGTCATTATCCAACCCTAAAATTTGACTAAGCAGAGAACAAGCCCACTGGACTTCGATGACCATGATGCTTACACTGGCAGGCAATGACAAAATCTCGGAATGGTGTTCAGGTTTGACAATGGTTTGCAGAAACAGGGTTTTTACTTCTGATGGGCATTCTCTATAAATTGTGATCATTTTCTCTTCCTCGAAGGATTCTGACATTGTGGGGGAGGACTCTGGTATACTGAGGGTGTGCCAAAGAGACATACTATTTATTTCGCATAAAACCTCTAACCCTAATTTATTCAAAATGACTCTTTATTCCCGAGAATATCACTCCGCGCACTAGCTTACAAATTCAGGGAAAGGAAAGACTACTTCTACGACGTAAGGGGTAATGGAGGCTTGAGCCGCTTCAAGGAAAGGTATGCACGCTCCAACATTGTCTAATAAATTCAATCTGGACACAGAAATGGACGAGATTGTTATCTCTGTGTCGAGGATTGGAGAAAGCGGTCTTAGGTAAACTTATTTTCACCCCGATGTACCTCTAGAGGTGCAACGCATCCATGAACAAAACCATAGTAGTTTTCCTCGGTCTGCCTTCAAATGATTAATCCTTGTGCTACTTCAATCACCGTATGAGTTTCAGCCATTGATATGGATCGCTCTAAGATCTACGACCCACTGTTCCCCAACAACTTTTGATATCGGGGATTGGAGAAAGTGGTCTTAGGTAAACTTATTTTTGCCCCAATGTATCTCTAGAGGTGCCACACATCCTCGAATGAAACCATGGAAGTTTTTCCCGACCCACATTTATGAAATTATCTTACACGCTGCTTCATTCCCCGATATGTCTCTCAGCTATTGATTCAGGCTACTTTCAAATCGACAGTCTGCATAATCCTGCCTTTCACTCCTCCTCTATATTTTTCTGCATGCCACCATATAAGACGTTATCCTCCAAACTATAGCACTTCCAAAGTGATGTGGCTTTTCGCTAAAACTTTGAAACTCGGATCCTGATCTGAAAATTTTTATGATGATAACAATTGGTATGATGTAGCAAGGAAACATCACCTCAACATTCATGGCACCCCAAATTGCTATTTTTATTATCATCATACAGGTAATCTCTTGGTGTGGTTATTACCTCTTGTGTTTTCCTTTGGATCTACATTTTCCACCTCTAATATTCATCTAAGGGAGTCAAATCTCTATTAACTGTCTTTCCCATGTGTCCATCTTCTTCTTCAATTCCTCCCCCAGTGGTTTCAAATCCATGCTTTATGAGAGAGGCAAGCCCAAATGCAGGCCGGTCTACTACAGTATAGTAAGTTGGCACCGGCACACAGGTCTGCCCTCTCTTTCTCCCAATCCTAGTAGCATCTATGCTAGCCATCCTTATTCTGACCAAAGCTGGTGTGATGATGCCCATCCTACGCCCTAATTGCCCAACCCTGAGCTAAATTATGGTGGTTGTATAATGGAGGAGGATATTCCTCCTAATTGGGAGGAGTACATCATGGAGTATATGAAACAAACCAACATTTCCCTCCCTTTGAATTATCATGATATTTCTATGGGCGGTTGTGTGATGGAGGAGCAAATCCCTCCACAGAAGAAGATGACTTCATGCAAGGAGCATCTCCCAATATCAGTGGACCACACAATGAGTCCACCGGGATTGATTGGGATGCATGTTGTGCTGACGAGGAGACCCATCTAAAGTAGCATATGGGTGAGCCATCCCATCTAGCCTTGGCAAGCCACGCTTTTCCCAGTCCTTGCAGGCTTATGGAGGACCATTTAAATCTGATCTTTGAGATGAGACAAGATATGGCTGACCAGCTTCACGGCCAGTGCTTTCTCAGAAGATGTCTGGATATGTTGTTTGATTCCATATCAAGCAATCCTACAAATAGTCACTTCCCAACATGCTTCCAGTCATTTTCCTACACCATTCACCATGATGGAATTTTGAGTTCGCCTCAAATTTAGTTTCTTTACTATTATGTTATCGGTCTTAGTTAGGATGCATTTACAGTCAAATTATGTTGTAGATAGACTTTGGTATATTGACTTGCCTACGAACATTGCAGGCCACCTTTTCTGGTCTCCATACATGTGGTAGAACAAGTGGTGGGTTTTGATGTATGTTTGGACATGTATCACTTTTTTGGCATTTTAAGGTAATACAAACTTTTTTATTTACAAAAAAAGGAAAAATTATAAATAATCTTCGTTGATTTGATTTACCTATGTGTAGGTTTGAGTGTCGGAAGGTTGTGTTTCCACCAAGATTTTTTTGCATTCAATCACATCTTCATAATTGTGCTTGAAAGCGAGATTGAGGTCTTCCTTTGTTGGATCTTGTTTGAACTCCAAGCCCTGCAATTTTGCATAAGAACAAGAAGTTGCTTCTTTTGTGCAATTAAATTAAAATTGTTAACAACATATTATTTGGATGCAATTGATTTTTTTATACTTACAATTCGTACACCCAGTTTCGAGGAACCACCCATGCCATTTTTTTGTTGTGGCCCATGTTTTTCTATTATGGCCTTGGTGGCTTTGGATGTGTCTGGGAGCCTATATTGAAAAGTTTCAAATACATGATTAGTTGTCGCAATGATGATAAAGAATCATAATTACATTATTAGAAGTGTCACATACCTTCCTAATCTGGGTGGTGTC
This sequence comes from Picea sitchensis, assembly GCA_010110895.2. Classification (NCBI taxonomy): domain Eukaryota; kingdom Viridiplantae; phylum Streptophyta; class Pinopsida; order Pinales; family Pinaceae; genus Picea; species Picea sitchensis. Next base: position 149,460 of record SNQJ01S0007647.1, read on the forward strand.
TTTCCTTATTTTTGAAGCATTTTCTCCTTTGCATATTCTTGTAGGGACTTCCACTCCCTCTCAAAAATCATTGGAGCACGCTCATTGTTACACACTTAAATTTTTCACTTAAGTATCATAAGTGTCATATGCACCTTATCAAGTGTCGTATGCACCTTACTAAGTGTCACATGCACTTTATCAAGTGTCGTATGCACCTTAATAAGTGTTGCATGCACTTTATCAAGTGTCATGTTCACCTTAATAAGTGTTGCATGCACTTTATCAAGTGTCGTATGCACCTTACTAAGTGTCACATGCACTTTATTAAGTGTTGCATGAACTTTATTAAGTGTCGTAACTTTATTACCATGTGAGAACATTTTTAATAATCCTTAGTCATTATGGAGGAGAAAAAATCATCATGAGAAGGTCGAAACAATGCCTTTTACCTTGATATTTTGACCATTTTTGAAGGTCAATTCTCCCCTTCCCATGTATAGGGAGCGTTAAAAAAATTTCAATGCTCCCCTACCCATGTATACAGAGCATTTTCAATTCTCTATGCTCAGAGTTAGAGGAGTGTTGAAGTGGTTAGAGGGAGTTATGGCTATCAAACCTTATTCTAAGGGTTAGTTCCGAGAATATGAAGTCAAGGATTCGAATCATATCTCATGGCTCCATATTAGGTAAACTCAATCCCAACTTATGGGGATAAATCATCAACCATTTCCTAAATTAATTCATGATGGTTAAGCCTCCAAACTCTTATATAATGGATGCATTCCAAGGTGAAAAGGAAGGAGAATCCATGAGAGCATCATAATTATGATCTTGAGACATTCAGGAGAAGGATGGATAGGAGAGCTTGGAGGAGTTGTTGCAACGTCAACGTTGTATTGTAAGTGTTTCACTATGGCTTTATATTAATACATAACTTGGCATATTTCCTTCATGTTTTGTGTCATTTGTTGCATGCATGCCTATTGTTGTTAAAGTCATCATAGATAGATTTATTGTCACCTAAAAATATAGATAAGAAGAAAGGAGAGTTCTATTTGTTCATTGCAGGTCATATCTTACGCCTAATAGCTTAGTAAACAAGTTCAAAGGCTGGAGCAGCAAGGAAAACCATCATAAAAAGGTATGACATCTCTTTCCTCTTACTTTGATTGTTGAAGTAGGTCTAAAGGGAAGTTAGTTTCCATTTTTTTTCTTCTTTCTTTGGATCAAAGAAGGGGTCTTGATCCAAAGGGGGGTTTCACCTGCTCGTAGGGGCGACTTTACCAAAACAATCATACTTAGGGTTATTTTACAGATGAACCCTATATTGGTCCCGTGGATATTTTAAATATGCACTTTATTTTGAGGAGACTCTATATTTGTTGAAGGAACCCTCACCGAACAGGCCAACCAACTTGTTAATGAGTTCATATTTTAACTTGGAAATTTGGGAATTCCACCTTGTTTGTATGGTGGGCCCAAAGATATCCAAGGTTAAGTCATTCATGTTGAAACACACATTGACACTGAGAGGGGGGGTGAATTAGTGTCTGGAAATTTTGACTTCTTTTCCCACTTTCATAGATTAACTGAATTAACTAAATAAGATTTATGAATCTCAATTAATTATTCACAAACATGTGTAACACAAACTGTATGAAGTAGATCAAATATCTTTCTTTTATTTATTTAACTGGAATGAATAAAAAGAAAACCAATCCTTTAATATCCTCAACTTCAACTGAACATGAGAGATCCAACTCTTGGATACAAGACCTTGCTTGTAGTTCTCATATCCAACTGAGAAATTAGGAATACAACCCTCATAAAAAGACCTAGCTTGTTGATCTCAGATCCAACTAAGATGTGAGGAATCCAATCCTCATAACACAACTCAGCTTGTAAACATGAACCAACCAGATAGAATGAACTTCCATTCAATCCATTATATATATACATATAATCCACTAAGACACGCTTCTTTCACAATACCTTTTGATTTATATAGTATTCCAAAGGTATGACATTGAACCACTGTGTATTTTAATAATGAACCATTGCACCCTTTCATTTAATTAATTCAAAGTATTTTGTCATTAAGCCTTTTATTTATTTATTCATAATTCTCATGATTTAATTCTTCTTTAATCATGACTGTGTATTGATTCACTAGTCTACAGATGTCAAATTGTTGTGAATTCAGGTCTTAATCAATAGGTTATACCTTCAATCCAAAATTCCTGTGACCGTGGGATCAAAACCACCGGATTATCCATTTCAAACGTTGTTGTGTTTAGCACTTTTCCTCTTCCTCCCCTATTCTTCTAGATGGGATCATATTCAAATGTCGGAGGGATTTATTTACTTCTAGTACATTTAGCTTATTTTACTTATCACGTGATCGGTGTTGTAACTAGGTTCTTTGGTACTTCGTCCTTCGGGACTTCCAACCTTTGCAATCTTTCAAACCTCTTGAAGTAATTTTTGCCAAATTGTGTATATTGTATTCACTAGTAGATTGTACGTTCAATATTTGATCTTCTGTGGAAAAATGATCCTAGCTTATCTAGAGGCTTCAAACAAAATTGACGATCATGACTTAATCAAGAGTTGAGATGAACGGTTCTCGTTCACTCCGAGACTTCGGTGATTCGTGACTCTAGACTTTGCAGTCTTCCAATTCTTTTGAAGAAAATTCCATCGAAGTGTGTATCAACACTTCTCTGCTTAATAACCTTCACATGTACAGGAGATAGCACCGTAGGCTTAGGCACAATGAAGCTCCCACTCTCCAAGTATTCAGCTATTCATGACTCCAGGACTCTGGGCTACTCGAACTCTGAAGTAGTATTGGCAGCAATATTACACTTGTTATTTTTTAATCTACATTAGCTGCCTACACAGGGTCTCTAAATTTTCATTACTCGTCATGAGCATTCTCACTAAACGACACTTGTCACTTTTCACTTTTTACACATCTTCTTTTTTTTGTTTTCATGACTGCAAGCATGAAAACTCGTGGCTAGAATTGAAATTTTTGTTTTGATTTGTGATTAAAGGAAGACTACTCATGTGGTTTATTATAGAATTGTCATATTTTTGCTATGAACATTATTGTTCTCCTTGTTTATGACCCCTTGGTTCTAAACATGCCTTGGTTGCATAAGTGAAAGACCTCCATTCATTAATATTCGATTGATTTTGATGGAGTTTTGATTCATGAAACTTTGAATTATTCAATTGTTATTCGATGCGCTTACCTTTGTGATTAATCTATGAATGCGCATACTATGGTTTTCAAAGTGCTCTGATCCTAATACGTACCCAATGCCAAGGTGGCATACAAAGTACATCATGCCATTACTCTTATGTGTGGTCTCGGGCTTCATGATTTTGTTCCCACGCATGGTGATTAACGCCTTTGCCTACCGTTTGAACTGTCATAGCATTGTTTTGTTGAGGCTCGGGGCTATGGCCTTGTGGATTTTTATCAAACCCTACCTGTGAGTTCTGTGTTGATTCCCTTCTGTTCGCCATGGCTCCAGTAGTAAGGATCTAGYTGAATGGCATCCAAACCTTGCTATCATATGATAACGCTAGGGACAATTTAGAAAGGAACGGTTGGCATGTGCTCATCGAAAAATTTAAGGGTTTCAATCTTCGAGTCGCCCAAGAATTTGCCTTGACCTTCAATGGTTGGAGGGAAAAGATAGGTGACATGTAGTTAGAAGTAACATAAGAGTTTTTAAGACAAGCCATGGGTTTACCAGCTGTCAGGCAAAAATGGTTCAAGAATGCAAAAGTTGAAGAGGTCCCTTGGACTTTGATGTTCACCTCACGAAAAATTACTAGTTGTGATCGAGGTATGCTAGTCTCATCCTTAAAACCTAGATGGCATGATCTACTTTCTATTGTGAAACAATTCATTACATGTGAAGGAATATTCGGATTAGTTTTCCTGTATCATCTGCGCTTGCTTATGAGTTTCATTGGATTCCCGTTGAATATGCCCTATTTCCTACTTATAAGTCTGTACAAGATGGGAAAACGGTTTAAGAAGCAGAGGTCTGATTCAAGTTTATTCAATCATGGTTTAATTAAAATTATCCTTGTGCATCAGTTGCAATTACAAAATGATTGTTGGGATGCACGTATTTCATGAAATGGATTTGGCAACAATGAGATGGGACAGGTTGATACGCTGGTTATTGTTGAAACCCTTATGAACACTACAGCCTCTTCTCCACCGCTCCTGCCCTGTGATCTTTCCCCTAATAACAAACCCTCAAGCAACCCTAATGTTATCCAATAGGACAATCGACCGGTCTCAGACCCAAAGAGTTGCACTAAAACTATTATGAAACCTACAGGGAAGAAGCACAAGGGCAGTGTCGATGTTAATTTCAAGAATAAAAGGGTTGGTTGTTTGATTTCATGAAGTGTTAAAATAAAATCAAACCCTATGCAGACACAAACAACATGATTGATGTGAGCAAAGATTCAGACTCAAAAATCGAAAGATTCCTGGCTGAAGAGGAACTTGTGTCATACAGGCTCTATCCTGACACACCCTATGACTATGTAAACAACCTGCCTCCATGTCTAAAGGATAACCCAGAATTCTTGGGCATTCAACTCTGTGATAAACCTACCTTTCGCATGGATGATTCTCCAACACTTAATGCTATCAGTGCCAATGCACAGTCATTACAGCCATAGTGTGATGAGTGTCGATCTTGGATAGACAAGTATTATACTGATGTGCCTCTGTTGCAGTCATGACTTAAATCTTTAAAAGACCAATTGGATTTGTTGAAAAATGAGAAAAATAGACTCCAATCCATAACCCAAGCAAAGGAGAAACACCTAAAAACTACAGGATCTATCATTTTCAAGAATGTAGAGGCAGCGACAGTAATCGTAAACTCCAAGATTGCTTGATATGTTTTAATTCCATGATTTGAGGTATGATATTTTTAAATTTTAGTATGATTTTGTCACTCTCAAGTTAGGATATACGATTTGATTGAATAAGTTATCTTTCTTATAAATATTAGTTTGTTTTATTTATTGAATAAAATATGATTGTAGTTGCTATTATAACTAGCTACAGAATCGTAAGATTCTGTAGCCAGTTAGAAAAATTCGAATTGCTTGATTTGACAATTGAAAACATATCTAAAATCTCCCCATTTTCATTTGTTTTCAGGAACCCATGATTTCCAAGGAGATATGAGGCACTGTTGAGATCTCCCAGCCATATCAACTTTGTGTTTTTAGTAAATAGATTAGGTTGTTGGTATTTTTATTCAATGAAATCAGGGTGGTTGCATCCCCCATATTTTTTAAACAAACTTGATCTTATCAATAGGAAACAGTTTTGTTTCGTGGAACCTATATAAGCATGTTATTTTGTAAACATTGCATCATCTCTGCCTGGGGAAAGACTATGGATTTTTCATTTACAGACTTGAATGGAATATAATACTCGTCACAGCTTTAGCTTTTTCGTATTGTGGTTTTATTCAAGTCATGTTTATTTCAATTTGTAGATAGATTATGATTGCTTTCATTGTCATGGTTTACTACAAGATGGTATGATAAAAGTTTATATATTATCCATGTTTCATGTTCCATATTTAACACACAGTAATCATTTGTTCAAACTATAATTAAGAAATTTATCTTTATCTTTGATTGAACGTTTATACGCAAGTTCTCACAGCAAGATTTTTCTTAATGTGGTTGCTTGAAAAATTATGAGATTGTTGTGATCGTATCTCTTATATGTTCTATCATTCGAATTCCATCGTTATTGCTGCACATTTATTAGAAGCAATTTCAGGATCCGCTGCAGGTTTACCTCGTTAGACAAGGTGACTGGATGCTACACATTGAATAGATATTGGATGTGATAACATGTCAACNATTTTGTTCCCATGCATGGTGATTAACGCCTCTGCCTACCGTTTGAACTGTCATAGCATTGTTTTGTTGAGGCTCGGGGCTATGGCTCTATGGATTTTTATCAAACCCTACCTGTGCATTTTGTGTTGATTCCCTTATGTTCTCCATGGCTCCAGTAGTAAGGATCGAGCCGAATGGCATCCAAACCTTGCTATCATATGATAACGTCGGGGACGATTTATAAAGGAACGGTTGGCATGTCTTCATTGAAAAATTTAAGGGTTTCAATCTTCAAGTCGCCCAAGAATTTTCCTTGACCTTCGATGGTTGCAGGGCAAAGATAGGTGATGTGCATTTAGAAGTAACAAAAGATTTTTTAAGACAATCCATAGGCTTACCAGCTGTCAGGAAAAAATGGTTCAAGAATGCAAAAGTTGAAGAGGTCCCTTGGACTTTGATGTTCACCTCACGAAAAATTACTAGTTGTGATCGAGGTATGCCAGTCTCATCCTTAAAACCTAGGTGGCATGATCTACTTGCTATTGTGAAACAATTCATTACATGTGAAGGAATATTCAAATTAGTTTTCCTGTATCATCTACACTTTCCTATGAGTTTCATTGGCTTCCCTTTGAATATGCCCTATTTCCTACTTAGAAGTTTGCAAAAGATGGGAAAACGGTTTAAGAAGAAGAGGTCTGATTCGAGTTTATTCCATCATGGTTTAATTAAAATTATCCTTTTGCATCAGTTGCAATTACAATTTGATTATTGGGATGCATTTATTTCACGAACTGGCTTTGGCAACAGTGAGTTGGGACAGGTTGATAAGTCGGTTATTGTTGAAACCCTTGTGAACACGACAGCCTCTTCTCCACCGCTCCTGCCCTGTGATATTTCCCCTAATAACGAACCCTCAAGTGACCCTAATGTTATCCAACAGGAAAATCGACCGGTCTCAGACCCAAAGAGTTGCACTAAAACTGTTATGAAACCTACAGGGAAGAAGCACAAGGGMAATGTCGATGTTAATTTCAAGAATAAAAGGGTTGGTCATTTGATTTCACAAAGTGTTTGAAATAAAATCAAACCCTGTGCAGACACAAACAACACGATTGATGTGAGCGGAGATTCAGACTCAGAAATCAAAAGATTCCTGGCTGAAGAGGACCCTGTGTCATACAAGCTCTATCCTGACACACCCTATGACTATGTAAATAACCTGCCTCCATGTCTAAAGGATAACCCAGAATTCTCGAGCATTCAACTCTGTGATAAACCTACCTTTCGTGTGGATGATTCTCCAACCCTTAATGTTGTCAGTGCCAATGCACAGTCATTACAGCAACAATGTGATGAGTGTCGATCTTGGATAGACAGGTATTATACTRATGTGCCTCTGTTGCAGTCACGACTTAAATATTTAAAAGACCAAGTGGATTTTTTGACAAACAAGAACAATAGACTCCAATCCATAACCCAATCAAAGGAGAAACACCTAAAAACTACAAGATCTGTCATTTTCAAGAATGTAGAAGCAACAACAACAATCGTAAACTCCAAGATTGTTTGATATGTTTTAATTCCATGATTTGAGGTATGATCCTTTTAAATTTTAGTATGATTCTGTCACTCTCAAGTTAGGATATACGATTTGATTGAATAAATTATCTTTCTTATAAAGATTAGTTTGTTTTGTTTATTGAATAAAATATGATTGTAGTTGCTATTATAACTAGCTACAGAATCGTAAGATTCTGTAACCAGTTAGAAAAATTCGAATTGCTTGATTTGACAATTGAAAACATATCTAAAATCTCCCCATTTTCATTTGTTTTCAGGAACCCATGATTTCCAAGGAGATATGAGGCACTGTTGAGATCTCCCAGCCATATCAACTTTGTGTTTTTAGTAAATAGATTAGGTTGTTGGTATTTTTATTCAGTGAAATCAGGGTGGTTGCATCCCCCATATTTTTTAAACAAACTTGATCTTATCAACAGGAAACAGTTTTGTTTCCTGGAACCTATATAATCATGTTATTTTTTAAACATTTCATCATCTCTGTCTGGGGAAAGACTATGGATTTTTCATTTACAGACTTGAATGGAATATAATACTCATCACAGCTTTAGCTTTTCCGTATTGTGGTTTTATTCAAGTCATGTTTATTTCAATTTGTAGATAGATTATGATTTCTTTCACTGTCATGGTTTACTACAAGCTGGTATGATAAAAGTTTATATATTATCCATGTTTCATGTTCTAGATTTAACACACAGTAATCATTTGTTCAAACTAGAATTAAGAAATTTATCTTTATCTTTGATTGAATGTTTATACGCATGTTCTCACAGCAAGATTTTTCTTAATGTGGTTGCTTGTAAAATTATGAGATTGTTGTGATCATATCTCTTATATGTTCTATCATTCAAATTCCATCATTACTGCTTCACATTTATTATAAGCAATTTCAGGATCCGCTACAGGTTTACCTCGTTAGACAAGGTCATTGGATGCTACACATTGAACAGATATTGGATGCGATAATAGGTCAGCCTGTTATTTAATTTCATTAGTATAATAGATATAGAAGTTCCCTGTAGATAAAACATTTTTTATCATCTGCTATTTCTTTTGTTTAATTAGACAGTTTGATATTTGATTTCTTTTATATAAACATTATAAGAAAACAAATAAAAAAGATTAGATAGTAGTTTTACTGTTGTTGAAAAAATCAATTTACATTCGATTTTCACGGATTTAGATTAAAATTCGTAGTTTGTACATATTATATATATATATATATATATATATATATATATTATAAATAGAATTATTTGTATATATTGTGCATATGATAAGTAGAATTATTTCATAAATATTAATTAGTTAAACTGTAGATATGTATTAGATGTATGTATATTTATTAGTGATTGTTATTTATTAGATCATTGTTTTTCCTTTAAGTTATTTTTTCACTTTCTTTAGGACTTAGATCGGCCAATGGAGCCGCTAAACCCGTCGAAGTGAATTAATCCAAACGGATTGGGTTAATTAGACAACCCCGAACCAGATTCACTCCTCCAGTTGACGAGCGGTCATTTTCGCCCGTCAACAAGTAGTTCAATCCCTTCGGAGTGTTNTGATAAGTAGAATTATTTCATAAATATTAATTAGTTAAACTGTAGATATGTATTAGATGTATGTATATTTATTAGTGATTGTTATTTATTAGATCATTGTTTTTCCTTTAAGTTATTTTTTCACTTTCTTTAGGACTTAGATCAGCCAATGGAGCCGCTAAACCCGTCGAAGTGAATTAATCCAAACGGATTGGGTTAATTAGACAACCCCGAACCAGATTCACTCCTCCAGTTGACGAGCGGTCATTTTCGCCCGTCAACAAGTAGTTCAATCCCTTCGGAGTGTTTACCTATCAAATAAGTCATAAAGCAACGGGCTTCGGTCTTCAGGTATTCCTACATAATTCAGACTTCTTTTCGTCAGAGTGGTCAGTGTCTAAGTTGACTACTTGATCCAATGGTTTAGATCTCACCCGTAGGGATCTTAGATCAACAGCAAAATGTTAATTCGTGACTTCTCCCTTCAGTGCTTCATGTAAACTTACATGTTTCAGACTTCTTTTCATCGGAGTGGTCAGCACCGAAGTTGACCACATTATTTCCTTTAGTGTGATCTCACGGTTCAACATTTCCATTCTATATCGACGATCAATTCTTAACTCTAGATCAAATCTTGATCCAATGGTCGGGAAACCATCCGAAGCTCCTTCTTAATCGATGACAGGCGTTATTTCATGACTTCGGGATTTCGTGGATTCTTACTTGTTTCCAGTAATTTCCGAAGTGGTGAAGCTCTAGAGTACCGAATATTTCTATCTCCTGCTTGATCCAATGAATGAGAACTAACCCAAATTTTCTCCACGATATTTTATGGTCGATGTTTACTTCACGATTTTGGAGGTTTCAAGACTTTGTGTCTTATGGGGTCTACTTGTCCTGTCCTTCCACTTGATTCTATCTGATGATATGGATAGATCCCAAACTAATATAACAGTTGTTGTAACTCAATCCTTTACAAGGGATTCTTTTGTGTAGGTTCTAGTTTCTGCATGATCTAACGGTTCAGGATTGTCCTGCGAACTACATCAACAAACATAATTCTTCCTTGATTATTTTGGAGTTTTTACTATGGGGATTTCAATCCAAATAACACTTCTACAATGCTCTTTCCCTTCTAAGATTTCCTTCATCCTTTCCAAAAGACCTCAACATTGCATGCTGTAATTTTGTGTGTGTATTCTTTGTAGAATCTCCCCTCTATCTATCCCGAGATTTAGGAACATAGGATCACTATTGATCCTATCATGATCAACATTGATCATGAATTGCTTAAGTCCCAAGGTGATATTCCTCTGCCCCAAGGTGATCTTCATTTTCCTTTGATTATTGTACATTTTTTACTCATGTTTCCATCAATGAAAACACACAACTGATAATTCCAACAATTCGTGTGTTTATAAAATGTATTGTTTCCTACAAAATGATATTATCATTAGTTTAAAATAACCGCACATTATACGTAAATTTAAATTAGATTGTACATAATAATTAAAGCACATATCAAATTCCTGGAAGCTTTTCTATTTTCATAGGGATGAGCTCATTGTTTACCAAAAAGGTAACTGGTAGTTTTCTTGTGCTAGTGACATTGAAAGATATAGGAAAGCATACTTCAAAATGTGCAATGCCATGTTTTGTATCCACAGCATCCCATGCACATTCTAGCATGTGTTGGTCAAGATCGGGTGTAGTACCGACATCAACCCTAGGGGTGTACCGGTCTGAGTGAATGGCATAGTACCAACATCGACATCGAACCTGGGGGGTGTACCCATATGATGTTGTGATGAATTAGCAACAGCACTAGTACCAACACCGACCTCCATAGGCACATCCTAGGGTTAAAAATCCTACAAAAACTCATGTAAAAATAAAGAATTTGTTATGAAGGACTTGTAAGAGTATAAAAATTAAAATCCAAAATAAACAAATGGGATAATTAAAGATCGTGCTTACCCTATAGTGATGAATTTTTTCCATCAAGGCTTTAATTATTTCATTTATCTCATGTGTCCATTTTTTAATATGAATCAAAGAAGTGAGTGAGATGTTTGATTTTATCGCAAGATTCCTTATTGTTTGCACTAGGTTGGTGGAAGAAAAACTTTCTTCATCAAAAATAACTTCCTCTGCATGATTTTTGGAATGCTCTAAGGTTTTTTCCTTCCCCCTGTCATCCTAAGACAATGGTGTTTCCAACAATGCAATGTGAATATAAGAATTAGAAAAAATAGAAGAAATTCAAATGTATGTGAAATAAAGTTAGTTCATGAATAGGCATGAGACAAAAACATGGCATGCTAAAAACATAAAAGTAAACAGTGACTAAATAACATAAGGAGTGATTGGTGTGGACATTGTTTATTGTAGAATTTAGGTTGTTTGAAACTTCTAGGCTCATTCGATTATTCGTTAATGATGGATGATTTTTATGATGCCTTGTTAAATAGGGCCAAAAAAAACCTTGAGTCTAAACGATTTTACATTTAAATTCTACAATGTTTCATGGGATCTCATTATGGAAAGGTGTTAGGAATTTGGATTTGTTCTACTTTTTATGAAAGTTATTGAACATTTTTTTGTCAATTCTAATTGAGACACAAGAAAGGGTTGATGCCCTTCAAACCTAATCACCCTACCACAATATAAGAACCATGATGTATTAAAATGTTTCATTAACTTACAAGATGCATGAAAGTATATTATAGTAAATGATAATCATAAAATATAAGAGTCATTGCTTACAGGTTGGATAAAATAGTATACACATTGCCCCCATAATAGCAATGTTTGTATCTACTCGATTCAAATTGTAATCAACCAACAACTCTTCCCCTACATCTATTGATTTTATTGCACATATGAATACACAGTTTCCTTCACGCCCCTCAAATACACAATTGGGTTTCTTATTTGTGGTCACGGGTCATGTATTATTTATAAACCCTACAATATTCCCCGTTTCTTTTGGCTTTCCGTCAATATACATATATACTCCTTTATTTTGATCATTGTCTTTTAGTTGTATATAATTTGCAGCCACGCCATATCTTCGCATATTTTTTGTATATTGTAATAGTCGTATCCAATATTTGTAGATGTAATAGGGTCCCACATACTCCATCAATTCAGTTAATCCGTCGTAACAGACCTTTATGCCATCCATGGAAAATAGCCCCAAACCATGTAATGACTATGGATCAATGTGGTATATCCTTCAGTTGACACAAAAATCAGTGTTTATTTTAGGAAGATCCTTGGGTACCCATCATTTCAATAGATGTTTTTACCTCAAGAGAACCTCAATGTTGTATATGCTCTCATCATCATAAGAACATGACCCCCTTTAGCAAGAAAAAATTCCATGCATTTATGGAATTTTCTTCTGAGATTTTGACCTCTAGTTGATCTCCTCCTGTTAGACCTACTAGATGTCTTACTTTCCTCTATTCTACATGAACTTCCCTCACTCGACAAAGATAGATATAACAAATACTTGTTTGGTTGTATGTCCTATAACACTCCATCAAATGAGAGAAACTTTTTGTGAGTGTCATAAGGGTTGTGATGAAACATCTTGAGGAACCCACAAGAACATAATAGTACAAGTGAGCTCATAATAAAATTCTCAACCTACTCATTGTTTTTGCAAAATTAAGAATAAAATAGTACAAGTGAGTTCATGCTTCATGGATTGACATAGACCCTAATTTTAAGAAAATGGAGGAAGGGAATTCTTTTACAATCCAACATATTCTATAAAGAACTAGATATTTCTACAACAATGAGTTGCAACTAGAAAGCATACCACATTTTCATTTGACCATAAAGAATACATTTGATTCAATATCTTATTGAGTCTGAACTGCATTACATCACCATATCAACTTTCATAGGAATTCTTGACTTGGATACATAAAAACAATATAAGAAAACATGGTTTCAGTGACAAGGAAATACAAGAAGTTTATCTATGTCCAAAGTTCATCTATCAAATGTAAAATATTTAATCTGAGTGATAAAAGTGTCAATTGGAAAAATAAACTCAAAAAATTATTTTGTTATATTCAAGCTAATAATTTTTGTATATTCAAGATTTACTCCCTTTGACCATTGAATTTTTTGTTCCTTTGCATTTAGATAGGACATCCAGAGGCTCTTCCCTCTTGCGTTGGCCAATCTTTGAGATCACCTTGATAGTACTTGGAAAGGATTCCTAGAGGACTAATCCCCCTATCCACTCTTGAAGAATCCTATTATCCCTAGACAATGCTTGAGAGGCAAGGTGTCTTTCAACATTGACTCATCTTCAAACCCTAAGCTTCACCTAGAACTTGTGTAGTGACCCCATATCCCTACTTTGGAACGCATGTTGTCTTGAAATATCTCTAGATATCTCATCTTTCTAAGGCTTGACTTAGTGGTGGGTGGAGATATTATGGGTGCATGTGTTTACTCTTTTACTTGGCTACGATCTCACCATAGTTTAGATGTATTGAGTCTAGTTTACTTATATGAGCTTGTTATGCTTGTTATATGAAAGTGTTGTTGAGACTATAGGTATGGCTTTCTCATTATAAGTACTATTGGGTTGTGGTGAGTATGGATGTTATAGACCTAAAAATTAGTATTGATAAAGATGCCTCTTTCAAGGTAAAGATAAATATTATCTCTTTGAACAAGGCCTTTTGACTTATTTTTAGAGGGATATGTATGAGTTCTCAATAAATTTTCACATGATTTTATGTTTCTCTCAACATCCATAACATTGTTAAACATTTGGGATGGACTAGTACTACACTTTCTTTCCCTAAGTAGAAGAGAAAAAATAGACTCTTGAATCCAACATAAGCCACCTTGGCAATAAATTTATAATTTTTTATATTATACAAATCCCCACACCTCCTATTGAATTAATATATCATTCTTTCACCATTTCTTATTCTTAAATAGTTAAACTTTGTCAAGTAGTATTGGTGCTAATTTGTTTCAGCCCAATGTTCTCTAAAGGCATCATGAAAATGCATGCAAGTAGTGATGGAATCAACTTACTAAAATATAAACCATGTTGATCATCATCATACATCTTGGAAAACAACTCTATGCTACAACAATATGGTTATTTCTATTGTAATCAAGAATAATAATGCAGTAATTTTCCTATAGTCAAAAGCAACAATACAGTGATTTTTTATCAACACCACTAGGTTCTATTTTTGAACTATATTATCCACTATTGAAAGGTCATGAAAGGACATCATAAACATCATAAAATCAAGTTTGTGCTCACTCACAACAACATGCACATGTATATACAATGATCTATTTTCCACAATAGAAATATTCTTGGTTTGTACAGATATTATACAAAATCTATACAAAACATCACAACTTTAGCATCAATAGGAAGTCTTACACATCACCAGACAAGTATCATAATAGTCCTTTTGACTAATCAAAATTTAACTCCATCAAACAAAGAAGGCATCAACACATTTAGTAACACCAGCAAAGGAACTCATAATCAACTTCAAATTGGAAATGACAAGCATACCTACAACATTATAGTTTCAATTCTTCTCAAAGTCACAATCATAATTTTTACATGGTACAAGGATCAAAATAATGTTGTGGTATATGGAACTCATCAAAGTTTTATGTTCATACTCTTTAAGGCTCCACTCATCCTTTCCACAACTTCTTTCCAAAATTTCCACCACCATACATATCCTCCATACAAAAACCCCAACAACTATATAACATTCCTCCAACATACATATCATTGTTTCACTCAACTCCATTCATTTCACATCATAAATCTACCCACTTCACACATTTCCCACCACTACCACCCATTACCATTCACTCCCATGCACTAAAAATCCTAAAACTCCAAAATTGTGCAATAGAAACATGTACTTACAAGAAGCTACAGGAAGCAAGATTTTAACACTACTACATGAAGCTATAGGAAAGTTTGTGACCATCCACTACAAGAGACTGTCAACAAAGAAAATTATATAGGAAGCTACATAAATCATTCCTCTATCACACAACTTCACTTCTTCTTTTTTAATTTTAAAGGGTATATGAGCTTTCAAAGGACCATAATACACTTTTTCCAACCATCCTTTAACACTCAAATCAACTTTTTCCAATCAATACAATTGCTACAAGATCCACTACATTCCTACGAGAAGCTACTTGAGATGGAAAAAAACACCATTTTTTAGCTCAAATGATTAGATCAAGAACAAAAGGATCTTTGCAAGACAACAATACTTCATCAACATCAACAAGGAGCCTCCGTGCAAGTAGATCAAGCGAACTATACAAGGTATGTCACTCACTCATAGTTCAGATTAATTTTCACTTAATTAATCAATTGCACCCTGATATCTTGGCCATGTTCAATCAAACCAAAATTCCATCATCAGTGAGATAGGCCTCACATATCCACATAGGGGGGGTTATTGGGTTACCTAAGGTGGAAAATAAATTCATTATTGGGTGACAAGGAGAAACCACCATTTCAATTGGTTATATAGTGTCATAATCAAGGAAGAAGGTATTAATGTCAAATTTCACATCATCAACATGGATTCCATCCTCCATTTATTTTCAAATTATGTCCATTTTCCCCTCTGAATTTTTTTTCCAAGACTGTGTGTGTCAAGAGGAAATTCTAAGAGTGTTTCTACAAGCTCCTGGAACTTCCCCTAGAATCCATCACTTGTTTTTATGGGCTATTGAGCCCTTACAACAATATTCCATTCAGACAGAGATTCCTTAACTAATTTTTATTAAACCCATGTTCTTTGATTTCTAGTAGGGGTTGAACTTGAAACAAAATGCACTCAAGAGGCTATCACATACAAAATATACAACCCTGGTTGTCCAAGAAAAAATTGAAAGGTGGCACAAAGTCAAACCTAGTTTCCATAATTTTTTAACCTAGGTGTCACAAGAAACCATAACCCTATCTACCTAGAACTACTATAGTTGCATTGTTGGTTCTAGTTTTTAAACTGGATGTGAATATCATTACTGCAAGAGGTTTATCCTAGACTTATATGTTCTCCAAAATCACAAAAACTATGTATCTAGGATGATGTTTTCCAAACCTAACATTTACTATATTCTTGGAAAGAGGGCATGTATGACAAGCCTCAACTCTCCCATAAATTAAAAAAAAAATACATGAAAACCCTTCAAATTTATTAAAAACAATTACATTAAAACCCTTTCAAATTTTATCCCTCCCTTGCTTAAAATGTCTTGGTGCAGGCCAAAGTCGAGTGGGCATGGTTTTTTTTCAAAAGTCCTGCGATATTGGCCCCAAAATCATGTCAAAAGAACATGTGGTTTTTGTCTCAAGATTGATTATGAAGTTGTGGGTTCAATCCTAGGCATAAATAAACCATTTTTACATAATAAAAAAATAACCATGTAAAAATTAAAATCCAGAGGTTCTCATTGATTTTGGCAGCATTGTTGGTACCTTGAGCAAATCACACTTGGATATGTCTCTTATATATGTGGGGTATTCTTTGTCTCTATCTCTAGTAGTTGGTGGAGGTTGTCTCTATCTCCAGTAATCGTTCACGCTATGGGATAGGGCCTCCTCGATGATGGGATCGTGTTGTCCCATTGGCCTTGAGTTATCTACTTGTTGTAGTCTCGGGTGGAATCGAATATCTTCACGCATGGTTTTTGGCCTTGGGTTGTCTCCTTGTTGTAGTCTTGGGTCTCTATCGAGGGTTTTGCAGTTTGTAGGCAGGGTCGAGGGTCGAGGGGAGTAAACGAGGAGTGGGTAT
>SNQJ01S0007647.1:166363-177057 GCA_010110895.2 Picea sitchensis
TATATATATATAATAAACATACTAACCTTGGAGGTTGGACACATTTGGCAATGAGTCTGTCTTATTTTAGATCCAAGAACCTTAAGAAACCTATAAGGGGAAAGAGAAAGTTGGTAGAGGATGAGAAAGGCAGATAAATCCTCAACAAAACCAATTCTTAGTAAATGTATATATTTTAGAGGCTAACAAGAAGCTACAAGAATGTATTTCACAACTAGAAGGAAGGCTTATTGACTCCAATATTATAATTATGAATCCATCTCCCTCCACTAATTCTCCACCTACTTAGAAACAAGTTAATATTATAGACATTGATGTTTCACAAATCTCGCTTGACATCACCATTGAGGATGATGGTATGGAGATGGGCACTCTTTCTCCCACTATGAATCTTGCAATCCCTTATGGATCCCTATATTATCCCTCCAAATCTAGGAGATATCTCACTCAATCTCAGAAAGAGGAAGTAGTTTCTCAATAGATTGGTTTGAAAATGGTGCCTACTAGCACTCCTACTATAACTAGATATAGGAGAACACACCTCACACATGCACAACAATAAGTAGAAGGAGAGGTTTTATTAGGTAGGAAACTCATCATAGATAGGGCCCTTAACAAATTAACTCCCAATAAAGTGCCAAAATGATTGTTCTATATTTCAATTTGAGATCCTTAAGGATGGATTAAAAACATTGATCCCTAAGAAGGATAGTATTCAAACACAATCATGTTGTACTATTATTACAAGGGACAATGTGTATTGAGCTAGAAGAAAAAAGGCATCCAAAAAAGTGTCTTCCTTATTGTACATTCTTGGTCATGAGATCCATAAGAAATTATGTGCTCTAGTGCTTGGTTGTCACTCCTATATGGTTTTACGTACCTTGGTAATATATAAAAACCACATCTATGTCCTTTTATCCACACTAAATTGTGAGTTGGATTTCCTCAATATTTATGCTCCCACTCATTGTAGAAAATATTTTTGGATTGATATTATTAACTTTGACATCTTTAGTATTCTCCACCTCATATTGTGAGGTGATATAAAATTCACCCTCCATTTTTCCAAAGTATGGGGGGAAGCTATTAACACATCAAAATTGCTTTGTGACATTTTTTATAGTCATACAAAAATATGTCACTATTAGCATGCATAACCCTCATTTCCAACCTCTCTCCACCATCACATGACCTCAAACTCACCAAAAAAAAATTATTCAAACCATGAAATTGACCAAAAGTGGCTAGCACAGATATCACCCCCAAAATGTGCACAAGGATAGTGCATATATTACCCCCAAAATATGTTCCAGCCCCTAAAATTTCCAATTTTGAATATTTCCATCCCTCATCAATGCACCTAAATTGGTATGATGGGAGGTTAGTTAAATGTGGACCATCATAAACCTTAATTTCTATTGTTAATCTTGATTTGGTCATCTTCAACCACTATTTGGAAGACTATTTCAAGGGGGTTTAACTATTATTTCACTATAAGTATATCAATTGATGTCACTATATCCATCCATACTCACAAGTAAGTTTATGCTACCAAAATATCACTAGAATATTGAGGACCTCTTCCTCTTGATAGTATTTTTCTTTCCTAGGTACCTTGATTATCAAGCAACGCGGTAGTCACATGCACATCAAGGAAGCCAAGGACTCATCCCAAATGGGGGGCTTTGGAGCCCATCAACTTCAACAATATCATCCACCGTATGTACACTTTTGGTATTCTCATTGGTAATAGAAATTATTTACATTCTTTGATATCTTTATTTCATATTAATGTAATGCTTTATTTCTTTAAGTTCTTTATTTCATGAATTATTTATGGTTTGGAGCTTGCAAAGTATACTTAGGGATTGGTTTATAACTTTTTAAACCTTTTTGTCTAGGGTCAATATGTAACCATTAAGATAGTGGGATTTGTCTACCCTTGTAACAAATATACACCAACACAATATTTCCCTAATTCCTTATCTTATTCCTTCCTAAAAATATTGGAACAACAACTATTAGTGGATTTCAAGATTATCTAGGTGGATGTTACTTGGTCAAACAAAATATTTGGCCACTAAGGGATTTCCAGGTGACTTTATCACTTCCTTGTGAAGGATCCTTTGATAATAATATTAATTCCTACACTTGCTTTGACCATCACCCCATCAAACTTGAGCTTACCTTGGGTGGACGCACGCCTCCTTCCCCATTCAAGTTTAACTTGCACAAGCTATATTATGAATACTGCACTAATCTAATCAAAGAAAGTAGGAGGAATCATTCTCTTGATGACCAGGAGCCAACAATGATCTCTCTCCAAAGGAAGCTCATCCATTCCAAGGCCATCACCATGTGGTGGTTAAAGTAAACTTCCAAACAATATGAAATATATTTTCATTCAATGGAAGTGAAGATATCACGACTCTATGACACATTTTCAATAAAGTGTTTTACTTTGAAGAAATTAGATTCATTGGAGACAAACTTGGGCAATGATTATAGCATGGCAAGAGGAAAAGTGGTGTATGAAGAGATGGGTTGAATGGATATCATAATAATATGACAATACAAAAAACAATCACAGAAAATTATTGGCCCGCATATCTATCAACACCATTTGGAAGGTCAAGGACAATATAGGATACAATTGTGTCGATTTTGAATCCATAATGAAGCCAATTGTCCATCACTACAAAAAAGTGTACTCAAAACCCCATAGAGTAAATATTCATGATATATTGGTCTATTCTTCCTTCTATGTTTCGATGGATTACATTCAAAATGAATCCCTCATGAGACCTATCTTATTGGAAGAACTACTCTAAGTTTTGAAATCCTTCCAAGGTGGGAAATTCTCAGGTTCAAATGGTTGCACCATATATTTATTCATTGGATTCTAGGACATGTCAGTTATAAAAATGTTGGCTACAATAGAGGAATCAAATTCCCTAGGTAAAATCCACCCTCCATTTAATTCAAATTTTATATCAAACATTCCAAAGGAAAGGAACCCTTTAGGTTTTGAACATTATAGGCCAATATCTCTACAATTTTGTTTACAAATTAATTTCAAAAATCATCACCATTTGTCTCAAACCATTACTATAAAATCATATATCCCCATGAAAATTTTGACTTCTTGTATGATCAAATTATTCATGATGTCTTAGATGTTTCCCAAGAATACTTACGCATTATCAAAACCAAAACTTGCTTTTGTGTGAATTATCATGATACACTAGCATGATACTGACATCATAGGTTGTATTATCACTCACACTAGCCTCATGCTTGTGCATGCTAATGTATGTTGCGATATGCCTTCACTCATGCTTCACCATGAACATTGTAACCTATGTTCTCATACTATTTCTTTACCATCATTGGGCGTGCCTCATGCCTTCACTCGCATCGAACCAACATCATCTCCCTTAGTTTATTACCTTTGTTAGTTTAACACTAATCGTTGTTTCCTATTGCCTCTTTCCTTCCTTAGTACTTAGGTAGGGTTCCCCATTTTTTCCTCTCCCCTTCCCCTTGGTCCTTGGTCACTGGTTTGGATTTATTAGATAATTTTAGGCACTTTTTTGGGGCACTCTCTTACTCTATGGGACCTATTTGTGACTCCCTTCACATTTATGTTGTAATTTTTCCATTTGATTGTTGAATTCTTTGTGTGAGTCATATTTGAGTCTCGAAACACTCTCATACCATCAATGCATGCATCTACTATAACCATGTCAAATTCTAGTGCATACAAGCACAAACTAAAAAATATTCAGCGGTGTCCCCACTCTGTGTGGGGGAAAATTAAAGAATAATTTCCACTAATTGGTAATTAATGGACAACCTTGAAAATTGTTAGACGAACCAAAGTTAAAATTGGAGATGATGGTATAAACCTGAATGAGCTTCTCTTGGTTTTAGACCTTGTGCATGGTAGATGAGCCCTTAAAGCATCGTTTAGTCCCTTGAATACTATTGTTTTATCCCTATACCATGTACAAAACCTTAAGATTCATCTATAGTTCATAAAACCTTGTAATGGTGAAAATATGACACATAGGCCAAAGATTTCATGTATAGGGCCTATGTGGTGGTTTTACACCCTATGCATGGTTTGGGAGTCCTAAAAGTGTATTGTATGCCTTAAGACATTTATAGTTCCTCCTCATACCATGTCCATGACTTGGAGGAGCATAATTTGAAAAAATTCAATGCAAGCCCCTTTCATTGGTCCACTAGTACATATGGGTGTATTATTCCATGAAATTTTTCCATGTTTCCATTATTTTTATTTTTATTTTAAATTGGGTGGGATTTTCGTCGCTATAGCGACGATTATTGCATACCTCAAAAACAATTTGTCAACATACGTGGTTTGCAACGGCTAGTTGACTTTTTTTGGGTCGACTCGGGCATTTT
This sequence comes from Picea sitchensis, assembly GCA_010110895.2. NCBI lineage: Eukaryota > Viridiplantae > Streptophyta > Pinopsida > Pinales > Pinaceae > Picea > Picea sitchensis. The sequence continues at coordinate 170,798 of SNQJ01S0007647.1, forward strand.
TTTCGCTATATCGACGATAGTCGATCCATATATACCTAACTTTAAGAGACTTTGCGACACATTTTCTATATTTGTGACATTGTTCGTGGATTTTGTTTGAGTTGTTTATTTTTTCCATCACCCACCAGTTGAACAAATCCAATTCTCGATCTACATAGCTCGGATTTTGAACTTGCAAGGTTAGTATGTTTTTTTATTTATGTACTCATTTAACTTGTAAATTTTTGTTCAAATGAAATTTCATGTAGCTTGTTTTTTCCTTGATAATATATGATATGTGTAGTACCATATTTCAAAATATTTATGTCATTGGTTTTTGGATCTAGTTAGTATATTCTATGGAAATTCATGTGAAATGTTAAGAAAAATATTTTCCGAAGAAGTATTTTAAGAAGAGGGAAAATTACTCCATCAATAATTCAATTCAAACATTAAAAATGGATGTCATTATATTCAATCTAGATTAATTTGATGAGCCTACAATTCCTTATGTAAATTTAATCCTTATTACAAAACCACCAACTCATAACAACTTTACCGGTTGGACTAATGTTTGAAATAGAAAGTGGAAAAAAATCCTCTTAGGTCTAATCCTATCCCTTAGCGACCTTGTTANAGCCTACAATTCCTTATGTAAATTTAATCCTTATTACAAAACCACCAACTCATAACAACTTTACCGGTTGGACTAATGTTTGAAATAGAAAGTGGAAAAAAATCCTCTTAGGTCTAATCCTATCCCTTAGCGACCTTGTTAGCCCTCTAACTTTTTTGTTTCTATGATGTTGTGCCTATATATATTAATGTCATATTTTTAGTCTAGTATTAGGTTAGGTTAGTCATATAACATTGTATTCTTATTTGATGTTGTTTCTCTCAATTTTTTATAATCACACGCAATTCTAGATGTAGTGATTAACTCTAGTTTGTAGTTGTTGTAACTTTTTTATACATTGTTAATAAGGAGTAGCTAAAATATAAAAATTTCATGATGAAATCTATGATAACATGATGAAATCTACTAGTCAGACAATGAAAAATGAAAACATGCCAAAGTGTCTTAGAAAATAAAATCATGACCACTGTATGTAGCATAAAATTGTGACCATTGTATGTAGCTGCAAATCAACACGTCATAATTTAGACCAACCAAACCCAATTGTGGATGGAAAGTGGATGGGACTCTTTTTTTAGTTTTGAATTTCAAAGATTGACATTTTCTCTACAAAACAACTTAGAGGCTAGTGTATGGTGTCGAGTGATTCAAGTTTGAGAAATTTTGACCACTTTCGTTAAATGGTGTGTAATTATTTTCCATGGTGATTTCAGTACACACTACTCTAAAGTACAAATCCCTGCATATCGATCTTAATAGTTAATCGATAATAAATAAATAAAAAGCATGTCGAAATGTCTTAGAAAAAATAATTGTGAGGATTGTAGGTCACTGTAAATAAACATATCATAATCGAAAGGAGTAGCTAAAATATAAAAAATTGACAACTTATTGTTTGGTATGGTGTAGTTAAGACAATTACTTTTTAGTACAAATATTTGTCACTATGAACGAAAATGACAGGAATCTTGTTTGGTTAAGAGCGGCATTAGAGACAAGGGGTGATGGAAAAGTTTTTTCCCTTGCTATGATTGCAGGTGATTGCAAAGAAAAAGACTTTTAAAAACAACAATTGAAAGACATTGTAGGGAGAAGGGGCGCGTTGAAGGGGGTTATGAATATCATCCCTTGGTAAGAGGATTCAATATTTAATGTATTATCTATAATAGTCATCATGTCATTAATTTTAGTAATATTTCTTATCGATGTTTTCATATTTTCTATACACACTATATTTTCTACGTTGTTTTTAAATATATAGATGATGTCCCCAAAATGTCAACCTCCAGAGAGTTATTTGCCAAGTACTAGTAGAAATACTCCTTTACAGGGTGATGAACTTCGAGATCAGAATATTGAAGATGTTGATCGAGTTATTAATGATGATATGGATGGAGATAACAATAGTGATTCAAATCAGGAAGATGAGATACATAGATTGATCCAAGACACATTTGCTCCAATGGATGAGGACAACCAGGATGACAGTCATGATGTTGATCCTATTCTCGATAAGTCACGTCAACCTCTTTATGAAGGCTCAACAACAAATATTCTATCGGTTATATTGTTGTTGGTGAACTTGAAGGTTTTTAATGGTTTATCAAACACATGCCTCACACCGATACTAAGGTATTTAATTTGTTAATTATTTATGCCTGCATGTTCACAAATACTTAAAAGGTTCAACTTTTTCCTATATTGCTATTGTTTTGTAATTTGTAAATTAGTATGGATGTGATATTGATGATTAATATTGTTTACATTGACTTATTGTTTTGAATTTTGTAGATTGTTAGGTGAATTTCTATTACTAACATCAAATATCTTTCCACACACATATCGAGAAATATTCGTGATTATGAAAGAAATTGGAATGGATTATCAGGCTATTGATGCATTTCCTAATGATAATATCATATACTATGGACAATATGCATTAGAAAATTAATTCCCACAATGTCAAATAAGTATATATCGAACCGATAAAGCGTCAAAGAAGGTGCCTCGCAAAGTTCTTTGTTATATTCTGATAATTCCACGTTTCCAGTGGTTGGTTAGGTGCCAAAGTATAGCACAGTTTATGGATTTCCATGCAAATAATAGAAGTCGAGACGATGTTCTTTGAATGCCTGCAGATGGTTCTACATTGAAGTACATCGAAGAAAAGTGGCCATTTTTTAAAGAATAACCTCGTAATGTTAAAATTTCGTTGGCAACTGATTGTGTCAATCCATTTGGACAGCTTCGTTCTACGTACTTAGCGTGGCATATTTTTGTTATAATCAATAACCTTCCTCCTTCGATGTCGATCAAGAGAGAGCACACAATGTTGGCAATGATTGTTCCAGGTATTTAATTCTCTTTTATTTGCTTTAAAGTATGACAAAATATTTCATTTCTTTGTTTCGTGCATGGTAATTATTTATTTTATATATAACAACATCTAGATAAGTATAATTAGTCATGCAATATGTTGAACCAATTAGGTAAGTACCAAGTTAAAGATATGAACTTATATATTGAGCCTATTATCGATGAGTTGTTGAAGTTATGGGTTGGCATCACTATGTATGACATCTCTAGACCAATAGGGAAAAAACGATTTCAATTCCATGGAATACTATCATGGACAATTCATGATACTCCCGGGTTAACACATTTTTGTGGTATATTGTTACTTTATTTTGTGATTTAATATTAGATATATTTATTGAAAATATCATGCATTATGTTAAATTGTAACTCTAATTCGCTACATTAATTCATATATCTTGTAGGTATTCAAACAAAGGGTAAATTTGCATTCCCGGTTTGTGGTCCCAGGATAAAATCTCATCATTCAAGGAGTTTAGGAAAGGAAGTGTTTGATGAGTATAGGCACTTTCTGCCTAAGAATCATAGTTATCAAACTACAGACAAAGAAAAATTAAATGGTAAACAAGAGAATGGAAAAAAACATGAAGAATGACACCTCGCCTATGGAAATTGGAATATATTAGAAATCGTCAAGGTATGCAAATTATTTATGTATGACATATTATATAAATCGTTGGTTAATTTCATCAGTATTAATTTCATTTTGTTTGATTAATTAGTGTTAATTTCAATTTGTTGATGTTTCATGAATGTCGTTAAGGCACAAATGGGCTTCCACGAGGAATGAAAAGTTACCTGATGCAATTCAGTAGATTGCCATACTACAAGCACCTAAAAATAGTTAATCTGCTTGATACAATGCATATCGGGAAGAACATAACAAAATTGTTATGGTGAATATTAGATGGAAGGACTGACAAAGAGAGAATTGGAAATATTGTTTGTGGCATCCAAAAATCTAATCGTGCATTGCAAAGTGTTATTATTAATTCTAATGGTGATGGTCGTGAACAAAATACTAGTTTTCCTTGGTTATTGATGGAGCAACAGAGCAATATTGTAAAAGAGGTCATTCGAAAAATTAGGTTTCTGACGGGGTTTTCGTCGAACATACAAAATATCTTAACAAAAAGGGTGATTTTGGTGGGGTTAAAACACATGAATGGCATACATTCATTAAGGTAATTAGTAGGTTATAATATATTTTCTTATTTGTACTCATTTTTTGGAAACAAATAATAATTATTCATTTTTTGTTACAATATGTTCTGCCTTTATCTCTCCCAGACGACTTTGACAACAACATAAAACAAATTATTTATGTACTTGTAAAATACACGAGGTAAATAATGTTTTATAAGGAAAATGTACTTCTTATGTGATTTGTAGTAGAACTTATTGACATATTATGTTTTATCTGCAAATTTATGTATGCCTTGATATTATTTTATTGCATCGACATTTGTAGGTGGCTATCATCAAAAGAAATCCATAAAGAAGATATAAGGTATTGGAAGAGAGAAATTCCCCGACTAATGTGTCAAATGAAACAATATCTACCTCCAGCATTTTTCAATGCATAAGAACACTACCTCATACACCAAGTTGAGGAGATTGAATTATGTGGACCAGTACACACAAGGTCGATGTGGATGGTGGAGAGGCAGTTGAAGTCATTGAAGGATTTTCTTAGACAAAGAGCACATCCAGAGGGTTATATGGTTGAGGGATATATGGTATATCAATGCATGGTGTATATTAGTCAATATCTACCCAAATTAGCAGAAAATATGAATCTGCATCGCATTTGGCATCTCGACTCCATCAACAAATTTGAAGGGGAGGTCCTAATGGGGAAAGGTAAATGAGGATTGTGAAAGGTAATTATTAGTTGTTGACATAGATTTAATATATTACACATTTATTTTTCCAATTTTATTTTATCATACTGATTTTTTACATTTTTTATTCCTGCATATTGAACTATATTAAATTATTCATTTATTAACAATAGCTAATTAATGATATTAAATTGTCATTTTATCATATAGTTTCTCAAGAGTGGGATTCTTTACATTTATACATTGCAAACAACCTTGATTGGATGGAGCATTGGATAGAATATACTAAAGAATACTTCAGTAGGTTATCATGGGAAGGGGTGAGTAAGATTATTAAAACAGTGCATCGTCATCGAGATCAATTCCTTGATCTTACGTCAACTAGGGAAGTTGATTTAGCTTTTGGTTTAAAAGATAAACATACAAGTAAACTTTTTACCCACATTTTCCTAGTTATTTCCCAATTTTTCAATGTATTTGGTTTGTTTAATTTTTGAAATATATATTTACTAAGTCCTATATGAGGTTTATTAATTGGCAATGTAGTTTTTACTTGTTTTCCATGTTTCAATTGAAACATCATAAGGCTATGTGGTGTAATGGTCGTAAATTTTGTATCAAAATGTTGGATGATAAGATGAAAACCTCGGATTGTGGGATAACTACAGTGTTTAAAGTCACCAACATTTCCTCTAGAAGTGACAGAAATCTGGAAGAAACTGAGAATAGGTACTATGGGCATTTGGAGGATATAATTGAGTGTGATTTTAATTCCTTTAAAATAGTTTTGTTTGAGGTTAAATAGTATAGGCTACTGATGCATGAATGTGATCCTGAAAGAAATTTTATTGAGCATGATAATGGATTTTCCATGGTTAATACAAGGGAATTTGAACTGGGTACAGAGCCTTATGTTCTTCCAAGTCAATGTGAGAAAGTATTTTACTCAGAGGTACTTGGTAAAGCAGTTTGGTCATAGTTGTTAGATATGATCCAAGAGGAAGACTAGTAAAGTATAATCATGTAGCCGAGGATGAAGATAATAACGAGGAAGAATATATTGATTATGCAGATAAGGAGCAGGTGGTTGTAGTCTATGTGTCAGACGAAGAAGTTTATCATCCAAATGTAGGGGACGACGATCTCATTGATGATATCGATAACTATATTAATGAAAATGACGTTGATGATGATGTTGATATGAATGAGCCTTTCACCAATATTGATTTTGAACCAGATCCTGATACAGATGTTGATTTGGATGAAGAAGAAGATGATTGATATCTAATTGTTGAAAAGAAAAGGTATGTGTTTATATATTTTATATGATATTTATATGTTTTTATTTTGTATAATATAGTATATGATACATGTTCTTTATAATTTCAAATTAGGTACTATGGGGAAATTGAGAGTGATGTGAG
>SNQJ01S0007647.1:177107-187244 GCA_010110895.2 Picea sitchensis
AGCTTCCACCTTCACGTGGTTGCTTTTGTTTAGTAGAGAATGAACTATTCTCAAAACCAAGAGGAGATCTACGCGACTGCGCCTAATCATACCAATGGTGTAGGTATGTCATCCCAGGGATTTACATTTTTATGTTTATATTTTTGTATAATCTAATGAATGACAACCATAATTTAAATTTTTGTCGTTTTTTTAATAAACTATGATCGATCCCAATATTTTGTCAAAGCAACACATTGTTCTTTTGGCATTAATTTGACAATATAATCCATTTTTCTAGTAATGGTCAGCATGGATGCCAGGTTCTCAAGTTTCATTGAAAAATATAAAAAAGTACCATTTATGAGCATTTTCAATGCAAATCCGTCGAAATTGCAAATTTTAAATGCATAAATCGGATTTAGCAATTTCGAAAACATCTCATACCAACGATGTAGGTATGTCATCCCATGGATTTTATGTGACAAATAAATATCTGTCAGATTTTTGTATAAAATTGTCTGATATGCCTCTCCTTTCTACGAGATTTCCGTCCAAATTTAAAACATTATCTATATTGAAAATTGTTGGTTTTTCTTTGCGTTGAAAAAGTATGCCTCTCATTTTTTCTATATTCAACTACACTTCTTTTGACTTGAATTTGCAGTTTTTAATTTGTGTTATTCAAATTTTACAAGGAAATTGTACTGGGACTAGACATGAGCAACAATGACCTGTGAATGGGGCCAACATTGAATTTTTTTCAAACGGTTTCTGTATGCACTAAAATTTGACATGGATAGACTATTCACATTCCTTAATGATATGGGAGGGTTTTTCGACTCAAATTTGACTCACACACCCACTTTCTTCCATCATCAATTCATCATGTAAACCATAAACCCTAATTTTCTTTCAAAGTACACAAATTGGTTGACGCAAGTTTTAAGTTTTCACCAGTCTTTAGTGGAGTCATCGATTTTTTGGGTTTTAGTGTTCCCGATGCATGGATTTGTTGTTGTTGACATGGAATTGGACAACATGTGTACCTTCTTAATTTTCTTCCTTCACTTGATGTGGGCCTGGTCATTCCTAGCCTTGAATTGAAAGTTACCCCTAGTTTTAGTCATCACCCTTCATGACACTTGTCACCAAATTATTAGATCACAAGGTTGGAGGAATATGGGCATTGGGATGAGGCTTTATAACCCTACAGTAAAAAGAGACATTAATTGAACTTTGACTAGATTGAAAGGTGTGTGCAATTGAAAATACTAACAACCTAAAACTAAAAGGGATCAATACACAGAATTTCAATGAGAGGTGATCTGGTGGTGTGTATGAAGAGGCCTAACACCTTAAAAATTATCATTCTCCTCCAACTATCCACATATATGTATAATTCTAAATCATCATCCCTCCTTGAGTCCAATGACCCCATGATTCTAGTGTGGCCATGCTTGATGTGGAAGTTTACACATTTCAAATTATGGGATCATACATAAGATAATGTATCACCTTTAGTGGATCATACATATATATATGGTAAAAATCCAACTAGAATAAGATTCTTCATTTTTTAACTCAATATGTAATCAGTTACAAATGCTTCATTTGTTAACTTGAATCTTCCCTTCTTCTTAATCTTAGGCTCTACTTTCCATTATCAAACTACAAATAAATCCATTTATAATCTTTAGAGGATAGAACCACACTCCCCTCATAATTTATAAGTTACCATGCATAGGTATCAATTTACAAGGAATCTTTGAGGAAAATCAAGCTCAAACAGATCAGGCTAAGATTAAATCCTCCTCTCCCGCTACATCCCACACCTATAGGAAATTTGGATGAGGAAAAGGAGAAGGAAGATTTGAAAGAAAATAGACAAAAAAGTAGGGTTACACCATGTCAAAGGTGTCATTACTCATTTTGTGTCCTATGACCTTAGGGATGCTTGCAAGGAACAAAAATAATGGGACAAAAAAAGAGGCAGGGTAAATGACATAATGTACATGAGACATTTTTTATTATATAATATATATCTCTTTGTACCTCTGTCCTCTGTCTCTCAAGCGCAGAATTAGAAATTTGGGTAGGAAAACCAACATCGAGTGGTTTCTTATCATTTATTTCAAACTCCTTATAACCCTTAACTCATAGTTCTTACAATCCTTAAAACTGGACACTCTAACATATAACAACATATTTTTAATCCTTATAACCCCTTAAACTTTACCCTATTACCCTTCATCAATAACCCAACTAAACTTGTAATCCCAATGGCACATAAAACCTATCTCATGACTCCTAAGAATGTATCAACCCTAATTACTATGACCCTTAGTTACCCCCTATGAATCCTAACCACAATCCTTTGTAAATCATAACCCATTTAACCATTAACACCAAAAATAATGATATAACACCTATCTCTTAACCTTTATAATCTTATACAACTAACACCAATAAACATTATTATTCTAACCTCTAACCTTTATAATTGTAACACCTAAACTTTGTAATTCTAACACCTAAACTCTAACATGACATACATCTCCTAACCCTTACTTTGAATAACACCTATAACTTCTAATTGTTATAACCCCTATGAATTTTCACCCTATAATAACCATTATCCACAATGAGTACCCTAAACCATATGAATCATATAACTTTAAACCTTTAAGGAATTGTAAATGACATAATTAACCTAGAACACATATGAACTTATAAAAACTAACCCTTAGAACCTCTATCAAATCTATCTCGTAACTCCTAAGAATGTATCAACCCTAAATTCCTATGGCCCTTAGTTATTCTATATGACTCCTAACCACAATCCTTTGTAACTCATAACCCATTTAGCCATTAACACCAAAAATAATGATATAACACCTATCCCTTAACCTTTATAATCTTAGACAACTAACACCAATAAACATTATTATTCTAACCTCTAACCTTTATAATTCTAACACCTAAACTTTCTAATTCTAACACCTAAACTCTAACATGACATACATATCCTAACCCTTACATTGAATAACACCTATAACGTCGAATTGTTATAACCCCTGTGAAATTTCACCCTATAATAACCATTATCCACAATGAGTACCCCTAACCATATGACTCATATAACTTTAAACCTTTAAGTAATTGTAAATTACATAATTAACCTAGAACACATATGAACTTATAAAAACTAAACCTTAGAACCTCTATCAAATCTATCTCGTAACTCCTAAGAATGTATCAACCCTAAATTCCTATGACCCTTAGTTACCCCCTATGACTCCTAACCACAATCCTTTATAAATCATAACCCATTTAACCATTAACACCAAAAATAATGATATAACACCTATCCCTAAACCTTTATAATATTAGAAAACTAACATCAATAAAAATTATTATTCTAACCTCTAACCTTTATAATTGTAACACCTAAAATTTGTAATTCTAACACCTAAACTCTAACATGACATAAATCTCCTAACCCTTACTTTGAATAACATGACATGCATCTCCTAAACCTTACTTTGAATAACACCTATAACTCCTAATTGTTATAAAACCTGTGAATTTTCACCCTATAATAACCATTATCCACAATGAGTACCCCTAACCATATGACTCGTATAACTTTAAACCTTTAAGGAATTGTAAATGACATAATTAACCTAGAACACATATGAACTTATAAAAACTAACCCTTAGAACCTCTATCAAATCTAATCATATAACATCTATAAATCCTCACACTCATAATACCTAATGCTTTGAACATATAACATTTATTATTCCTAATCCCTAGCCTTATAACCCTAAGACTCTTAAATCCTTGAAGATTATATCCCCTAATTCATATAACCCCAAACCCCTAAAACCACTAACCTAATACCTTATAATCTTTTACCACTATAACCATTATAACCATGCTTAATGTTTAACCTTTATCCACTATAACCCCCAATCCCAAAACCCATCAACCTTATCACCATTGATCCTTATAACATATAATACATGCCATGTAACCCAGATATAACCCATATTATTGCAATCTTGTAGTCCATATAAACCAAAAAAACTAACCCCTTAAACCCCCAATTTCTAACATATATCAGTGCCTAACTCTTACAACTCTTAACCGCTAAACCTTATCAACACCAATACATATAACCCTTAACCTAAAGCTCTTATAACCCTTAAACCCAAATCCTATAACATACAACACCAAATGAGGGGTAGAAGGGGGTAGAGGGACTATGTTGTAGAGGATAGAAAATAAGGAAAAAGACATTAGGTTTTTTATCTAGTTGATCCAAGCACCTAAGAAGCCATATCTTCTTGAGTCTTATAAAAGTGTTATAAAAGTGGCATTAAGATATTTGAGGACGCATCCATATCTTCTTCAGTCTTCCACCACTTTACAAACCTCTTTATCTATTGTGTGTTAGAAAGAATGAAATAATTCGATTGAAAATTTGTACGGACCTCGCACTTTACCTCCAACCATGTATTTAACGACTCTAAGTTCCACTTATAATGTTGATATCTTGTTCATGAGGAAAGAATTATGCTCCTCAAAGACCATACTAGGTATATGTTGGTGGTATAGTTAGTGGATGCCTTTTTTCCTCAACAAGTTCAATGAGAAGGTCACTAAAGTAGTTTGTGAGGTATTTTTCTATATTTGTGTGGTCGTCTACTATGTTTCCTTGTGCATCCATTAGGAAGAAAATTCTATTATGGTTCCACCTATTCATGGTGGTGCGATGGAATAAATTCATGTTCTTATCACCATTTGTGATTCATCTTACTATATATTTATGCTTCGAGAGGCATTCTTCCTATTTTTTTTATGTAAATTCCTTCTTGTAGTGATGACTGATGAAGGATTTCCATCCTTTGAAATGCCCTCCTTCATGATTTGTCTCTGTAGGATGGCCATTTGCTTCTGAAGATGCCATTTATTTTAGAAGATATTTTTTAATTCCTTTGTATTCCATTTTTTGTGTTTGGTTTTGAGATACTTTATTTTTTACTAAATAATTTACATTTAGTTCCTTGGATGTTTCCTCCCTCATTCCACCATTCGGAAATTATTGCTTGCAAGTTGGGGTGTGAAAACCATAATTGATCAAATTTGGATACTATTTATTTTGGTGTTACTTTGTTATCACATTGCAGCGAGATGGGCCAATGGTATGACCTTGCACCTTGTAAGACTTCCCCTATAGCCCCAAAACCATTACTACATATTTTTTTCAAAGAATAGAAACCTAGCCAATTAGACATCAATCTAGTTTGAGCCTCCCCTTTTATTATTCTAGGTAAAATGGCCATTGGTTGTGGAAATTTCTACTAGTCTTAAGTCTTCAATAATATGTTTAAAGTATAGGTTGTTCTCTTCTAGCCTTCTATTTCCTCCTTTTTAGCACTAAGGGATGTTATTAGGTTGAAATCACCTCTTATTATCCATTGATCTCCAACAACAGTATCCCCTATGGCTTTGAGGGATTCAATGAAGGTTCTCTTATGAAGTGGGCTAGGTGTCCCATATATATTGGTTATCCTCATGTTCCTTGAAGCCTATTTCTTTGAAATGACCTATGATATTATGGTTTCAGAGTGAGTTTCATCATTATGATTCTATTAGAGTTCTATAACATGGTCATTCCTCCATAGTTTCCTTCCATATTGGTGGCTAGATAGATACAACCTTTCCAAGTTTTTTTGGCTATTTCTTACATATTTTGTTTGTCACATATCATCTCTTGTAGCATCATCATATCTATTTGCTTTATTAAAATATCATTTTTAAGGATTTATTGTTTTACTTTCTCATCTATAAAAATCATATTTATAGTTGCTATTTCTTTCTCATCATATTTATTGTTTCTTTATTAAAATCAATCAATAAATAACATCTATAAATATCAATCAATTAATATATATAATATATAATATATATAAATAATATATTAATTAAATATAAGTTAATTATATAAAATATATGAATTAAAAAAATAAAATAAAATAAAATTCAAACAAACAAAAAATTCGACACTCGTGCCTTAATCATTCATGAATTTAGACATCACTCACACTCAATACACTCACGCGCAACCAAGGGAAAATTCACAGAGAAGAGGGAAAATTCGCAAAGAAGAGGGGAAATCGGCAGAAGATAAAGCCGAGAAGAGATAGGGAAAGGGGAGGAGGAGGCCAAGCACAGATCATACAAAGAAGGAATCCAATCATTCATGAATTTAGACCACTCACACTCACACTCGCGCGATAGAGAAGAGGGGAAATGGGTAGGAGATAAAGCTAATAAGAGCTAGGGAAAGAGGAGGAGGAGCAGTCCAAGCACAGAGACAGAGACAGAGAAGGAGGCCGCCAAGCATTCCACCATCGAAAATGGTAATTTCGTGGGCTTTGTCCCCAAACCCAAATCTAACTATTATTTGTGCATCATTATGTTTGTGACTATAGGATTGACTCCCAATACGTTGTTTTAGAAATGCTAGTTTGAAAACAATTTGATGTAGTTTGAAATGCTAGTTATAAATTTACATTTGAGCTTAGCTCCCCTTGGAATCTTGTCACAATAAGTATGTGCAAATTCCTCCCTTGGCATATTCATTGTTTTGGGTTTGAGTTTAGCACTCTTGGGGTTTGGGTTTCCATGTTGTTGTAGGGTTTAGGGTTGTTACTTTGGGCTAATATGTTCTTTTAAAATGTTGAAATTCTTGAAAATTCAAATACCAAAAAAAAATCTAAATAAACAACATAAATAATTCCTAAACAAATAAAACAAAAAAAAAATCCTATCACTAATCTTGAAAACCCTAACAAAAACTAAGAAATGAGTGTTAGAGCATGTAGTTTTGCATCTTGGGCATATTGATATGAAACCCTAGTTGTGGCACAATGAAACCCTTGCAATATTCTGTTGTTTGTATGCTTGAATGATTCCCAAGATGAATTTGTGGTAACCCTAGATGTGGAAATGTGTCCTCTTTTTCACTTTAAGCATATAGGTGTTGTGGGAGAGATGAAGTTGAAGACATTCAAGGAATGAAAGAAAACATGAGTGAATGGTGCCATTTTTAGGTTTTATCGCATACAGGTTAGGTTAAAATTAGATTTAACGAATTTGAATTGATCATACTTGCAATTAATTGTGATTCATAGACTCATTGACTACACTTTTGAAAAAACTTATTCGATTGTCGATCCGATTCAAACTCACGAGTCAACGAGGTTGATCTTTTTCATTGATCTTAAGGTTATAACTAGGAATTCACTCATTATAAGGAAACATGAAGTTTGAGAGACCAACAATATTTATCTCCCCCTTTTTTTAGAAGGGTAAATATCTGATCCACTTGTGAAGGTAAAGGCCCTAGAAGGGTTGTTGAAGATGTCATCTAGGTATTTTATCTTTTGTAACTTCAGAGTCCGAGCTAAAGTGGTTGCACAAATTAATGATACATGAAGTTATTGGAAAAACAATTAGTATCATATGTTAGCACTAGAAGTCACCTCCGGATTCCATCGAAGGTAAGCCCATTACCCATCAGTTTATATGTCACAATGAATAAATTTAAAGGGGTTCGAATGGGTGAAAACTCAAGATAATACCACTCTAAATCATAAAACTGGACCAACATGCACAAGTAGGTTAGGTATTGATTAACTTCAGTCAGTAATATGTAGTAAGGGTGAGTAGGAGGAAGAACTAGAGAGAAGAATGTAGAGGTCTGTTATGGACATCCGATCTTCTAGCGGCCTAAGGAGGAACAACTCAGAAAACAAGATCCTCTTGGATTCAAAGTTTCATAAAAGGATGGAGAACGTTACAACAAAAATGAAATCAAACCTACATTACAATACAACCATAACAATCCATGTGAATATTTCAATCATGGACACTCCAGCATTAGAGGTAAACAAGATGGAAAAGAAGATGACTTAGATTAAACCAGAAGTCTCAAATCATGTTACATAAATATAAAACCAGAAGCTTCATAAAAAATTTACAATACGGGAGCCTAGCTCAACCATCGACCATTACAAAATATCAAAATGACTCATATATACTCAAAAAAAAATTACCACTACCAGTAGAGGCGTGCTCGAGCTTCTCGTCCAATGCCATACGTCTGTGTGTTCTCTAGCAGACTGCGCATGCAATATTCTATCATACACGAGCTTCTATTAGACGTGAGCTTATGTCAGATGCAGTCATGTTTCATTAGGGGCCTACAAAAGAGTCGGATTGCTGAGAGTCCTTCTGGATTTCCATTTAAGTGGTGAGACGAGGTTTCACCAACCTTCCTCACCTTCATTAATTGTCTGCATCGGGAAATAAATGAGATTAAATTCCCATGGGGGCAACCACGTGGTGCTCTCGGATAGGACACCATATAAACACGTGATTGCAGGGCTGCTCAAAGGTGGTTTGGGTTCACACCGCTTTTGAGCCCGCAATCCAACACCTCTTGCCACGTAGTCCTTTTGCCAAACCACAGTTTCAATTGCGGGACCATTCAAGAAAATTATCACCTGAGCATGTTGCGTCCCCACAATGAACTGTGGCCATAGATCTAGTCTCGATCTGAGATCTAGATGCACCCGCTAGATTTAGTGCCACTGCCAAGCTCAACCGCCCGCCAACTTTAGAATCCACCAAACTATGCCCTAGGGGAGAGGGACACTACTTTTGATGTTGAACAATAATACCTCTCAGAGGATGATCTGACGACATGTAGCCTCCAGAGATCGACGCCTAAGATCCCTTCGAGTCTTCGAGCTCCAGGAAAATCAAATCCCAAACCTCCTCTGCCTTCAACTGCTTTTACCTAGAGCTATGGATCTGCTTACATGTGGCCCCGTCGATGGATGGTCCAGATTCACTTCAGGCCTTTGACACTTCTGGCTTTGGCCACTTTGACAAACAACTTTAAAAATAATTCGAACCACTGATCTGATATTCTCAGGAATGTCCACTGTTGAAGCTAATCTCGCATGTTGCTTGCATTTTGAGCCTGAAATGGACTACTCCGAACACTGTTCTTTGACGTTTCTTGTGCAGGATGTGAACTTGGACAACTTGTTTCCCTTGACAACTATATGTGATAACATTTGGCTCAACAGGGGATGGAATGCTCCCTGTGAGCTACCAAGAACAAGCAATTCTAGTCACCTTATGCATTGGGATATGAAGTCATGCTTAAAAAACATCCTGTTGAGGAATACAGGCCAATAAGTAAAAAAAATGAAAATAAACACACATGGGCTCCACAGGAGCTTATTTATGTACAGTCCTAAACTAATTGATTTTTACATGGTGCTAGGTGAAAGAAAATTTCCACCATAGTCATTCAAGTAACTTCTTGACTGGAAGATCTTTTACTCTATCAGTGATCAATAGCAGATAATGCAACCGTGACAGCAGAATGGTTACATCCTTCAGCTTCTCTCCAAAGGCTAAATTTGAGATCAAGTTGTTTGGATCCAAGATATGAAGGAAATGTCACTCAAAGTACTCGCTGACAAGCTCATAGAATGAGTGGAAAACTCCAGAAAATTTGTAACAGACAGCCCAATCTGCTCCACAGCTTCTCACAAAGGGTTGAATATCTCTGGTAAGCACAGGTGGGTGAACAATCGATGCAAGTTGACTGGTTCCGGGAGATGGTTTATGATCGATAGGCTCAAGATAGAAGATAAATTTTCCCTCTGGCTCTTCCTCTTATTCATTGGGATATTCATCAAAAGTTGGTTGCTCTTGGTTAGAATTTGAAATCACTTCTTCATCATAAGAAGGGTTGCCAAAAACATTTGTTTCAAGGATCGGAAAATCCTCTGCATATCCTTCATAAGAGCAGAAAGCATGATCTGCCTCCAATTTTTCCATTCTTGCAGAAAGTGATTTTACCATATTTATCAACTCCTCCGAGGTATACCTCTCATCCACACAAATTTCACAAGAACAAACTGTTAAGAACCAAACATCAATATAGCATAGAAAAACCTCAGGAAAAGTAATCAACGCCTTGAAAAAGAGATAATTTCAGATAATAAGCCTCTTCGAGGGGGCAACCTCCTTTTACCCCACTTAAATGTTCAAGTCCAAGATGA
>SNQJ01S0007648.1:3984-14362 GCA_010110895.2 Picea sitchensis
CATGATGTATACTATCCATTCATGGGTGTTGTATATGCATGTGCATTTTCCTTCATGTCCAAATACCTTTATCAATCTTGCGGTCCAAAACCCATGACTAGGGTTGACATCAATGACAACAATCAATCTTCCAACAATCTCCTATCCTCTGCGGAGTAGGGTTTTGATGCTCTGTGCTTGTAGAATATTGAGAGAATATAATAAATAAGAGAAGAGTTGGTGGACATATCCCCACACTAGGGTGAACCACATATATCCTGTGTTATGGTTGCTTTGTGCATTCTGGTTATTGTCTTGTGTATATAATTTAAGCTTAAGTGCAGTAATGAATGTTTAGATGAATCTAGTATGATAGCTTAGTGATTGAATGATGTGAATAAATGCTAGATATGATATTTTTCCATGTGCTAAGTGCTTAGATGTGTTAGATTTGGTAGAATATTGTGTTTTTCTATAATTAGGGTTTGGATCTGCGATGTGAATAAGGGTTAATTACTGATGAATGTTAACTGCTAAGTGATTTGTTAAGTGGTATAATCACATATCTGTGTCCCATATAGGTTGCAGAAATTTGAGTCCTGCAACCACCCTCGCCTCTACCTCGGGTGAGACTTCATCTGCTTCGCAGGTGTTGCCAAAAGGGCCAATAGTTAGGGTTTTGTTGGTGCATTGAACCCTGGGTCTGCCCCTGTGCCAATAGGTGGTAAGGTGAAATTCATGTGGGGTCGTTCCCAACAAAAAGAGTTCGATGATTTGAAGCAGCACTTGTGCTCGACCACAGTAATTTCATTACCGGACCTGCAACAACCCTTTGAGATTGATACAAATGCTTCAAACTATGTTGTGGGTGTCGTTCTCACTCAGAAAGACCAGCCTGTGGCATATCATAGTGAGACACTATGAGATTTTGTCCGTAAGTACCCTAATTATGACAAATAAATGTACTCCATTGTGCAAGCCTACTGCTAGTGGAGACATTACATTCTTGAGAAGGATACAATCATCCACACTGATCATAATCCATTGTAGTTCATGCAGACACAAGGAAAATTGAAGAATGATCACCATCAGAAGTGGTCCACATACTTGCAACAATTCCACCTCAACATCAAGTATAAAACATTAAGCACAAACCACGTCGTTTATTTCCTCAGCAAACTGCCAGTCATGGAACTCACCATGGTGCTAGACTCTTGTGTCCAGGAGACCTCTGGATGGACCCAACTCTATGAGACAGACCCAGAATTCACCACCACTGACCAAATGTTGGGTGCAAATGTTGTTGTCTCTAATTTCAATGTTCAGGATGGGTTGTTGTGTCTTTTGGGCCATATTTGTGTTCCATCAAGCGAGGGAGCGAGCGAAGCTAATCTTGGAAGCCCACTACAATCGGGTGGCAGGACACTTCGGTGTCGAAAAGACAATGGCGATGTTGCAGAAACATTTCTACTAGTCGAAACTTCGATAGAAGGTCAACAAGTATATCAGGTCCTGCACTATCTATGCTATTTAAAAACCAACCACTAAGGAATAGGGCTTGTACACCCCTCTGCATACTCCTGACAGGCCATGGGAATCCATATCAATTGACTACATGTCGGGCCTCTCGTCCACCAAGCGGGGAAATGACTGTGTTTTTTTGGTTGTAGATCACTTTTCTAAGATGGTGATTTTGGCCTCCTGCAAGAAGAGCATCACAACATAGGCCACTGCCAAGCTCTTATTTGAATGAGTCTGGGTACATTTTGGAATCCCACAAACCATTTTCTAAAATCAGGACATCAATTTCTTAGCACATTCTAGTCGAGCCTTTGGTCACTATTGGACACCAAGCTCACCAAATCCATGACCTTCCACCCCCAGACAGATGGCCAAACTGAAGTCGTAAATCGAATGATCATGCATATCATGCACATGTATAATTACAAGAACCCTCGCACATGGGATGAGATTCTTCCCTATGTCCAACATAGCTACAACCGAGCCCTACATAACTCAACTAGCCATAGCCTCTTTCAGGTGGGGTTGGGATTCCAACCATTGGGTCCCATAGATGTTGCACTACCCCTTTCAGTCACCTCGGTTGACTCATATCTTTCCCCAAATGAAGCTGAAAAGGCCACCCGGTTCATTGAGTGGATCCAACACATATGCCAACAGCTTCAGGATATCCTACAGAAGTCCAATCACAAGTACAAGCAACACCATGATCAACATTGGGTGCCACATAAGTTTCAGGTGGGAAACAAAGTTTTGTTGCACTTACAGAAATAACAACTTACATGACCCCATCGGAAGATTCTACCACTCAGTTATGGGTCATACACCATCACCAAGGATGTGGTTGATAATTCTTTTGAGCACAACATTCCTCGTTTCCTTGGCCTGCACCCAGTGTTCAACGTGGATATCCTTCGACCTTATTTCTCACCATTATTGGACACCTCGAAGATAGCAGAACAACTGAAAACAACATAGATCAACCCAGACTACATACAAAATGAATCCAGTGATCAAATTGTGGGAAAATAGGTCAAGGGCCCTCGCCAACAAAGGATACAACTTTATCGAGTTGTCAAAGTAGGGAAGCTCTTGCATCAAGGCAAGTGGCTCACCCGGGGCCAAATTCATCAGAAATTTCCTCATCTGATGGGGGAATTAAATGCAATGGAGACCATTGCTTCCTAATAGGGGAGGATTGATCCAGATGGATGTCGGTGGCTTCCCACCTATTCCAACTGGCTTTTTTTTGGCAATTTTCCAATTTGGCAGTTTTTTCTTAGTTTTCGAGTCCCTGACTTCCAGGTTCGTTTTAAGGCCCTAAAATACGTTTTTAGGGCTCACCACAGTAAAATGGTACACTAAATTGCATTCTAATGGAAACATGTGTAGTCCTCGAATAGACCTTTCCAACAGGCTATCTTGTCCCTAAAATATAGATCATATGCAAAAGTTACGACCCCGAGAAGTTGATGTACTAACTTACCCAAACGAGGCCCACATGAATTTTGGCGCTTCATCTCCTAGGGTTAGGTTTTTGGATGTATAGGTTTTTTGACATACCTGTTTATTGTGAAAAAGGCCTTTAGAGCCTCATTGTAATCATCTTCTTTTGAATGAGCACAACCGTCACATCTCTTCTGAGAGATAAGCCACCACCATTCTACCAAGCTTATTTTCTGCTGCATTTTACAGTTTCAGCTTATTTACTTATTGAATAGAAACCAGTTTTATTGTATATATGTTATTATGTTTTAAGCATCTTTTGATAATCATCTGTATTCATTTTCTTCTGCTCATAAAATCTAGATTAGTGCTATCAGAGTGGTCTTCTCCTTGTCGCTCTTAATGCATGTCCCCAACGAGGCCAGGGTACAAAGAATCAGGTCTCGAGCTTGTTTCTCTTGAGGACAAAATATCTTGCATGCCCAATAGACCTCTCATGGTGGGAGAAAATAAAGATCATGGGATAGGATATCTATAACGTTTCACCGGCCACCCGCAGGCTGGGGTATGCCAATCCATAGAAACCACTCATGCACTGACACCAGTCAGTAACATTCCCAGCCTTAACAAGTCGAACCATGCTACTCTAGGGAATGCTTTCGTTCCCATACTGCGGAACATACAGTAACATACCCAATATTCAATTGAGATATGCCACATAAATTTACTCTTTAAACTGCATGCAACTAAAACATATACATACAACACTCTCGCGGAAGCTTTACATATAAACATAAACAAAACATTACTTTCTGTAACATATGAATTTTATATTGAAATAACAATAACTACAGATATGCAACATTTACAAGGAATTACCCATAAACATACAGGCAATTATAATCACATATATTATAAACCATAACATAGGCATGCAAACAACAAAGCAACACATCATTTTTATCATACAACTGGTACTTATCTCGGAAAGATTGTCACCAACTGCGTACAGACCGCCCACGAACCTCCCAGCCATAGACTACACTGTTCATCACTCTTAACAGTGAGTCACCCCCAAGCTGGGACTGAACTCCACCCAGGGTAAAGGGTTCCTATCTAGGCTAAGGCTCATGGACAACAGGAAAGACTCCATCTCAGGTGCTTGCTCAACTAACAACCTACAACCTCTCATTCCCCACATGCCTGTCCCACCCAAGGAAGTGTGCCCCTTCTCTGCTCAGCAGTCCCTCAACTGCCCCACTTCCCTTACAGGTCTTCAGCAACAAGCCGGACCGGAAGTCTCAGAGTGTTGTAGCTGCAGTCTAGCACCTTCAGGAATCAATCCCCAACAATTCTCTCACTCAAATAATTTCTCACGATCCTGACAACTCGCTTCTTCAATCCCGCTCCAAGCTAACCAGGTACACCAACCGAAAAGGGCTATGGGAACATGCTCTGGAATGGTGAAATGACTATCTCAAGGATAACGAAATGCATGAGTGAAAATGGTCATGGAACTATTGACTGGATAAATGAGTGTGGAAGGAATCACTATGAACTCTTCGTGAAAATTCATGGTGAGAATGATGGTCAGGTTGTTGGTAAGGTATCCGTGAAAAGTCACCAAATGAGCTAAGTTCCCCAAAATATGAATGCATGTCCCCAACTTGACACTTTTCATATCGGAAGTTACTTTGGTCCACTTGTCTCCAACTTTAGAACTTAGGATAAAATAGTTATCCATACTTTATGTTTTAGGAAATATTAATATAATATTCCCTTGAATTTTGGTCCTCCCTTTCCCTAACTGATGAAGTTCAGTCCCCCATCTCTTTTATCGTGGTCAGTCTATGCGTAGTGATGTATTTTATATTAATCATGAGTCGTGTACAAAGTCGGTGCATTGGCCTTTGACATCTAGGTGTTCTATCCTAATACCAAAACATAAGCATCCCAACTTATAATAACCAGCTCACCATCCTATAACACATATCATATACACGAGGCTCGTTTTCCTCCATACTTCACGCACCTTAGTTATTGCACGCGGTATCCTGGAATGTACATATTACATCATTTTACTGCGCAGTTCATGCACGCATTATGCCACATGATGTGCATTACCAAATCAGGTCAAAATATCTCACCAACTTAATTACATTTATATTACATTACAATTGGGTTCGGACGAGGGATATTACAATCCCCCCCCCCCCTTATTTATGCACTGTCCTCAGTGCATCATACACCCATATATAACATAATTTTCAAAAATCTTCAAAAAGATGCGGGTATTTTGTCCACATTGCATCTTCATGATCCCAAGCAGCATCCTCGGGACCGTACCAAGTCCATTGAACCTTTACAAGCCCTATGGCTTGGTTTTAGAGCTGTTTGACTTTCCGGTACAAAATGTGCACTGAAATCACTTGAAAAGTGCCTTCTTGCTCCACCTGAATCACATTCCAGTCAATAACATGATTAGCATAAGGTATATATTTCTTTAGCAATGATACATGGAAGACATTATGAACATACATAGATGCAGGGAATGCAATCATATAAGAAACTGGACCAATCCTCTCTAGGATTTCAAAATTCCCACAAAATCTGGCTGCCAACTTGGCGCAGCTTCCCAACTTCAGGGAAATCCTGTTAGCTTTCACTTTCAGGAAAACATGATCACCCACTTTGAATTCTTTGTGGGTTATGTTCTTATCAGCATAAATTTTCTGTCTGTCTTGGGTAGATTTTAAATTCTGCTTAATTTTTGTCATCTGGTCCTCCATTTCCCTGAGCAGCTCTGGCCCAACTATTGTCCTATCAGTTGGATTATCCCAACTTACTGGAGTATTTCACTTTCTACCATAAAGTGATTCAAATGGGCTCATCTTCAATGATGCTTGATACCCATTGTTGTACGCGAATTCTACCAAGTGTAGGTAGTCTTCCCATTTCGATGGTTTATCCATCACATACATTCTCAATATATCTTATATTAGCTTGTTCACCCTTTCTGTCTTCCCATCAGACTCAAGATGATAAGTTGTACTAAAGTTTAGATTTGTTTCGAATCCTTTGAACAATCCTTTCCATAAATTTGAGGTGAATTTCGGGTCTCTGTCGGACACAATTGTTTTAGGAATCCCGTGCAATCGTGCCACTTCTTTCATGAAAATATCAACAACCTTTACTGCCTTGTGCGTAGCTTTTAGTGGAATAAAATGGGAAAATTTCATGAGCTTTTCCACCACCACCATGATCGAATCATGCAACTTGCCTATTCTAGGAAATCCCGTAATAAAATCCATTGTCACCATTTCCCACTTCCACTCAGGAATGGTTAAAGGTTGCAGCAACCTCGTTGGGTGCCTATTCTCAGCTTTCACTTTCATGCATTCCATACATCTAGTGATGTACTCATCAATCTCTTTCTTCATACCTGGCCAAAAGTAATGGCTCTTTATCGCTACCACGGTTTTCTAATATCCAGGGTGCCCTACATAAGGAACATTATGTGTTTCATGCAAAATCATATGTTTCAAGTTCTGGACATTTGGAACAAAAATCTTGTTCTTGTGAAACAATATTCCATATATTCCCAACTTATAATTATCCACCTTTTTAAGCATCTTAGCATGATGTAGCAATGCTACCAATTCTCTATACTACAGATTTGCATTTGCAGCCTCCAGAATTTTTCTTTTAATATCAGTTTGGTACAAGCTAATAGTTGTAGCATGTAATTCGTGCACCTTCCTGCTGAGTGCATCAACCACTTTATTCTCTTTCCATTTGATATGATTTATATCAAAGTCATATTCGCTTAGAAATTATAACCATCTTCTTTGTCTAGCATTTAGATTTGGCTGATCAAATAAATATTTCAGACCATTATGGTCTGTTCTTAGCTCAAACCTCTTTCCCACAAGGTAGTGTCTCCATTTCCTCGGGGCATGCACTATGGCTGCCAAATCCAAATAATGAGTGGCATAGTTCTTTTCATGGTCCTTCAATTTCCTTGATTCATAACATATGACAAAACCGTTTTGACTGAGGAGTCCACCAAGTCCTTCATTACATGCATCAGTGCATACGATGAAGTCTTCTTCTGGGTCTGTGATCCTTAATATTGGAGAACTTGTCAATAATTGTTTCAAGTGTTGGAAACTCTTATCGCAATCCAGTGTCCACTGAAACTTCACTCCCTTTATTTGCAAAGAAGTGATTGGGTGTGCAATCTTTGAGAATCCTTCAATAAATATTCTGTAGTAGCCTACAAGACCCATGAATGATCTCACCTCTGTCACATTCTTCGGTGTTGACCATTCTCTAATGGCCTCTATCTTCTCAGGATCCACTGCTATCCCATCCTTTGAAATGATATGCCCCAAATAATGAATCTGTTTCTGATCAAATGAGCACTTGATCAATTTGGCATATAACTGACACTCCCTTAATACTTGCAACACCATCCTCAAATGATATTCATGAACACATCTTCAAATTCTTCTAGGACTGCATAATCCTCCAAATTTGGCACCTTATCTCTAGGTGTCTTTTCCAAATGAGCTACAATTATATGACATCCTTTTCTGTAACACTTCTTCAACTACAATGCTGAAATCTCTCTAATGGTTACTGCCCTGGGGATTCCCTGTACCTTCCTTGGTTTCCCTTCCTCATCCATGCAAGTAAATGTTTTGTTGTGACAGTCTAAGAGAGTGTGATGTTGGTCCAACCAATCCATCCCAATTATACAGTCATAGGAACCTAAAGGCAAGATGCTTAAATTTGCCTTGGTGTTCAGTCCATTCATGTATATGAGGCATGACTTAACCATTTCATTAACCTTTCTTCTGGATCCTGTAGCCAGTTACACCAACCAGGATTTCCCATGCTTGCTTCTTGGAAATTGCAAACTTTCCACCATCTAAGGATCTATATAACTATGATTAGCTTCTGAATCAATCAAAATAGCAAGGGTTTGGTTGTTGATCATACCTTCCACTTCAATCGTGTGGGACTGATACTCTGTTTGCTTGTTGTCCAAGGCTGCATAAATCCTTGGCACATATCTACCCATGTCCTCCACTGTTTCAGCTCGTTGTACATTGTGAACAACCCTACCTTTTTCACCTTTGTGAGGACAATCTTTGAACCTATGGTCCCCTTTACAACCCCAACATTGCATAGGTGGATGCCTTGGCCCTTGACTCCCTATGTCTATTGTTATGGGTTATTTAGGCATTTGATGTCCTTGTGGATTATTTCTGAAGAATGGTGGCTTAGCTCCCTTCTTCCTTTGATCCATCTTGAATTTCTTATTGTCTTCCCAAGCCATTTGGAAAGATGGTCTTGATTTCTACTGATCATATAGGAATTTAGCTCTCCTTATGGTCTCTTCTAATGTCTTGGTATAATCATACTATATTTTTTCACTGATGAAGGATGGTAATCCACTTAAATACCTTTGAATTTTGACTATCTCATCCTTGATGAAAGAGACATACTTTAGCAGTTCCAAAAACCTTCTCTCATATTCATCTATGGTCATACTTCCAAGATTGAGTTCAAAGAAATCTTTCATTTTCTTGTCATAGTATCTCTTAGTCTAATACTTCTTCTCAAAATACTTCTTGAATTTCTTCCAAGTAACACCTTTCTCTACAATGTGTTGCACCTGCACAAGTTGATCCCACCACATGGAGGCCTTTCCTTTGAGTTGATAGATAGTGATTCTACCTTCTGCATGAGAAGAATAATTATGCAATTGAAAATACTTCCTCATGCCTAGAAACCATGTTTTTGCATCTTCATCCTTCTTGTTATCACCATCAAATGTAGGAGGTTTGATTTTGTTCATTTCTCCCCTCAACTCATCCACCCTAGATATCTTATACCTTCTGACAAGAGATAGGCTTGAGCTGATGCATGCTCTCTTATGGGAATTCCTTTGGGAAAGATGGTGATGTCTACTAGCACTTTTTACTTTTCTTTTCTCCTCTGAAGTTTTGTGACTCCTAGATTTACTTGAGCCACTCTCCTTAACCAATTTCTCTTCTATTCTATTCAAACCCTCCAATAACTTCATGTTGAAGTCATCCTGCTGCTCTTTGGCTTTCATAAGCCTTTCATTATCATCTTTATGGATTTGGACATCCTTCTATAAATTCTTAATGGTCTCATCCATATTCATATCTTCATTCCTTTCTTCTCCATGTCCGTTGGATTTCGTTCCTTCCATGCCCAAAAGGACACCCACCCCTATGCTCTCATATTTTTTACTGTAATTCCCCTGTGCCTCTTACATTCCTATGGACTCTGCACTAGTCTAATATGATAGAGTTGTTGTTAATTCTTCAAAACGTCTAGCCATCGAAACTTATCAAGCTAACAATTTAACAATTCATGAGAATATGCACCATTTTGGTTCAATATACACATCATAATTATCTCTCCTGATCTCCTAGTGTTATCACCATGACAATTCTAGATAAGACCCAAGTCTTAGAAACACAGATATGTAGTTCTTTCAGAGATACACTTGTTCAAGAAGGTGGTTTGTCGAAACCACTTTCACCAAGACGTGGTATCACGTGTCTCAACATGTCAAATCCACCACTCGTGGAGAGGGAAACGGCTTAGTCAGATCACCCTGCTTCACTCGTTTGGTACTTCACAGCCATGTGACGTCAACTGAATGCCACCATGTAAAAAACTCAAAAGCTAGTGTTACACATTATTTTATCCATCCCTATGACTGTTAATGATGTAAACCTATCTATTGCCTTCAGAGGGGTTAGTGGCCTGAGTTCCTAAAGAGAGAAGGGAGAAGAACTTTTCCTGAGAAAAGAAGTTGCATTTTCCCTTGTAAAAACCCTGTAAAAAAGGAAGTTCATAGGTTGCTATATAGGCAGGGAGCGAGAATGCCTAATTCTCGCAATTTTCACCATAGCTAAGGTGCGAGATGTTCGCAGGTTTCACTATAGGCAGGGTACGAGAATGCTTACACGTGGGAAAAATGAGCGTTTTCTCGAATCTTCTAGAAGAAGAAACTTCCATGGTGAGGTGGCATCCAAATGGTTTGGATCTTACTCGCTTTCATGATTTAGTGGGATCATCTTAACCTCCTCACCTTATCCTCTTCAACTTATAAAAGGAGAGGAGTTCTCATGGAGAAAGTTAGCTTTGGTTAGCTTTTGAGCTTGGTTAGATTTGGAGCTTTTGGGATTAGCTTGGATTGGATTGAGCTTTGGAGATTTTTAGCTTGGCTAGATGAGCCACTTTGTCAAGATAGATTGTGAATATTATCAGATCTATGCTCTCAAAATTCTTGGAGCAAGAAGTGTGGGGGGAACGAAGGACAGTTGGAAGGGACCTTACAACATCAAGGCCATGGTTGTAATCTCTCTTTCACATTTAATATGAT
>SNQJ01S0007648.1:23449-39098 GCA_010110895.2 Picea sitchensis
TAGGGCTTCAGGAAATCTAGGTCGATCCGTACACAGGTGATGTCTGATGCACTACCACTCGAAGGGGTACCAACAAGGGTTACAAGGGTGGCCAACAGATGTGCGCTTAAGAACCACTTGTATTTCCTGCGTGTATGAATCCCTCAACCGCAGGTTTATGCGCATAACGATAGATCTTTGTGGCTTAAAGACGTCGGAATACGTCTCTACCCTGGAAAACAAATACCCACAATTTCTGCCAAGGAAAGTGCTCTGATACCACTTGCAAGATACCAGATATATAAAATATGCAGAACAAAAATAAAATGCTAGAAATGGCAGAATAATAGTAAAATATCCAGCATAATATTCACAATACACAGAAATGATATACGAAATAGCAATAGAAAAGAACTTTGATTCAGAAAGCAATGTTCACAGGCCTCTTCGAGGGGGCAACCTCCAGTCGAGCAGCGCTCTATTACAATAATCTCCAAGCTATTGTTTTCATACCCTCGACCCTTATTTATACTAAATATGTCTATTAAGAGAAGCATCTAGAGGAAGATCCTTCTAGAAGCAGAAGATTCTATTAGGTCTTCTTACATCCGCCTTATTCTATTTTATTGAAAGGTCTCATTAATATTGACCTTTATTACATCTGAATACATTGATATACCTATGTGCGGGTTAGGACCTTAACAAACTTCCCCATCTGAGAGATGACCTTCCTGCATTTCTTAGCAGAGATCAAGGAAACAACACTAGGTGGGACTACCTCGGGTATCTTGTACAATTTCCTGTTCAAAGTAATAATAACGCTACGAGGCCTAGACTCATATACAACATGGAGTTTCCATAAATAAGGTTGGCCCAAAAGAACATCACAAACTTCGAGAGGAGAAACATCACACAATACCTCATCTTTGAAGGGCTTGATGTCGTACGATAGTCAACACTATTGTCTGACGTGGAGATCACTTCCTTGGTGGAGCCATCCAATGGTGTAGGGTTGTCGGTGTAGTGTTGTTGGTAGGACCAATTGCTTGATGACCTCTGCTGAGATGAGGTTCTTCTAGCTACCACTATCAATGATGAAGTGCAGCGAGGTTCCTTTTACCCACATCTATGAATGGAAGAGGTGCTCTCCTTCTTCTGGCTCATCTAGTTCACCAGGCTAGAGCTTGGTGGTAGCAACGTTGGCACTAGGTTCCACATCAATGATCTATCTTCCCCTTTCTGGTTCTAGATCAGAGTCAAAATTTGCATCTAATTCAGAGGCTTTCACTTCGGCCACCAGCGACTTCTTTGAGTGGCAGTCAGTAGTGTTATGCCAAGGGCTCTTATGGAAGTCGCACCACTTTCCGGTGTCTTTCTTTGTCTTTTCAGTGTCCTTATTTTCTTACGGCTTGGACTGTTTGTCCTTATACTATCCATCTTTGCTCTTTCCTTTGTTCTATGGGTTGGGGCCACCCTTTCCTAGATTTTGTTGTGAGGGGTTCCCAGGCCCAAATAGCTGTGTATTTTGTTTGAGATTTTGCTCAATTTTGACGGCATATCTATAGGCCGCACCCAAGGATGAGATATCTAGAAATTCCATTTCAGTCTGGATGTATCTATGTAGATCACCACGATACTTGAGCACCATATTTCTCTCTAAATCTTTGATACCCAGCTTGGTGCGCAAGGTATGGAAGATATTTGTGAAATCTGGCACTGCTTGGTCTCTTTCTTGCCGCAGTGTGGTCCATTTGGTATACAGGTCATCATAACTTCCGACAAGGTAGTGTTGTTCCTTAATAGCATCCCTGAAGGATTCCCAGGTGGCTGTGACTAAAAATAATGAGGGTTCCTCTATTTCCTTTTGCTCACAGAACGTTTCCCACCAATCTTTGACATGGGGAACGAATTTGAGGAGTGCAAAAGTAATCTTTTCTCTATTCGAAAAGTTATGGATAGAAAAATACCCTTCTATTAGATTCAACCACTTGTCTACAACATGCGTGTCTATCTGACCTTCAAATATAGGAATATCAAAGTTTATTTGTACTTTGAAGGGGGCGGTGCCTCCATTCGAAGAAGATGTGTCGCCTGTTGGTAGCCGCCGAAGGATTTGCATGAAACTATCCATCATCTTGTTCCTCTGTTGCATGAGGGATTCATCAATCAACAGTTTGAAAGGATCTTCTGTCCCGTCATCTTTCGTTTCTCCTTCCATGAGAGGTTGCTTGGGCGTGCGAGAGATTTTTTCCTCAAAAGAAACAAGCTCAAGACCCAAGTCTTTGTACTCCGACCTCGTTGGGGACATGCTTTAAGACGACAAGGAGAAGACCACTCTGATACCACTGATCTGGATTTTATGAGCAGAACGAAATGAATACAAATTATTAACAGGTGCTTAACACAAAATAACAAAGATACAGTAAAGTTGGTTTTCTATTCAATAAAGAAATAAGATGGAAACTGTAAAATGTAGTGGAAACAAGATTGTTGGAATGGTGGAGGCTTATCTCTAAGAAGAGATGTGACGATTGCACTCATTCACAAGAAGTTGATTACAATGAGGCTCTCAAGGCCTTTTTACAATAAACAAGAGTTTCCTAAACATTCAAAAACCTAACCCTAGGAGAAGAAGCGCCAAAAGTCATGTGGGCCCTGTTTGGGTAAGTCAGTACATCAACTTTCCGGAGTTGTAACTTTTGCATACGATCTCTGTTTTAGGCATATGATAGTCCATTGGAAATATCTATCCGAGGACTACAACATTTGCACAAAATTTCATGACGAAAATTTGTGACTGCAACATACGCCAAAAAACGTCATTTAGGGCCTCAAAACGGCTATGGAAGTTCAAGACCCGAAAAATTGCTAAAAATAGTAAATTATCAAAATTGCTAGAAAGTTATTTTGAGCCAGTTGGAAAAGGTGGGTGGCCACCAATATCCACCTGGATCATTCCTTCTCGATTTGCATGCTTTCTTGTTCTGTTGCAATTGTTTGTTTCTTCACTGGCGTTGCGCTGACTTCCACAACTGCTTTTGTTTCTCTTTCTTCTGACCTCTAATGGAGTTTGCGCAACTCGTGATTAGTCAAAACTTGCACAATTATTTCTCAAAAATGAAGGGCCCAATAGGCTCCGATCCTCGAGTCAAGATCTTGGTCCTTTCAAATCCTCCAGGAGCATCTATTGTTTTCCCTTGTCCGTCTTTTATTCTTCTTTGGGCTCTTTTGTTTGTTCTTTTTCTTCCTTCACCTCCTCAAACGAAGGGCCCAATTTTGGTACCAACTCTAATGCTCTGTTCTTTACTCCTTGAAAGATTCCAACTTTGTCCTGCCATTTCCGGGCGAGGAGTGTTGCTTCTGCAGAAACTGTTGGGTCATGTCTTTGTTGTACTCTTTTGGCTTGGCCACAACCAACGAGTTCCACTCAGAATCTGTTGTTGCGTCAACTTGATGCATTTGCATGTAGGTGGTCCGAATTACAAGTTGAAAGTCCTCCAGCTCTTTCTTAGCTACGAACTGTGCTTCATAGAGTGTATTTAGTTCATTGTAGCCTGTTGAATTTGGTCGAACTTCTGTTGTTTCTCCATGGGGTCCATTATGGCCGCAACTTCTTCGTTCAGTACCTGGATCTTTGTGCGCACCTCCTCCAAGACCTGATTCTATCGAGCGATGATTCCCATCCACTCGTTGACTTCCTTGAATATTTTGGTACAATCTTCCATGTGCTTGTGCAATGCTAGTCGAGCATTGTTGCCTTGCAATATTATCTTTTTCATTTGTTCCTACAATTGTTGAGGTTGTTGTTATGCTTTCTGTTGGACCTGTTGTAGCTTCGATTGCAGCTGGTCAGTGCGAGTAGCGAGTTGCGTCCATGCTTCCTATAACAACTCGATCAATTTCTCTAGCTCGCCTATGTCGCTAGCCTCGGGTAGTTCAGGCGCAACCTTCTGAATCTCTGGCCAAGCCTCAACAAGTTTTTCCTGCACTTTTTCCAGTTTGCGCTGGACTTGGAGTTTTTCATGTGCTTCTTGCATTATGCATGTTTGCACAATGAATTGTTCCTTCCTTGCAATCTTGGCAGATATCTCGGCCTCCTAGAGCCTTTTCTCCAACTAGTTTGTTGATGCCTTGATTAGTCCAAATAATTGTGGCACTGGCCACTGTAACAGGTCGGCAGATGAAGGAGTTGCGTCGGTGGGTGCCCGTGTCTATAGTGGAATTCCACTGGCTATTGACTGGTTCGAGCGGGTTTCGACCTCCTCCTCCATTGGTGGCATTGGTGCGATCCTCGACCTTAGATCTACGAGAAAAATATTCAGAACCTCTATTCTAGCTATGTAGAGTTGCATCAATTCTTTGCATTGCTGAGGGTTTTGGAGAACCTGCTCCATTTGTGCTCACCTGGATGTCATATCCTGCTCAGTTGTCGATTCAGGTTCATTGTGCGCATATAGTATCTTCGGCTCTTCTGGTGCTTCTGCTTCATGCACCGTGATTTCTTGGGCACCCTCACCCTTGGCTAGTGAGGTGATTTGTTGGTTGTTGTTGGGTTCCGCTCCTCTCTACTTCAGGCATCTTCTTCTTGTACTGAAGATTCAAGATGTTGTTCCTGGGCGTCTGGATTCGGATCATCTAACGTCGTTCTTGGCTCTGAGGCTTTGGGGTCGGGACCAGAAGTTTCTGATCTTGGATTTAGTGATTCTCTCGTCATTTGTGGGAGTCGTCGCTCCGCTATCTCTGGGTGATCGAGTTGCATCAGCTCTGTGGTTATTGTCTAATGTGGACTGGCAGTGATGAGCTTTGGTAATTGGAGTGGTGGGGGTTGTTCAATGATGATTGTGGATGGAAATGTTTCTGGTTTCGGGTCATCCTGAATATCAATTATAGTGGTGGCTTTGGCCATGGTGCGGGTGCGGGGAGTGACAAATGCAAGGGGTTGTGGGTTGAGGGGTTTGTTTGACGAGACCCAGGTTATGGGTCTCTTCACCAATGGTTCGATACTAAGCACAACACCCAAGATATGGTTAACCACCGCACCTAACAACACGACATCATCTGGTAGCTAATGGTGGGCCAATATTTTCCTCCGCTCTAATTGTTGTATCTCTTCTTCCTCCTTGGAGTCTATTTGTACCAGAGCATATGGCTTCTTCTGCTCGGGGCCTGAGCTCGGTCCTTCTCGTGCTTCTTTGTATTTTTTCTTGAGAAGCTCCGTAGGAAAAATGTAAAGCATCCCTGTTTTATGTGGGTCGTGTTTGACTCATGACCATGACATGACTTCCTTATCGAAGAATTACTCATCTAAATAGAACGATAGCATATTTGTGTTTAAATGTTCCTTGTTGACATGTCTCGTCCAGATGAATGTGTTGTGTCGGTTCATGTTGAAGGTGATATTCCTCGTGTTACAGTTGAGGATATCCTGTAGGATGCACAGCCTCTGCTTTGCATCTACCATACCATTATACCATTTAGAAAATGTTTCATTGTTGACTGATGAGTTATTTGAGTCTGGTCTGGACTGCCATGGATCGAACATCTTTTCCATGCACCCCTTATCGGGTATTGTCGGTTTTCTACCCACAGGTGGCTTCCATTTAAGAATTGCAAATGCCACAAGTAGGTATCCATAGGTGAAGGTTCCTCCCTTCTCTGGTGCTTCCTTCCAAGCTACTAGTAGTTCCTCCAACAGGAAACTACACCAGTTGAACACTGCTCCATTTGTGCAAAAGTCGGTGATTGATAATGCATATAGAGTGCATTATCCCTTATAGTAAGACCTCATAACCTTTCTAACTATTATGTAGAAGCCAGTCCAGACTGTCTCAGAAAGTATTGGTTCAATTATTGTTGTGTGTCCTCCTCTCTTTGCGTTAAATTTCTCGTATAGGCTAAGCTCGCCTTTCTTTTTCCCATGCTTACCGAGACCCTGGAATCCCTTCGACATATCCTCTCCTTGGGAGGATAGTCCAATAAGTTGTTGGATATTTTCAGCATGGATTGGATACCTCTTATCCAACCATAGACTTTTGTCATGCACCCTGCTTATCAGAAATTTCGTGCAGCACGCAATCTCACCTGTGGTACCAAAGTCTGGTAAGTCTCTCAGGTTCATGATGGTTGAGTTAAATAAGTTGATGAAGTCTTCTTTTGGTACAAAATGCATTCCTCTGATTCCATTCAGAGCTATCTCCCAAAAGACATTTGTGTGCATCTGCGGAAACAAGGTTGAATCTGTGAGGTCAAGTTCGAGGATCTTAACATGCTCTATCTTCCCTTTGATATTGCCCACGATCTCAACCCGGGAGTCTTAGGGCTCATCTGGTACTGCTTCTTTAGTCATGGAACTTCAACTTGTTGTGGCTCTCAACATTCACACTTATGTGGCAGGTAAGAACTAGAGTTGCGTTTGCAGCTTTTACAATGGTCCCAACTGGTTCACACTGCTGAGTTCGGAAATGGCTATGCTCTTTTTAGAAATAATACATTCTTAGTTGAGTTTTGAGAGCCTTATACTTGAATTAACGAGTAATTTTTTAGTAGTAACTACTACTCATCATGACAGTATGGACGCAATCATGTGTGAGTTGTTGGCAAATATGATTTAATCAAGGTAAATCCTATTAGTGATCTTGGTATTTACTTATTTGAGTGGAATAGGGATGTGGATGATTTGAGACCTTTTTGTTTGACGGGTGGGTGTCTCGACGTGAACTTCGATGGAATCTTGGCATAATGCGGCTTTATGGCTTAACGACCATCAGACAAAGTATCAGAATGGCAATAAAGGTTGTGACTAGACTGGGTTTGTGTGGCCTATGACTCAAATTGGATTTGGATTCATGGCCCCTCCAACCACAAAGGTTGTCCCCATCATCTTTAATGACTGTCATGAATGGACTCTCTTATGGTTCAAGTCTTGTACTGCTAAGTCATAATTTTTGTATAAACCAACACTTAGACAAAATAAATTAACTATGTGTTATGGCGCAATACTGCGCATATGGACTTTATTAACTGGATTTACAAAATTTCATAAAGAAAACAAAACTCAAATCTATATATTGTACAAGCTCCTTCAGGTTGGAGTGATTGTTCTTCTCTCTCATGTTTGAGATAGGTAGGGCTTCAAGCAAGTTTCATTCACACATCCCGTTCGTAGCATGCCATCCAGTTGTGTGAGTCAGAATGCTCCTGAGGGTCGGATCTTCGCGACTATGAAGGGTCCCAACCAGTGGATACACAGTTTGCCAGGATGCTTCTGGTATCGACTGTCATAGAGTAACACCTTGTCCCCTTGTGTGAATAACTTGGTCTTAACGTGTTGGTCATGCCAAGATTTTTATCTTTCCTTTTCAACAAATTGATGGAAGTCTGCTAGAAATCGGGTTTCCTCAAGTTCTTGTAGCTCYGCAAGTCTCTACACCACTGATTCMTCTTCTGTCATATGTGCGACTTGTGCAATATACAGGCTTGGAGTGATGAAATCTGGAGGCACCACTGCCTCTCTCCCATAGACTAATTGGAACGGTGTGTACATGTGGAGTTTCTTTGTGGTTATCATGTAGGCCCATAGTACAGCTGGAACTCTATCATCCTAGTCCTCCCGGTTTGCGCAACAGACCTTTGTTAGTCCTTTTTCCAAAATCTTGTTGAAGGCTTCAACTGTTATGTTGGCCTGTGGGTGGTATGGACTTCTCTTGTGATGTTGAATCATAAATTTCTTTGTAAGTGTTTCTATAGTGCTACTAATGAAATGAGCTCCCTGATCGTTGGTTAGGCTCCTAGGACATCCAAAACGGATAATGATATTCTCGAAAATGAACCTGGCAGTAGTGTCATTCAAGCAGTCATGTACCACTGCTGCGTCTGCCCAATGGGTAAGGTAGTCATTCATGGTAATGATGTACCTAGCCTTTGAATGTTTGGTTGTGGGGTTGATTGGTCCAATGAAGTCAACTGTCCATTTCTCAAATGCCTGTAGAGATCTAACTGGTTGTAGTGGTAGTTCATCTCGGCATGACGGCTTGCCCACCCATTGAAAAACATCACACGATATAGCATATGCTTTTGCATCTTTGAAGAGTGTTTCCCACCAAAGTCTTGCCTATAAAACATTTTGTGTGGTGGTCTTTCCTCCTACATGGCCTCTTGCGATTCCACTATAGTATTCCCAGAGTATATCCTGCCTTTCATGATCCAGGATGCATCGTTTGAGAATGTTGTCTAGTCCTATTTTATACAATTTTCTGATGATCAGCTGTTAATCTGCTGCTCTGATGACCATATGGCATTTTTGGGTTGCAGAATATGTTTCAGGACAGGCCCCTATACTAAGAAAGATTGCTATGTCCTCCAGATATTTTGGCATGGCCTCAATCCTGAACAAGTCTGCATCTGGGAGTTGGTCGTCCACTGCTCTACCACTTTCTCCTGACTCTAGCCTAGATAGATGGTCAGGTCTAACGTTGCATCGTCCCGGCTTAATGATGACTTCAAAGGAAAATTACTGAAATAACAACAACCATCTACAAATTCTTCCTTCCCACATAGGTTTGTTAACTAGGTATTTCAATGCAGAATGATCAGTAGAGAATTTGAAGTGGGACCCTAACAGATACTGTATAAATTTATGTAAAGAATAAATCATTGCTAAGCCTTCCCTTTCTATCATTGTTTAATTGTGTTCTGCTTGTGACAACTTTCGACTCACAAAATAGATAGGGTGATCCATAGCTCCATCTCCAGGTTGCATTAAGATAGCTCCTAAGGCAATTTTGGAAGCATCTACATGGACGCGAAATTCCTTCTCCCAGTTTGGGAATATCATAATTTATGTTGTAATTAGTGTCTCCTTAAGTGTCTCAAATTATTTATCACATTCGGGAGTCCATTGGAACGTTTCATCCTTTTTCAGGAGGTTTTCTAGAGGTGCAGTAATGTTGGAATATCTTCGAATGAATCTGTAGTAGTAACCTATGTGTCCTAGTCTAGAGCGCAATTGTTTAGCACTCGTAGGTGGCGTCATATTCACGATGACCGCAACTTTGGCTGGGTCTACCAATACTCCTTCTCGACAGACTATATGGCCCAACAGATTTCCATGTGGCATACAAAAGATACACTTTCTCATATTTAATGAGATTTGCAGCTCTCTGCATCTTTCAAACATTAGCCTTAGTAGTGCTACATGTTCCTTAATCCAACTATATATTGTCCAATCATCCATATAGACTTCTATAAATTTGTGAATGAATTCTCTAAAGGTTGTTATCACAATCCTGGAAAAAAATGTAGGGGCGTTCTTTAAGCCAAATGGTATCACGTTGTATGCAAAAGATCCCCATTTTGTAATGAAAGTGGTCTTTCTTTTGTCTTCTTCAGCAATCCTGACTTGATGGTATCCTGAAAATCCATCTGTGAATGAGTATGCTTCCTTCCCCGCAACCTGGTCTAGCACCTCATCGGTAAAGGGTGTTGGGAAAGGGTTTTGTACACAGTCAGAGTTGAGGCTTCTATAGTCCACACAGCTCTAATATCCTCAATGTCTTTATTACTTTGAATGACTATTGGGATGACCCACTCTGATTCTTCTACTGCAAAAATGAGACATGCTTCTAACATCTTATCAATCTCCTTCTTAAATTTCTCTTTTACTCTTGGGTTAAGACGGTATGGTATATGTCTAATAGGCTTGGATCCTAGTTTTAACTCAATCTTCATTTCTCCTATGACTCCTTTGATTCCCTTTAATTCTAAAAAAGTCTTGGGGAACAAATCCTCATATTCCCTCAGTAAACTCTGTATTTTCTGATTGGTTTTCTCATCCCAGTAATCTCCCACCATAGCTATCTTGGGTTGCTCTGTAGTCCCTATGTTGAGTCTATGCAATTTTAATGGGTGATTGTAGGAACTATCGGTCTGGCTAGGTATGGTGTTTTGGATTTCTTTGCTCCCCTCAGTCTCTTTGATGGATAGGTTTCTCAGTTCCTCTAAGTTGTCTAGGATTTCCGAATCCCTTCTAATCTGATAGAATTCTATAGGCTTCTCAGTCAAGGGTAAGTGGAGTTTAGTCTGAAGTTCTTGGGTATGCTTGGGACACACTACAATGCTTGATCCCTTATTACCATTGGTTGTAAAAATAATTTCTTTAATCTTCCGCAGGGCTAGCTCAAGCTCAGGGTACTTATTTGTGAATGAGAAATCCTTACAGAATTGAGCTGACAGTTTTTTCTAGTCGCTAGTTGTTGGCACAAGGGAAGACCCAGGGTTCAACTTCAAGAGCGCACCAACAATCCCTAGCTACTGGCCCTTTCGGCAACACCTGCGAGGAATATGTAGTATCACCCAAAGAAGCTATGTGGGTGTTGCAGGATAGAGATGTCTACAACCAGAAGGAATGTAAAGTGGGTTCACAGTGATTGATAGACAACAATCTAGTATTATTTATCCTCCTAGGATCTACTGCATAAGATACATCTATCAGATCTAACACAATAATGCAATAACAGTAAAGAAACAATAAATAACAAAACACCAATCACACATACAACACAAGATATACGTGATTCACCCTCTCTAGAATGCGATCCACAGGCATGCTTTATAATGTATTGAGATTAAACATATAGTTCTTTTCTATGCTCTCATATAGAAGATCTTATTTCTTCTCCTCTTTGTCTCTCCCCTCCCTCATACACCCTAGTTGTAGGTTGATCTTTACACCAATTTGAAGATCTTACGATACATAAGGCTCTCCTCCTCAACACTTCTCTTTCACTCAATATTCCTTACTCAATCACACAAAGACAACAATAATGATCCTAACATAAACAACGACAACAACACCGCCACCAACAAAAACAACCCAACCTATGTCCTCTTGACCTTTATTTATACATTACAATAGCTCCATAGACATCCTTGGGTTGAAAAGTTGTAGGGTTGATCTTTGCACCCAGCTGAAGATATTACAATACTAGAAGTATCTTGCACTCAACACTTCTCTTTCACTCAATATTCCTTACTCAATCACACAAAGACAACAATAATGATCCTAACATAAACAACGACAACAACACCGCCACCAACAAAAACAACCCAACCTATGTCCTCTTGACCTTTATTTATACATTACAATAGCTCACCGACATCCTTGGGTTGAAACCTAGGTGTCAAAACCCTAGATACAAAAACCCTAGGTGTCTAAAACCCTAGGTCAACTTGACCCGCATTTTCAGGGCTTCACCAACCTGTCTTTCCTTCCTTCTCACACGGTGCTCCAAAGAATCTAATGGTAGCTTCTTCCTCTGGTTGAGTTGTCCATGATCCTTCTTTCTTATTGACTTGTCATCCTCGATCTCCTCGTCCAATGGCTTGCTTTCTCAGACTTCGCTCCTTCTTTTCTTCTCTTTTGCTCACTTCAACCCAGTAACAGTCACTGTGTCTTCCGCGAAGTTCACATTTTTCCTTTTATTCCTTGTTCTTCACTTACTTTAATAACCAAGGGCCAACAGGCCCCCAAAACTCACCCGTGACTCATCTCGAGGCACTTCAGATCTGATCTTTCTTTTTTACTTCAACTTCAGACTGCACAGTGAAGCCTTTTCTCTCCTCTCTATGCCTCCTTTATTTCTATTGTGCAGACTGTCTTTTCTGTGTCTGGTACCCAGTTTCAACTACACCTGGTACCTAGACCCTTTTCCTTATGTTTTTACTTAGATTTGCGAGGCAACTAGTTTTCATAGTACAACTTCATTCGGCTCCCATTCACTAATCTGTCCTTCCATTCTCCCTTAAAAGTCTTCAACTACGCAGCTCCTCCTTCTGTAACATAGGTGATCTCATATGGCCCGAGCCAATGTGTTCTAAACTTCCTAGGATGCTTGATGAACTTATTGTCATATACCAATACTAGATCACCTTGCTTGAATGCCTTCTTCTTGATGTGCTTGTCATGATAGGCCTTCTCTCTTTTCTTATGTACTTGTTGATGGAATCCGACAATAAATCTGTCTTTGAGTTCAACCAACTATGCGAGCCTCTCTTAAATAGTGCCAGTGTCATCCATATATGTAAAGGCAACAATTCTTAAGCTTGGCACCAAGTATTCCATTGGGGCAATGACTTTGAGACCATAAACCAATTTGAAAGGGGTCTTCATTGTTAGTTTCTTATAGGTGGTTCTATAGGCCCAAAGGACTGTTGGTACCCTTAAATATCAGTCATCCCTATTCAAACTACAAATCTTCGTCAGCGTTGTCTCCAAGATCTTGTTGAATGCTTCCACTGTCCCATTTGCTTGTGGATGGTGAGGTGTTCTCTTCTGATGATGGACTACAAATTCCTCAGTCAAGGCTTCAACAGTCTTATTTAGGAAATGTGTGCCTTGATCCCTCATAAGGATCTTTGGGCATCCAAACCTAGTTATGATGTCATCAAATATGAAGTGTGCAGCTGTAGTTTCACTACAGTCCTTAATTGCTCTTACTTCAACCCATCTGGTCAAGTACTCTGTTGTTGTAATTATGTACCTTTCTCCTGTGCAATTTCCTGGGGAGTTTATAGGTCCCACGAAGTCAATGGCCCATTTCTCAAATGTTTGTAGGGTCAGTTGTGGTGCCAATGAAATTTCATCTCTTCTGGAAGGTTTCCCAACTCTTTGGCATGCATCGCAGGCTCTGTAATAGTCTTTAGCATCTCGGTGTAAGGTAGGCCACCAAAGGCCAACTCTAAGAACCTTCTGCGCAGTTGCCTTGCCTGCGTAATGTCCTCCTGTGATGCCTTCATGAGATTCTGCGAGGATCATCGGTCGTTCTTCCTCCATAACGCATATTCTCAGTATCTCATCAGGTCCCATCTTGTATAGTTGTCCAACTATAAGTCAAAACTCAGCAACACTAACTACTATTTGTTTCTTCTGATGAATTGTGTATTGGCTAGGGGCCATTCCTGTTGACAGGAATTGGACTATCTCTGTGAAGTGGTCATCAGTCTTTCTAATGGCCATTAACTGTGCATCCGACAGTGTATCCTCCAAACTAGTGGTCTCTTCTCCATGTTCCAACCTCGACAAGTGGTCATGACCTTTGTTCATATGATCTCAAAGTCATATTCTTGAAAGAGAAGAAGCCATCTGCATATTCTCCCCCCCAACACTGGCTTGTTGACTAGTTATTTCAGTGCGGAGTGATCAGTAAACATTTTAAAGTGTCCTCCCAACAAGTAGTGGCGAAATTTCTACAGCGCGTACACCATGGCTAACCCTTCTCTCTCAATGGTGGTGTAGTTGATCTCAGCAGTTGATATCTTCCTATTGGAAAAGGATAACAGATGGTCAATATCTCCTTCATTAGTTTTTGCTAATACATATCCTAATGCAATGGAAGATGCATCGACATGCACGTGAAATTGCTTGCTCCAATCTAGAAAAAGGGCGCAGTAACCATTTTTTGTTTTAGTGTGTCAACGCTCTATTGGCATTCTTCTGTCCAATTGAATTGCCAGTCCTTCTTCAAAAACTTCTCCATGGGTGTTGTAATCT
The DNA here is from genome assembly GCA_010110895.2 of Picea sitchensis. NCBI lineage: Eukaryota > Viridiplantae > Streptophyta > Pinopsida > Pinales > Pinaceae > Picea > Picea sitchensis. The sequence continues at coordinate 36,975 of SNQJ01S0007648.1, forward strand.
AAGCATATCCTTTAATGAACTTCTTGTAATATCCTATGTGTCCCAACGCAGTGCAAAACTATTTGACTGAAGTAGGAGGGGGTAGATCAACTATAATGGCAATTTTAGATGGATCTACCAGCAATCCCTGCTTGCATACAATATGACCTAAGACCACTCCAAATGGTGAGAATAAGATGCAATTCTTCAAATTCAAGGCAATTTGACACTGCCTTCATTTATCCAACATTAACCTTAGACATTCAATATGGTTTTTAAATAAGCTAAAAACAGTCCAATCATCAAAATATGCTTCTAGAAATTTATTCAAAAACTCTTTGAATGCTTCGACCACCACCCTAGAAAATATGGTTGGGGCATTCTTCAATCCAAATGAAATCATTGTATACTGGTAGGATCCCCATTCTGTTGCAAATGTGGTCTTGTGGTGATCTTCCTTGGCAATCCAAATCTGATGGTATCCTGAAAATCCGTCTGTAAAAGAGTATACCTCCTGGCCTCCCACGTTATCTAATACTTCGTCAGTGAATGGCGTAGGAAAGGGGTGATGCAAACAGGCATCATTCAGCTTCCTGAGATATACGCATATCATGATCTCTCCTGTCTTCTTGTCTTGTACCACCATAGGGATAAACCACTATGATTCCTCCACAAGTTCTATAATCCTTGCTTCTAGCATTCAGTCAAGCTCAATCTTCACTTTCTCCTTATATTTAGGTTTCAGTCTATAGGGTATCTGTTTGACTGGTCTTTCATCTCATTTCAAAGGGATCCTCATCTCTCCCATAGGCCCTTTAATGCCCTTCATATCAGTGAACTTGGTTGGAAACAAGTCCTGATATTCATGCAGTAATTATGTAATCTTGTCAACATTGGAAACATCCCAATAATCTCCAACATTTGCAAGCTTCGGTGTATGATCTGTTCCAATATTGACCTTCTTGATATTGATTTTTTGTCCACTGAATGGTAACTCAACTCCTGGTCCTTCCACATCTCTTTGGCCTTTTGTTTCTGTGATGTTCACCTTTCTTGGATCATCATCTTCATTAGCATTGATGTTGTAATAGCCTTGCAGTTTTTGAAGAGGTGCAGTTCATTCATCCTCTTATTTCTCCAAAGGGAGTTTAGATGCCTCCTTGAATACTTTCTGTCTTACAATCTGCAATGCTTTATATACTGAAGGATATTGACTTTCAAATAAGAAGGTGGTTACAAAATTTTGAGTCATACCTTCCCAATCTATAGTGATGAGGCACAACTCTGCTTAAAGGTACCAATTGATAGGTGTTGTTTCCAGTGTGTTAATGAATTTGTGCACCCACTGCTCTTGAGGGATGTTTCTCTAGGATTCCTTGCAACTTCACACATGGTCCTTTGGGAAACTTAGACCTATGTATCGAACTTCACATCCTTCTACTTGTGCTGACAACCGCACTGTCATCAAGGTACAACATTGTACCCATTCTATAATGTTGTTTTTGTGTGTCCCCCACCATATTTTTGGGGTTGATTTCAAGGCCGCATCCATCACCAGTAATCTTTGTTGCATTGGGACACTTTATTCAAAGTCCGACAAGAAGGTTTCTAAAGGATTCATACCATCAAAGGTGGGTAATTTACTTACTGTTGTGTCGATCCAACGCACTTCTCTGGTTAATCTAGCACATATTCTTGTAGATACTTCATACATTTTATTCTTCCAGTTTTCCAGTTCTTCTTCTGAGTCTGATGAACATGCGTTGTCACTTCGCCATATTAGGTTTCCATCGACCATAGGATTAATGTAATCCTATTGTCTGGCTATTAATTTGTATATGTTTTCCATTTCATATGTGCGGTCTTCTTCTCTGATGGGCTCTGTGTATCTCTAACCTTCATCTGGATCTAAGGGTGTAATGACCCTAAGGCCATCTCTTTCAAACGTCATTCGTCTTTTCTTTAAATCAACCACAGTGGAATTATTGAAATCCCAATCAATTCCTAACAGCACAGGGTAAGGATAGATATCATCAACTATCTCAATTACCTCAAAATTTGCAAACATTCTTAGTTCGTCGATGTCCACAGGGACATGTTCCAGTCTGCCAAAGGGGATTACGGCTTGTTGATTATCCATTCTAA